>CM046348.1:25321396-25921396 GCA_025403435.1 Artocarpus heterophyllus | reverse complement strand
GTATTAGTGTGCCTAAATGTGATTTAAAGTTAATTTAATTATTTTGTGTTATTTTCTAATTAATTTTACTATTAATTATTTTAATTATTTTTATTATTTTGAATTTTGAAACAAAACAAATTGTCAAATGCCCAACATGAAAACCATGTGCAGGACATGGTTCGTAACAGTAAAACCACCCTGTGGTTTCTCTATTTAACTCTCATTGTCCCTCTCTTCCTTCCTCACTCCCACTCTCTCTCTTAGACTCTCTTTCTCTCCCTCTTACTCATTGCCTCTCTCTTTCTCTCTTGCTTCTTATTTTGGATCAAAATTTTGAAGCTCAAGCCCTAAATCTCAGCTGGATTGGAAGCTTGGAGGCTCGATTGAATGTCCACAAACTCATTTCATGCTCAAATTCGAGGTTAGTTACTGTACTTTTCAAATTTTTAAACTTTTTTCCAAATTTCTCAAATTTCTTCAAAATTTGAAATATGAGTTTCTTATACTTAGAAAACCCTTCCATTTAAGTTGTAGAACTCAAATCATCTTGAATATAGGTTAGATTTAACAAACAATCGAACCAAATCAAATTTTCCTTTTTTTCTTCATTTTTGACTTTGAAAATTTCTATGTAAATCTTATTTAAAGTTGTTTAAAAGTGTTCTATTATGCATTTCTATCATTTATGAACATTATATATACTCTGGGAATTCAAAAACAAGTTGGAAATGGGATTTCGAGCTTGGGGAGGCCGAGACTCAAAGTCTAGAAATTTCCAAATCTTCCTAGTTCGGCAGGCCGATCTTGGGCAACAACAGGCTGGACTCACGAGTTCAACATGCCAGATTCATATCATCGGCAGGTCGAACTTGAGAAAAGTTCGGCAAGTTAACCAGGCCTTATGAAAATGACCCGTTTTTTACCTGTTTTCACTGTTTTAAACATCAATAAAGATTTTAACCTTATATTATGATTTTGTGAACTTTAATGGCACACTAAGACACCATGAGATAGCTCAATAGTGTAAAATATCCTAAGCTAGATATTGATGAACTTAGTTTACATTTAGAGCTAGATTTTGATAAACTTAGTTTACATTTAAGGTCGTTCGTGGCTCCGTGGAGCTAACGTATAGCGGGTCAGAACTACGGTGTTAAGCATCAGTGCAGAACATCAAGGTAGGACTTTTGCCCCTTCTTTGGTAGCTAGGTTTTTAAATGATTTTGGCCTCAAAGTGTATTCTTTCAAAATGTTTTCAATAATTGACTTAAAGGGATTCTTAACAATCGTTTTCATAAACTGTTGAATGAGGTGGTATTCATAATGAACCGTATAATGAATGTAAATGAACTCACTTGGTAAATGAGATATGAATACCATATAATGAATGTAAAGGAACTCACTTGGTAAATGAGATATGAATAATGATTTATACATTAGGGCATGATGCCACATTCAGAGATCGGGTCATGGAGAGAACAACCTTAAGGGCAAGACCCGAAACTCAACTGAGCCACTACGGTGGTGACATTTATGGTTTGCTCAAGAAAAGATAATAAGATTCTTTCTGGACAAACAATGAACTGCTTTTGGTGCAAATGATTTAATTGAATTTATTTATTTAATTTTGTTTTTTAAATATTTTCTTGAATGATAAATTTTATATTCAAATTAAATGTTTTTCAAACTTAGTCCTACTGAGCCTTTCGCTCACGCTTTTCTTGTTCTTAAACCATTTCCCCCTTAGGTGGAATTCAGCTTAGGACCGATTGGGAGTCCACCTACCGGTCTAGTGAGCAGTAGAAGAATTTGAGTAGGCTACTTACATATTTTGTTCAAGGCATGTAATATTTATTTAAATTTTCTTTATGCAGGGCTGTGGTTGTAAACTAATTATTGTCGATACTATATGTGTGTACTAATATAGGTTCGATGAGGCCCAACTCGTACTTATCTACTTTTTGTTATTTTATTTTGTTTATTTTGCTTTAATTTTTTGATAGTAATTTTAAAAGGGAATTTAAATTCATTGTATTTTTTATAACTAACTAAATTCTTTAATTGGTGATTGTAATTTAATTTAATTTAATTAACTTAATAAATTGATTTAATTATCTTAATTAATTTATCATGTCACTTGCTGAATTTTGGAGCATGACATGCCAGAACTCCAATGATCATAAAAAGTTAACGTTATTCTTCTAAAGGCATTATTTAGAAATCAAAAAATTGAAGAAGGCTTTAGACATTTGGCTACATCAATATAGGGATGACGTTCTATTTGTTTGTGTTATAAAGGGAATGTTCTAATGGTGCAATAATGCCAGACGGAGGGAGGCCAACCCACTGCAACGTAGACTACAAGTAATCTTTTATTTAAAAAACCGGCATCATGCCTTGGGATGTGTGCATGATATGATTTAATATTACGCAATACCAACTAGAAAAAAGAGTTCTACAATGATTTTTTAATGGACTTTTTTTTGGTCTATTTTGTTTCCGTATTAAATAAATATATGTTTACTTAAATCTCATTTTATAGCGATGGTGGTTTGACTCACATAGATCTCTATTTAGTTTCGATTTTTATTACGGTGAATACGATTTTTCCTGTCTTTTATAATATTTGTAGTTACAAACTTTGAGATTTGAAAGAGACGAATATCTATTTCTTGTGGAGCTTATATATGTCACTCTAATTAAATTATATGCACTCCAATTGGAAATAATGCATATTGAAAACATCGTCTCTGTTCTTTAGTTTCATTAATGGTTTAAATGATTTGTTCATTGTAACAATTTTCTTGTTATTACTAATCTTGGTATTTCCCTGAGATCTACTGCTGTAATGTTTATTTAAGTTGAATAAGAAACCGTCTTCATTCCCTAAAAAAAGCTCATGAGAATGATAACCATGGATTGAAGCCTCACTCCATAAAGAGGAAATTAAAAATATATTTTTGCATCTTATTTACCGTTTGATTTCTAATATTCTCAACATCTGGGTTAGAAGATCCCACCATAGTTTCCTCTTAACTATTATTTCAATTTTTTCTCGAAAAAGAAAAGATAAAAAGCTTTTAAAAACTTAGTTTTGAAAAAAAAAAATTCACAACTACCTAATATAATTACGAGAAAGTTACATGTTATGCCATATTCTAAAAAATGTATTTAGTCATGCCACACTACACTAAAAAAACCTAACATGTATTTATGAAAATTTTCCTATAATTATAGTGAAAAAGAGATCAGGTAGCATGATTTAGACAGCTACGAAACCAAAATTAAGTTTGGGCCTCTGAGTGAGGACAATAGGACAAAATAAAGGAAAAATATGACAGCATACAAAAGAGAATATTGCTTTTAATTTCTCTTCAATTAATATATATATATATAGATGGCTTTTAATTTCTTCGAGATGACAACTGACAAATACATAATTTATAAAAAGAAAAAAGAAAAAAAAAGATTTCGCTACATAATTTTTTTTTTAGCAATTTATAGTAAAGTTTACCTATCATGGTACATGTATTCTAAACATAAGATTTGTTAAAGAAAAAATCAAAATGAAAACATATACAAAATTAAGGAATGGTTTTTTTTTTTTTTCATTTCTTACCGTAAAAATCTAATTTTTTTCCCTGGAGGATGCAAAACAATTTCATTTATAAGTTTATTTATTATTATTATTATTTACAGATCCAAGAAACAACAGTACTGCTTGGCTAAAGATTGCCATATTCGAAAATAAATAAATAAATAAATGAGCAAAGGACCCATGTACAGAAACAACGTCCTTGTCTCATGATACTTTATTAGAAACAACAATATAATGACAACGACAAAAATTGCAAAATAAACAATTGAATTCAATTCTTGTGTTTCCTTGTGACCCAATTGGTCATGTTCACCACCAGTCAATGATTAATCGATCTCATCCATACACATGAGGATTATGATTTCCCATGTTGCAATCGTTTGATCAACATCAAATTAGCCGATGTGAACCAACCAAGTACTGTCTGTGTGCCACCTCAAAACTTGTCTGAATTAACTGACTTTGGCGAATCTGATCATTAAAATTTTATACTTTATTAAGAAATTAAGTAATTACCATAATTGTGATCATGATCCGCTGGTACACACAAAAACTACTCTGCCGGCTTCCCCAGCACATCATCCACCGTCCGATCATGCCACCTGCTCCTCATAGCTCCATTCAACCGTTTGATAAACCCCCTGTCTTTCTCCTCACAGTAACCCAACAACCAAGCCACTGACCTGGCGTCGTCGTTCTTGTACCAACCATGGTCGTGACCGCATCTCATCATTTGAACCTGATCTGCATCGCCCTCGGGCCCAAACCCAGCCGGCCGTTGCTATGTACTCAACCACACCGGATAAAACCCCCGGCGGAACGCTTGACTCGCCGTCCCAGAGCCACACCCGAGCCATGCCACGTAGGACAGCTGACGTCATTGCTCTGTCCAAGTCGGACGCGTCCATCACCGTCGGACTTATATCAATGACGAAACCATTCGGGTCATCGCTGCCGGAGGGAAAGACGTCGACGTCGCCGGAAAATATATCTCCGGCAGAGAGCCTGAGGGTGACGTGGTTGACCGGCTTCTTTGCGTAGTTATCGTCGTATAGAAGGTTTTCGACGAATTTGCTTGTGTTCAGAAGCACACGCGTGGCTCTGTCGTTGGAGACGTAGAAGAGATCGAACTGCTTACCGGCCGGCGAGTCGCGAGATAATTGGTTGACGATAGTAACGTTAAAACCTTTAGAAGATTCATAGCTTGCCCAGATGGAAAGAGAGGCGATGAGGAACAAGAAAGCTAGACGGAAAGCGATTCCGCTGTTCAACGTCGACGAGGAAATGGAATAATTATTATGGTAATATTCGTCGTCGTTTGGGGAAACGACGGTGGGTGTGAGGGGTTGGGAAAGGGTACTAAAACTGTGTCGTTGGTCCCCCATGGAAAGGTATCTAATAATGTACAGGAAGAGAAGTGGAGAGAGTAGCGATAATATAGGGGAGAATAATTTTTTTTTTTTTTTTGAGGGGGAATAATTTTTATTTAAGGTTCAAAGGAGTGGATAATATTTGGTTTGAAATATTTGAAGATAAATGAAATATGGTGAGTAGGTTTTTCTATTTAAGGAGGTAGGGTCCTCCCAAGCTTTACACACTACAAGAAAAACAACATTTAACGACATATTATTTACAACATATAGGTTTTGAATGTCTTTGAAAAGTATATACAACGACATCTCCAACAAAGATATCATTAATGTATTTAAAACAATAATTAACGACATCTATATCGATGTCGTATTAAAGCTATCCTTTTAACGACAATAGTTTAGTGTGATTAAATTATTTAACGACAAGTAGGAGATGTCGTCAAAGCCTTGGAGATTCTACGACACCCCTTATGAGCGATATTGGTCAAGATGTTGTCTATAAGGGGTGTCATAGATTCTCCAAGGTTTTAATGACATCTCACACTTGTCGTTAAATAATTTAACGACACTAAATTATTATTGTTAAAAAGAGACCTCTAATACGGTGTCTATATAGATGTCGTTAATTATTGTTTCAAATGTCATTAACGACATGTTTGTTGAAGATATCATTATATGTACTTTTCAACGACATTCAAAAACTACATGTCGTAAATAATATGTCATTAAATATAGTTTTTCTTGTAGTGACAGCTAGGTTTTGCATGTGCCCACGTCGGTTTGTGCATAATTGAGAATATTATATCATGTTATGTGAGTTGGCACTATGTTTGTCTCTTGACTCGTGAGGTTGCTCAATTAATCACTTGTTTTTGGTGAAGATTGAGGATGAGTTAAAAGAGCAAGATGACATATCATAATTTAGATGCTCTTGATGTTGAGGTGAGAAATACCCATATGTACAATATGGCGCACTTATTAATTATCATTCCATCCAAAAATTTACAGCTGCTTCATAATTTTATTTTATAGTCCTTTTTAAAAATTATAGCAAATGGCACTTTTCGAGTGTGAATTCTTTTGTATGGTGAATCTGCTAGTTTTGAGTTCTTTGGAGGTTCCTTGAAAATTTAAGGCTCATTGATCCAATCACTAGAACATACAGAGCCTTTTAACTGTCGTCTAAAGATTAGATAACGGTCAACTGAACCGTTGTCTAATATAGAGTCGTAATATGTGGTTCACTTTAGACGATGATATTTAATCGTCATCTAAAGTCCACTTTAAGTCCAACTGGGAGCTATTTATTTGCATTAGACAACAGTTTTTAAAGAAAACTATCATCTAATAGCACATTAGACAGTTTTTTACAAAAACTGTCATCTATTGTGCTTTAAGAATTAAAAAAATTGTTGAAACTAACTCTTCTTAAAGAACAATTTCTTCCAATTATTATTCACAAATTCACGTACTTTGCTTTAATAAACTTAATTATTACCTCATTTTTCACATAATAATTTTCAAAAACATATGTTACGAATTTTCCTTCTCATATAAAATAAATATAGATAAAACAAATTTATTTTGAAACAATAAAGTATGTCTCTCTATAAAATCTAAGAACAAAAAATACTTAATCTAATACAAAAAAAAAACTATAAATCCAAACAAAAACAACTTAAATTTAAAGAAAACAAAGTACCTAAATTTTTGTGCTCAATAGAGTGGTGGCAGCAGCGATAGTGATGGTAGTGGTGACGGATATGACAGAGAGTTACGACTGTCGACAATTCAAGAGTTCAGTCATGAGGATCTTGGCAGGAATGGTTGAGAAAGTAAGGAGTTTAGAAGAGATGAAAGAGGAAATTCGGTGAAAAAATATTGTTAAGTGTTCGAAGGATAGAATTAAAGAGAGAGTTAAGAGGTGAGAAAGAGAGAGATAGAAAAAACTTAGAGAGATGGGATTTAAGAGAAAAAATTTTATAGTTTATAAATTAAATAGTGTGAAATAGAAAAGAGTGTCACTACTACAAATAGTGTATTAGCCAAGAGTCGTCGCAAACATATTTTTTTGCGACGACATGTCATGGCCAGTACTTCATCACTAATAACTAGTTGCAAATAATATTTTGCAATAATGTCATCATCGCAATATTATTTGTGACAACAAATAGTGGCAAAAAAGTCGCTGCAATTATGTCGTTACAGTCGTCGTCAAATATGATGTGACTTTAGTTTTTAGCGACAACAATTTTGCAAATGTTGTCGCAACAAAGTGTGCTTGTCCCAAATATCTTAGTGTTTTGAGAGGACAATGTCATTGCAATTTATTTTATTAAAATATTTTATTTTTAGTATTTAATATATTTAAATATTAATATATTTTTAATACTATTTATTAAAGTTTTAATATTTTATAAATAAGAATAATCGACTTATAATAATAATAATAATAGTAATTTAATATTAAAAAAGATAGTTGATAATACATTGTTCTAATAATAAAATAAAAATCAAACCAAACATAATGTGTCAAAATTTTAAACAAAGAAAAAAAATCTAATCTCTTAAATTTGTAGCATTGTAGGTGCCATCGTTATTATCGTCAACCACGTCTGGAGGAGGTGGAGGACTTGGACAAACAAAAGTTGGTGAAGTCATCACTGGTGGGAGTTAGGATCCAGGTACCAACTGGTCCACCAACTCCTTCAACGTCGTGTAACTTTGGTACAACGTCATGTTCTACTCAGTCGATCTCTATAGAAAATCTTCCAGGTACCAATTGGCCCACCAACAGGCATCGAAAATGTTTCGTCTGCCTGAAAGCTCGAGGATGAACCATCGCCCGCACAAGAGTAAATCCTATGTGGGAGTGTGGGGCCTAGTCCACTCCTGTGTCCTCTGCGTCTACCTAGGACATGCTCTAATATTCCCTCCTTATTAAGCACAGGTGCCGTTGAAGATGAAGCAGACTGTGTCATCTGGGTTTATCTTTCTTGCTCCATCGTTTTCTATACAAATAACATTTTACGCATGTTAGAAACACACAGAGTAATTTGAATAAAAGAAGATAGTATTGAAAATTAAAAGTACTTACAAAAGTCTGTTGTACTTAGGGGTTGACGCAAGTCTCCCCGTGACGATGCATGTCTGTCCAATTGTCATCGACTGTTGGGTCACTATGTTGGCCTGTCCAACAATTTGAATGTGTTAGAATAATGTATTCTTTAATAAGTTTTAAGACTGCTTATAATTAAACGAACTTACTAACCTTCTTGTTGCGATGCTAGGAGATGGATATCCAACCATGCAAACTTGACCACTTTTGGTTGCCACGATTGTTTTTATTCGTTGCCGAATTTTTTTGTTTATTATAGTTTTTAGCATTAGCAATATTGAAATTAATATATATAATAAATAACCAACTTGGCAGATATACAATTACTTGAAATCTCTCAAACATGAACCTATCGCAGCAACAACCCCTATGTTCCTGATTCCTAAGGTTCAAGGTGGGGGGTTGGCTCTCACATGTGCTTCATTTGTTGGTCTTCCAAGTGCTTTAAAGTGTTCGTGAAGGTCGCTCTTCCAATCCTTATAGCACTTGGCTGCCTCCCTATCAACCACGCCACAGAGGATGTCGTCCAGCCTTTCGTAATCCAATGCAAACCAATCCTATAACATATTCAAGATCATGATATATAACTACTTTTATTATGTTCTATAAAAATTATGTACAATACAAATTTTCTATAAGGATGAAGTTGAATACATACCAGCATGCACTACTGAATCTGTCTCTTAAGCTGGGCATTAACATCTTTCCAAGCATCGTGGTATGGCTCACATGCATCCCGACTATAAATGCCTACAACAAGTTCAAACCACGACCTGAACCACCCAAGAGCCTTCCAGGTACCACCGGCCTCGTCAAGTGTGATCGGAACCAATCTGTACTTCTCTACTTATGTTGTAATTTCATACCCTTTTGCCTTTCCTCAATCGATATGATGGCAAGGTATGGCATCTGGTGCTATAAACATCAACAAACATTTCAGATTAAAATTAGTTGACAAAAAAATATACAAATTTGGAATTGGGTTGTAATATGCCCGACTGACAACTTGACGACCCTCTAATTGGGTCATGTGGAGGTTGTGCTCCACCTGTAGAACCAGCACATGTAGCAACTTGTCCAAACATATCCAACTGTTATCAAATAAAAGGTTTAATATCATTAGTATGTATTATAATAATTATGTTCCACTAATATCCTAATTTAGTACTATTAAAACAAGGGCATCTATACATAATATCTATTCTCTGTCACTACTAATGTCTTGAATGTTGCCACCATCATTAACGTCGTCGTTGTCTTCAGACTCATCATCTTCAACTTCAATGTGCTCCTCTAAAGTTTCACCATCCTCTTCATGCAAATCCAAATCTTCATCTTCTTCAGGAGACTTGTCTTTTAAGATTACATCAACATTGGATGTGACAACATCTGATGATACATTAGGGAGATTCTACGTCAAGGTTTCAATCTCTGGTAGTTCTACTACTAATTCAACCTTTGTAGACTCTGTATTTTGAACCATCATCACATTATCCACATCTGCTTTAGGGAGATCCATACATGTCAATGTCCAAAGTGTTCAATAACTTTCCAATTTGGACCGTTAAGCAAATCATCTACATAAATTTTATTAAATTTTATGCAATATTATCAAATTTTATGATAATTTTATGCAATTTTATTAAGTTTTATGATAATTTTAATGTTCTTATTGTTTTTAAAATAAAATTTTAATTTTAATTAGCATTATTACTGTTATAATTAATTACTTCGGTCATTGATTGTTAATTAAGAATTATTATTTTCTTATTTTTTTAATTTCTAACTAAAAATTACAATTTTTTATTTTTTAATTTATTATTATTAATAACTTCGACATGTATTCTTTCAATTTATTAATTACTATAATGCATTAACAACAATTTTATACTATATTATCAAATTTTATGATAATTAATCCTTAACAATGATATTATAATTATTAAACTATATGGTTAACTAATTTATAATAACGATTTAGTATATTATTTTACATTATACTTAATAAATTAATTAATTAGTTCATTAATTATTAAATAAGAATTATTATTTTCTTATTTTCAATTTTTAATTTTTAAATTGTAATTAAAATTTATTATTATTATTATTAACTTTGACATTTATTCTTTCATTTTTTTTAATTACTATAATGCATTAACAATAATTTTACAATCTCATAATTCTAGTTCTACAAAATCCTAAAAATTCAATTTTACAACAATCCACATTAAAACAATCCATAATTCGAACAAAATCACAATCATAATTCATAATTCAACAACAAAATCACAATCACAATTCATAATTCAACAACTATTCACAATCTAAATGACATATTCATAAGTCCAAAAATTCAATTCACAACACAATTCTAAAAATATTCCAAATATAAAAAATTTAAAAACTTACATAATCTAAAACCCACTAAGAACAGGGGTTAGAAAACAAGGATGGTAGTGAAAACTTCAACGGCGGATCGCCAGAAAACAATTAAAAGCTCCAAAAACTCAACGGGGAAAAGTTTGAGAATTTCCTAATTTAGGGAGATTTTTAAGGTTATTGTTTGATAATATGAGTTTTTACAATACAAAACTCATGAATATATGAATTTCTAAAAGTTTGGGAGAGATTTGAGGCGGAATAGGGTGGAGAAAATGGAGAGGAATAGCAAAGGAAGAGAATTGGCTAGAGAAAATGGGGGAAAGGGAGCTCTCGGGTTCGTTTATACGTAGAGTTTTTTATGACGACATTTTGTCATCACAAATAATTAAAAAAAGTCGTCGCAAAAGGTTAGTAAAATGAAGTCATCCTACTTAATCTAGGAAAAAAATATTGATGAAATAATCTTTTGTGACGACAGTTAATGTTGTCACAAATAATTTTCATTAAACGGCACTTTTCTTTGCCAAAAATTTTTCAAAAATTAAATTTTCACTTTTTGCGACTACAAATAATCTCACTATATTGTGACTGTCAGCGTGAGATAGCTGTTAACTATTACCATTTATGACGAGATATAATTGCAACAAAACAAATTGCAGTTGCAAAAAAGTACCTCTAGAAGTATGACTAGAGTGCAAGACAGCTATAAACCATTGGTATTTGCAATGACATTGTCGTCGCAAAAAAATCTGCAATTCTTGCCATGTATACTGAGTGTTATCATCACCTATACACAATAGCATTTGCGATAACTTTGTCCTACAACCTAGATACAATCTCACTTGGAGCTCGGATAAGAGATCCTTGATTTCATTATATTACATATCTTTAATATTCACTTCCTTCTCACCCATCATATCATGATCATCATTAATGCTAGCAATATCATTTATGAATGCAAATACCTCGACTACCAGTTCACTTACAACTAGGCCAGTACTTGAAACCACTTCTGCTTCACCATGGTGAATCTATTTAGTATACGACATATCGAAACAGAATCGATGTATGTGCATTTTCACTATTTCAATTGGTCATTTGTCATGATTTCTACACTTTACACTAGGATAACTGATATTTCTAAATGAATTTGCATAATATTTTGTGACCTTAATAAAAGTGGATAAGCCATCCTAATACTCATCTAACAACTGGTTCCATAAATATATCCAACTCTTGTCAATTGGCATTTAAACTATAAACAATAATAGACACATTCACTAAAATTAGTCATGTCAATGTATATATACATGCAATTCTACACACACCTTTACTTCAAACCTAAAAGGTAAGGCTATATCTCATTCCATATTGTAATTTATGTATTGTGTCACTCATTTCATAAGGCCCCTAATCTGTAGAAATTTCGACAGCATCTCTCTTTAGTTTTCTTAAGTGTGCTATTAAGTGCACACCCGAAGATCAAAGGAAGATGTATCAAAACCTCTACCAAAGACATGAGTGAAATTAAATGACAAACACATAAATTACAATACCAAACTATCAAAACAGGAGAATTCAAGCATTGGTATAACTACATACCCATCTTCGAATGGGTTTAAGGCAAACTCATGTATGTATGTGCAAAATAAAAACACAAAGCCTAGCATGCATACATTGTTCTCATGACTATAAAGTCATATATCAAACCAATATTAGAAATAAAGCATAATTTTTCATTAAATTTATGAAATCTTATCAAATTTTATGATTATCTTATATCTATTTTTTTCATTTAATTTAAATTTAATTTTTTTCATATCAATTACTTGTTAATTAAAATAATGGATTATATTATATTATTTTAGAGTTGTTAATTAATTCTAAAGAAAATTTTTATTTCTTTTCTTTTTTTTAGTTTCTTTTCAATTTGTAAATATTTATATTTCTTAATTAATTTTTTTAAAAAAAATTATTTCTTCAATGATTTTTAGGGGAAATTTTACTTCTTTTCTATTTGTAAACGCTACAACACTTATAAAATTTTTCTTCTTCTCTATTTTTATTCTAAATCATATAAAATACTTTAATTAATTAATTCTTAATTTTAATCTTCTTAAATCATGTAACATATTATAATAAATTAAATTATTTTTTTAGGAATCAAATTATTTTTTGTAATAATTTAAAAATTATAAGAACGAACTTAATTTCAACTTTTTTCAACTTATGAACAACTTATAAACTAACTAAAAACAACCACTAACTTATAATCTAAAATAATTTAATCAACTAACAGCATTACAATAATAAAATTTACAATTCTAGTCAAAACAACATTACAATTGAAATGAACTTATATAAATATTCAAAATTTCACAAACATTACAATTTTACATTTTTACCATGACAACAACAATCACAACAACATAAAAGAATCCAATTCAATTATAATCATCACAACAAAATCCAATTTAACATTGTTACCATCACAACAATAAAAAACATAACCAATTCAATACCCAACAAAAAACATAAACCAATCCAAATATAGTCATGTTCTATATTACTCAAAATTTTCAACATTTTTACAAACTTATCAACATTTATACATAATTACATAACCACATCACTTAATTCAAACCACATAAGTATTTAGATATTAACAATCCATAAATAAAACCATTAAAAAATTAAAAACTTACTCAATCTAAAGCCCACTAAAACTAGGGGTTGGAAAACTAAGAGTGGCAGTAACCAGCAACAACAACAACAATGGAGGAGAAATCTTGGTTTTAGGGAACTTTTGTGTTTTTGGGGGGATTTTTCGGATTTCTTTAGAGATTTTAGGGTTAAAATAATGCAAAATAGAGAAATTATAAAATAAAAGGGATTTTGTGGGTTTGGGATAGTTTTCTGCCTGAAAGAATGAGAGAATCAGAGAAAGGAGGCGAAGATAACTCAAAAAAAAAAGGGGGAAAAAGGGTTTTGTGTTTTGGTTTATGCACAAAACTTTTTGTAATGACAAATGTCAGCACAAATGACAATAAAGTTGTCATAAATAATAGCCCAAAATGATATCATTTAACTTAACCTGAAAAAAAAAATTGAGAAACCGAGGGGAGAACATTCTGGAACCACTTTTTGCGATGACTTTTTTCAATGTCGTCATAAATAATTTTTAGAAACCGCCAGACCCACTGCTAAAATTTTCACAAAAATGTTGAAAATTACACATCGTCGTGAATATTTATGTAGTTGTCACAAGTACGCATCGATCGAAGTACCTCTAACTTTGTAGGGCTAGCTGTAATCTTTTGATATTTGCAACGACATGTCATCGCAAATATTGATCAATTGGCTTGGACACTACTCGTGTTAGTGTACCTTTTGGCACTTAATCATTGGCAACAAAATGTCGTCGCAAATAATTTTAGGATATTTCTTAATTTTCTTGCGACAACGTGTCGTCGTTAATAAAATGCCATATACAACGACACGTCGCCTCTCTTAGCTTTTGCAATGACTTTTTTTTTACATCGTAGTTAGTATTGTTTGCAATGACAAATATGGTATTGTTTGTGATGATTTTGTCGTCACTAACACTATCTTCCCTAAAGCCCACATTTCTAGTAGTGGATTGAGAAAGTAGACCACCAAAATATCTTTTTTATTTTCTTTTTTAGGAGCATTATTTGGTTTTCTAGTGTTTTGCTTTGTGTTTTTGGATGAAGTACAAATTAAGCATCAACCTCTTGTTGGGATGTTACCTATCTCTAAAGCTAGTTATCCTCTCTCATCATTTATTAAAGGAAAAAAATTATGTATCCATCTTGGTTTCACACACCAAAAAAAAAAAATCACAAAATTTAGATTGGGTTTACCGCACTGGTGATTTGGTACGGGTTGAGAAAATCAAATTGTTGCTTTTGAGTTGGTTTGCAGCTTTAGCTTTTACCAGAACGGAAAACTAAAAAACCTTGGTTGCACATTGCGTTCGAAAGCTTTTCTACCTTGTATCTAAAAGTTGTTCTCAATGGAAGACCTAGCTCAGTTGTGACATCGTAATGTGAGATGAGAAATTTGAAATAGAATAGTAGCTCTTTGCTCAACCATGTAAGAGAGCCTTAGCTCGATGGCCGCCACTACTACTAGCAAAATTTTAAGACTACCCACTGATGAAGATCGTGAGTTGCTCACCGTCGAAGATCAAGAGTTCTGTTGAGTTTGGCACTGAGGAAGCTTTAATCTTTCAAGTCAAATGCTCTTGCTCCTTGATTTTGCTATGTTCGACTTGTTAGTATGTGTGGAGCCTAATTATTACCCTAATGTAGATTGCCCCTACGCAGAGTTTGCACACGGATCGACTTTTGTGGCAAGGTCGATGTAGGGGTTGGAAAGGGGTGATAAACCCCCCTCTCGGAGGTTGCAGGGGGCAGAGCTCCCTAGGCAAAAATTTTATATGTAAGTTTATTTCACATAAGGGTATTTTGGGTTTTTTACACATGTAGTTTTGGTTGACCTAATTTTGCTTCTATTGGGCGGCCATTTTTGGGAGAGTGATTGAGAGAGAGGTAGCAAGATAGAAAAAAATTCACAAGGACGTGATCATGTAATTCTCTTTGTAATCTCCGATTTCATCATAGTGGAAATCTGTTGTGACGGGAAGTGAATGTAACTCTCACATCGAGAGTGAACCACTATAAATACTGTGTGTGTTCTTTATGTTTTATTTTTGCCAATATTATCGCTTTCGATAATTAAGATTAGGGCATTAATCTTCTGGAGCAGCTATTCACCGATCCTGAAGCAGGAGAACATCATGAAAATTGTAGTTGGTGTGCCCAATCAAACCCAATGACTAATGCACTGCAAAGGATGGTGGAAGATATGTTGTCGGCAATAAAAACTTCCAATGAAGCTGATTCTGAAGTAAAATGCAAAGGTTGACTTGACAGGAGGAAAAATTTCAAGTTTCAAGTATTCCAAACAGCCCACTCAAGATATTTTTCTTAAAAAGCTCGAGTTGGAAGAGCTGCTAGATTGGACCAATAAACTAAATAAATACTTTAAGAATGTTGATGCAGTGCCTTCCAAAAAAATTCTCTTAATTGCTAGAAAATTCAGAGGCTATATGGTTTCTTGATGGGAATTTGTTGAAAGTAGAAGAATGCATCAAGCTAGAAACAAAATTAAATGACGGAAAAAATGAAATCCAAGGGATCAATTTTAGTTTTAAAGGTTAAGCTAAATGTTGCAAAAGTGAATTACAAAAAATTATTCTAAAAGCATTAAAGATGAATCAGTTTCAATGTCTTTAGTTGCATAACCACAAACTATATATATTTCTTACTCTTAGTGATTAAATCATAAAACATATAAATCAGTTTAAAATATTTTAAATCATAAAACAATATTTTAAAATCTTTTAAATAACTCAATCCGACTGGTGCTGGTGATGACAGATGATAGAGAGTTTCAAATTTAAATTAATAGGATATATAAAGTATTTTAATTCTAAAATTAGATATATGTTTATTCATAGGGTTATTTAATTTGGGTAAGTTTCTTTTTTTTTTTTTTTGTTAGTTTGAATCTCCATGATACCTTAGAGTGTAATTATTATTCTAAGAGTTTGATGATTAATGGGCATTCTTTACTCTTCTTGAGTTCTTATCCGCTTACTTGTATCTTTTCTAATTTTATTTCTCACTTTGGTTCTATTTTACTCTCTGAATTCTCTCTTTATTCAACTTCTTTTTTTTTTTTCTTTACATTGCAAAAAAAGGTCTTTAGCGATGTCATATCTAAAAGTCGACTTTTGGTCGTCACTAAAAGTGATAAGAACAAAGGGTTTGAAAACTTTTTTTTTGGGGTGGGGATGTGGGTGGCTTTTAGCGACGACAAGTCTTCATAGCAAAACTCATGGGAAATATTTTCTATTACTGCCAAAATAGACTTTTAGCAATGACATAAAAGTCTTGGCAGTAATGCCCCAACAATTGGCGTCAGCTATTGCCAAATAAAGTTTTTATATCGTCGCTAAAAGTCTATTTTAAATTTTAATTAAAAATTTTGGCTGTGAAATTACGCGGTCAGAAGATATTTTTAAGACTTCATTGCTAAAAGTTTATTATAATATTTTTAATCAAAATGGCATTGTTCTTGTCACTTATAACGACAACAATAAGCCTTCACAATATAAACACTAGAAGCCCAACCTTCTTCTACACCCTCCCATTTCCTCTCTTTTCTCTCTCTCTTTCTCAAACCCTTATATCGCCCTTCCTCTGCCGCCCACCTCCGCCATTGTCAGCCACTTTCTATCGTCATCAGCCAACTCCTGCTCCCCATAACTGCCTTCCTTTCTCTCTCTCTTCCCCTCTCTTTCTCTCTCCACCCCCTGCCTCACTGACAGCCACCGATTTTAGCTCGCAATCATTTCCCGTCTCTGTCATTGTTTCCCCCGGTGAATTGCCCCTATGGCCTATCCCACCCTCGTGGTTTGATACACCTGACGATGGTGAGACCGATGCCACCATATTTCAAGAGGCTATGAGAGCATATCGTGATTGGAACAGTGATTTTTACAAAAAAAAATACAGAGAACAAACCAACCCAACTAGGGCTAAGACCCCTTTTGATGTTAGGTGCCCAAAGCATTGGCACGCATGCTATGATCGATTTACATTGAAAAGATTTAAGGTTTTCTTTTCCTTAATTTTTTTAACCATATTAATATAAGGTTTTATTTTTCTTAATCTTTTTTAACGATATTAACACAATGAAACAATTACCCACTAAAAAATATTTTTCTAAATATATAGGCCAAGCCAAAGACAAATGCAGCTAATTGTACAAACTCCAAGTAGTCTAGCTATCAGGGGCAGTCATCTTGTGCCTAATTTAGACACAAGAAGGTAAGTCATTTTATTCTTTAGTTTCAAATTTTAATGTTTGCAAAGAAAAAAAAAAGAAAAAATTAATACATTTCTAATGATGCGGGTGAATCTAGACACAAAAACACTACAATCGCTCATTGATAATTGACATGACCCATATTTCCATCACGATAGAGGATGGGTTAGTGATGCTACTGAGGCTGCATATGTAAACATTGTTTTATATCACTTATTCACTACTTTTTAAAACATTTATACTTCATACATTTTGCTAATTCACTCTTTCATCTTATTTTAATTACGAACTCGGATGGTTGCAGAAAGACAAGCTCAACTAACACAATTAGCTAAAAGCTTGTCCGAACCTAACATGTATGAGGAGAGAATCATGGAATAGATGCTTGGCAGCTGTAGAGGGGCACGTAAAGGTGTAGGTCCAACACTTAGTATGTGGAACATTCCTTCTACTTCTTCTGCAGAATAACAGTCTTCTGGCTCTTCCCATAGCATGCACACACAACTGCTTCCAAGGTTTTAGCACTGGCTCACGTAGATGCACAACACAAACCTAGACATGGTTGTTGCAATGAAGTGAATAGATAGGAACCTTAACATCACAGTGCCCCCACCACCTCTGGAGGTTGCTTCTCCTCCTACAAATGATGAAGATGATGATGATGCAAAAAACATAAGAAATTAGACATTATGTACATTTTAGAAAGATTATATTTTATGTTTTATTTGTAGTTTACTTCTTTAATTAATAGAATTTTAGTCATTTACATTTAATTATCAATTTAGCTTTCAAGATAATTAATTAATCAAAAAGAGGGAAATAAATCTCACAAATTAACCACTTAATTTATTAAAACTAAATATTTTTTCAAAAAAAATAAAAATAAATTCAAATTTGTTCTCGCTATAAATCTATTCGCAAAAGATTTAGAAACGACATAACAGTTTTCATAAAATCTTTAGTGATGACTAAAATTTCAAAGTCAAATTTGAATTAAAAAATAAAGAAAATAAAACTTTCAATGACTACTATTTTGAAATTATCACTGCTAAAAGTTTGTTAATAAATAAACCTACAAAATACTTTTAGCGACGTCTAGCGACGACTTTTTAGCGATAACATGTCGTCATTAAAAACCTTTTAGCGACGATTTTTGTCATCGCTAAAGACCCTCTTTTTATAGTGAATTAAATGATACAATATGCCACATTCTTCTCCTGTTTTTCACCCTTTTCAAAAAGAAAAGGTAAAATCACACTAAGCTTTAACAAAGCAAGAGGAGTAGCGAGCGATTGGCAATGTGGGAGGTGGCGTTGAACAAAAGGTACCCAGAGCTATATTGATCAGTGGACGAGAAGTCGTCTAAGGCTGGCAATGATAAATCGTGGTGACTGAGTGACGGAGCACACAGCGGAGGAGAAAGTGGACAATGATGCAAGCGAAAGCTAGACCTCTAACCGTAGCTGATTCCAACGATGAAAGGCATGCGGAAGGCGTGGGTTTTAAGTTTATGAACCGTACGAGGTGATAGACTCTGGCATTATGGCAAATGCACGAAGGAAAACGCGATGCAAAAACGCATTGTCATGATCGAAGGTGGCATTTAACATAGACTATGGTTGAGATTGGCCAAACCGACAGCGGGATTTTGTAGGTCATTAATGAGCGAATCGTTTGGCATGTATGGTGGACAGGAAACTGTGGCGCTTGGTGGCTGGAGGTAGCGTTGTTGGTTTAAAAAAAAAGCAATAGAATTTGATTTTATAAAAACTTATTAAAACATCCGGATTAGGCTTATGTTATTATATCAAATAATTTTTCATAATTATTATACATAATTGGCAACAATAATCTACAAACTCCTTCAGAGATTTGTCGACCCTTTAAGCCTCTGTTCTATACTCGTTTCTTTAGGATCAACCGGGCGTGAGCACTAGTGAATCTTTTCTTCTTCAATTCTCCTTGTAATTCTCCTTAGCATGGGTTTCTTTTCTCTAAAGGTGAGACAACAAGAAATCTAGTGAAGGAGGCCAAAAAGAATCTTCTTTTAGATAAGGTCTTTAGAGGCATATTTATATTACTATAACAATGAAACAATTCCATCCCTGATCCTAAGCAGTGAGGAGTGTGCCCAGTCCCTATAGGACTTGGGAGTGCAGCATAGACTCCCATAAAGAGTCTGCTACATGTTAGCTTTTAATTACATGCTACATGTTTCCCAATCACAATAAATTTATATATCTAGGATTAATTTTTAAATAAAAATTAATTCATATTTAATTTCACACTTAGAAATAAATACTTTCCCACTCTTATCAAAATTATTTATTTTGATTTTTTAAACAAATAATAATTACGCGGTATTTATTTTAACAAATACAATAAATATTTCAACATGCAACTAATATTAAATGTTGTCACATGGTACTGCCTTACGGACCATGCTCGACATTTTCAGTATGCCCAACACCTTGTCCTGACCATTTGCCTGGGTGTTTTCTATACAGTCTCGGGAGACTGTAATAAGTCAAGAAGATTGTATTAGTTCTAACCCAGAGAATGTATGGATTTAACATGGGACCAAATGGACCTAAATAATTGAAGTTCTAGTAATCAATATTTTATGCGATTAAACTATTGATCAATTGAATATCATTATTAACTTTAATTTGAGCTACAATTAGAACCAAAGATGCACTCTAAGAGCATGCAAATGTATTTATAAGAAGCTAATAATCCGTAAGTAGCTTTTGTTCATTTATATAACCAATTGTTGTGTGATGTGGCCTTCTACTATGAACATCAATAATAAGAACTGCTAGGCAATAATTTTGTCGAATCTGTCTAATTACATCTTTATTCATGAGTTCTATTAATACTCTAATATATAATTTATTTATGAACAAATTATAAATAAAGATTTAGGTAATAAACTTAGCATCTAACATGGAATATGTTAGATCTTTCTTACACCCAAGGTCCCTATAAACACTGCATAGGAATATCATTAATATTTACATAGATTCGATATCTATTAAGTGAATTTTCATGTTATCCATTGTGTTATGTCTCTAAAGTGTATAAGTTATTGATTTTTTGTTAAATCTCACCCATTGGGAAATAAAAGGCATAAGGATATGAGTCTATTATTCACTCAAAATTGAGGTCCACACAATAATCCACATTGTTGTCTATCAAAAAACTAATTTTGTTGTAATATTGTTTATGTATTTTTATTACACTGGTGTCTATATACTTGTAGTCAACGTTATAACAATCCACATCAGATCAGTTATTCATTCCTACAATTAAGTAGACAATAGCACAACCTTATCAGAAATCAAAATGTCTAGTTATGATTTCATCGATCAGTTGATGAACTTTATATCCATACTTTTTTTAAAGGGAAAAAGATTTCATTCAATCAATAAAACTTACAAATCATGTGACTGACCCTATAACATAAGATATAACACTTAAACTGGAAACACTAGAACAAATATGTCAAATGTATGCAGAGAAGAGGTGTGTCAAATGCCTGGGAAACTAGGAGTACTTTGACACAACTGTAATGAGTCCATATTATGTATTTCTATAATAAAACCCTCAAAATCGAAGAAAAATCCGTCCGATTAAGAATCACAGCGCTATAACACAAAGGTCACAATACTATAAAGAGCATGCTTTTGTAGATTAGACACAATAAAACAAACCAAATTAGAAGATGGGATTACCATCTCCATTATTTTAATAAACCAAAGACTAAAAACAACCTACAAAATCAAGCACCAGGAAAAAAAAATGAAGATACCATTATTGAGGGAAAGAAAACACAACAAATAACCAAAACTAGCAAGACACATTAAACCAATAAGCGACACATCAAATACTGTAGCGACTGAGACGAAACAACGAAGAACTTGTGGAGAGCGAGAACACCATGAAGGAAGATGTGTGGTGCTAGACCGGAAGGGCCAGGACCATGCACGACCACCACTTCCACCAAGACAAAGTCCTCCTAATGACCCGGCCTTGGACCACAAGAGGAAAAGCCCTACACCACTAGTACAAAACACCCAAAAAATCACACACTATCGGAGGCAAATTCTTGGTCCACCGTCGAAACTCATCAGCCCTCCAAGGTATCCCCTCCACAAGCCTTAAAAAGATGGCAGGTAAACCCCAAGAGCTACAACATCACCAGAAAAAAGGTCAAAAACTTACTGTAGAAAAGGAAACATTGTAGGGGAAGACAAAACATGCTAGAGCAGAGGTCTACAAATCGCTTTAACTAAGCGCATCCACCAGGCCAGGCGTAGCTAAAGCTCCAGCAAAGCACCACCAGCGAAAGCCCCCATCACTAATACAAACACCCAAAAAATCATGTGGGGAGGCTAGATCTGCCAGCAAGCACACCATTTCCCCGAGGATGCCACCCCCTATAGCCAATAAACGATGGCAGTCGGACAATTACTCAAAACCATCGAATCCACTATAGAAGCACCACAAAAGAAGGTCCGAATGCCGAGAACAATATCAAGGATCGGAGGACTAGAGCCAACCAAATGGCAGCGATGGTCTCCATCCAGGCAACAGTGCACTTAGAGAAAAAAATGAAACCCTAAGGCATGGGAGAGAAAGGGAGAGGGAAAAAGAAGGAAAATTTACAATTCTAATTACACGACCCAATATCTACACTAATAGGCCATTTGAATAATGCATGAACAAAAAATTGAAATTTAAACTAAGTTTACTATAATGTTTTCTCTTACAAAATTTCAAAAACTACGGTTTAGTTCAAATCACATTGCCAAATGACCTATAAATCATTTATTATATCCCTTGTGTATGAAAGCTCCATACCATAATTAAAGACATCGATGATCCTTATTATGTTTCACTCAAAATATAATAGTAAATAATTATCGTATGAATTATAAATAAAATGTTCAAACTTTATTTAAAATAATGTCAAATAGTTGAAATAAAAATTTACATAAATTTCTTTATAAGCATCTTGTTCCAACAGGCAAGTGGGCGGTGTCTTTAGACAAAAAATTTTGTAATTGAAGAGAATAATATTTGTGAAGAGAATAAGTGAAAGAAATCGAGTACCAACACTCTGATACAAAATGATGTAAGGCCGAAGGGAAAAGATCAAAGAATAGAGGAAGATTTTAAACTAAAGAATAGAATTTAGGGAGAAGAACATAAGAAGAATAGAAAAGAGGAGAGAAGTAGAGCCAAAGGAAATATAAGTAGAAGAAGAATAAGCACTCAGCGAAATCTCAACATAGATCGTCAAACTCTCTTATTGAGGTATTTATATAGGTCTAAACAAACAAAAAGATCAACTCAACTAAATTTGAAACAATGCTATGAGACAAATTTAAATATAAGTTTAAATTACAACCTAAAATGTATCCTATAAATATAAATTCAATGATATAGTACATCATCAATTGGCATATATAGCAATTGTTCAAAATTGATCATAGCCTTAGATGAAAATATTGTCAATATTTCCAAGACAATGTCTATATTTTAAAGTCTTGACATGGATATGGGGAGAAGAATTTTTTCCAAGAGTGTCCATAAAATGTCCATAATATTCACAACTATTCATAGTATGGATGAATTTACATGAATACTCTAGGATTTTTTCAAAAATATCCACGAAATATCTTAAAAATCAGATTTTTTTGAACAAAAATCAATTTTGTAGGATTTTTTAATATTATTTATCAATTAAATATAATAGTATTTTTAATTTAATATCAATTACAAATTTTAAGACTTATTTAGTCCTTATATAATTTAGTTTTTAAATGAATAGTTCACTTTTAAAAATTAAGATTTGGCCTCTCAAAAAAAAATTAAGATCTTGGTAAAGGAAAAACAACACTATCCTAAAAAAAGGGAGAAAAATAACATATAAGAAGATGCAGTGTGATTCAAATAAGTCAAATTGATAAAGATTCTAGTCCCTTGAGTTTTAACTCAATGAGATTAGGAACTAATCAAAGTTCATATATATGATTACTATATTCCTTATAGTTCTCATATGAGGACTAGTTTAGAAGTATAAAACCAAGATGGTTTTTTTATGTCCTCTACCACAAATTTATATTGAGATGTCATCATAAATGAAGACTACTCATCAAGTTGGATAAATCAACAATATCCAATTTAGGGGTTAAAAGTAGAAAGAGATCAAGAAACATTATTTGACAAATTAACAAATACCTCCATAACTATTCACTTGCAGTAGCTTAGTAAATGTTTTGTTTAGATCAAGATTAGAACTTACATAATGTTTTCCAACATGTTAAAAACTCCTGTTGGTATAAAGATGCTTAAAATTTGTACATTTTATTATGTTTGGTAGTAATTTCTTATGTCCTTTATTATACTATCATACCTTGCTTTTGATCAGTATGTAAAATAATAATAGAATTCTAATCAATTTGTAATTATGATGGTTTTCTTTTATACTATGAGATAGAACTCACATATTGGACTAAAAATGTATTATTTATGTTTTTAACTTGGTTCAAATTAAGTAACATTAATTTTTTAATATTTCATAAAGTTTTAAGGAAAAATTTTAAGTTTTCTTAAGATATCTTTTTTTTTTCCTCAAAATATCTGTCGACATCGATATTTTTGGTCAACAATATCCAATGTAAGTCAAAACATCGGTAACTTGCTAATATCAACATTTTCATCCTTGATCATACCTATACAGCACAAACAATAATAGATGATTATGGCTTCTCAATCACTCAATTTTTCTTTTTATTCCACTCTTCTCCCTAATCAATATTGTGTGGTCATTGATTAAATATTCTTAGATCACTGATTCTACTTCCAATCCTTTTTTGTTGTAGATTCCATAATGGTAGACCCAACATTTTTGGGATGTTTTGAACCAAAACTAAAAGCAAAAGATAGCAATATAATTATTTTAATCCAGTTAATTTTTAAAGTTTATGATTCACAAAACTATGAATTACAATGATACTGTTGACTTTTAGTTTATTTGGTATTTTAAGTTTGAAATGTAAATATATTAAAAGCCAAATATAGGGTGAAACTTTCTCATAAATTTCCCAGTGCATATTACAATTTGAAACTACTTCCTTCGGACCCAAAGTTGCTCCCTCTGCACTTTCATTGGCCACTATGTAGAAAAGGAGTGTATAGAAAGCATAGATGGATTTCAAAAAAAAAAAAATCTAACACTAGGAGAAACCTTTAAGAGATTCTTTATAGCACGTGGATAAAATTAAGATTGGGAAGATTCAGTTAGAATTGGTGTCCTACAAAATAAATATTTTACATATATTTATAATACATTTTTTTGTGAAAAATATAATAACGCGAATATTTCATGTATTAATCATAGTCATCATGTTACTTTCACATTAATGATTGTCTATTAAGGAAACATGTGATCCGTTACTATTAGAACCAAATTCTATCACCCCCCAAATTGGGGTAATGATGTGGTGGTTATATTAAAAATAATTAGTTAAATTTAAACTAAAATTCCAGGAATTAACCTTTATTTTCAAGAACATTTTCCTAAAAATATTAAAACAAAGTTAAATAGAATTTAACACAAATAGAGATAACTTGAGATAAATTTAAACATAATGTGATCAAAGAAATTCATTCCAATAACCTCGAAATCGTAGGAATTAAAAATCTGCCAAATACCATGTGGGTTCCACTGGACCACACAATAGTGCTACAAAAATCTGCCAAATACCATGAACCAAACATAAAGAAAAATACAACCAAACTGTAGTCCTACAAAATAAATCATGGAGCATGAATATAGTCTTATTATTACATGCCTTGATAATAAAACAAGAAATCAATACAACTCACAAACAATGTGAGTAAACAAGTAGCAATCTACTTAGCTACATACTGTGAACCTCTTGGGGGATAAAATAAAACAAGTGGTAAACTATGAGCAAAAGACTTAGTAGGACTTTGAGTTCCAAAACAACATTAAAGAATAAAACAAAAGTAGTCATAATAATGAACAATAATATTTCATTTAAATCGAGGAATCTTATGGTATGCTTCATATGATTTATCTCAAGTCATAAATTAATATTTACTTAGTGCAAGCCCTGGAATGAACACAACCATAGTGACTTGATCAGGGTTTTTGGACCTGCCCCTTAAGTCGTTCTCTACACTACGTGAACTCTACGTAGTACCATGCATTTAAACATAACTAATCCAAAAATCTCTCACTAATTGGCGTTTGAAAACTATTAAAAGACCTTATCCCACTTGGATGTGTTTATCCCAAGGTATCAACATTTTATTGAAATCATTTTACTTTGCAACATATTTTCAAAATGTTGAAAATATCTTTAAAACATTATTCAATTCTTAAAACATTTAAAAATATAATTTACAACTGTAAACACTTCAAACATAATGGCCACAAATAAAGGTATATAAAGTCCTACCTCAAATTTCTAGCAACTAAACAATCCTACACTACAATCGTGCTCCGCTAAACATTAGCTTCATGGGGACAAAGACTGACCTTAAGTGTAAATTTGATCATTAATACTAGAACTTAAACTAAAATTTATTAGTATGCCATTAGATCACAATAATAATGATTTTTGATCACTAAAATAAGTAAAACACATTTAAAATAAAATTTGGAACAAAAGGGTTCGATGGCTCAGAATAGTGCAAATCAAAGCACGGCAGCCAACGGCGATATATTATCCCCACGTATCTTAAAATTGGGCATATCTATATATGCATAGATCCAATTTAGAAATTAATGGTATAAATATATAGTCCACAGTCTATGAATAAAGTAAGACACTTTGTTCACGATAAGGTTATAATGTGGATCTACGTCCAATTGGAGAGGTAGTCTATCTTGGCCATCAGAACAGGTTGACTCCATGGTAAACAAATTATTGTGATATACTTAATAGTTGTTGCATGTCGGACTAGACCTAAAGTGAAATTGATTTAATAATAATTTTGTTTCACTAAAATCAATTATCTTTGACAATTATATATGTGTCATCTTAATCCTGAAGTAGATTCATGACTCCATATTTATAACTTATATCTCTTGATATGCTAAAGACAAGAGTTCTGATGAACAAAGACTATGTTAACTTGTTGGAATGTTGGATACACAACCAATATTTGATGGTATCATAATCCACATATACAAAAGCCATAGCTCTCCAACAAAGATTCAATGTTATCTTTTCGAAGGTATTATTCAAAAAATTGAAAAGAAAGGCCTCTATCATCTAGACATATATGATAACCAAATGATTCTAAATTATATTTGTTATCAATGGAGTTTTTTAAATAAGTGAAATAATAGAACTTTTAGATAAAATAATTTGGAGGTAAAATGGAACTTGTCCTTGATCCAATTATGGATAACCAATATTATAAACATATTATGGAGCTCACGAACATGATAATATAAGAGTCTAGTATTACAGTATATTATCAATAGTGCAGTTAATTTTAGGTCACTCTATTGAAGTTAATAATAAAATAAAAAATTAATAAGTGATTAATCTATCTGTTATTATTGAAGCTTGATAATATATGTCTATCGGGTCCCAACGCTAGCTCATTAATTCTTTAATGACAAATTGAAAAAATATAGATTATCATTGGCAAGATAAAAGTATGGTGCCAGACCACTAGGCTTGGTGGGAGGCATGGGAAATAGTCTGAGAAGAGACTATCAGTAGATGTAGGTCCTACTAGGGATTGGCACCCCACTCTACTATATTTGGCTGAATTTTGAGAAAAATAATTTCTTAAATTAGTACTTAGGATTTTGAGTAATTAATTATTTAAATTTAGTATTTGAATAATTAATTTAAATTCTAGTTGTATTTGAATAAAGGGTAATTATTCCTAATTATTTAAATTAGGTAATTATTTTAAATAGTAGAATTCTAATTTAAGTTGGAATTGTTGAATTGAAATTATCTTGCATGATGTAGAAAATAACAAAATCCCTACATTGTGATTGGAGAAATTTTGGGCTATAGATAAGCTCTAGGTGGGGCCAACTATAAGGCAGATATGGAGACGATTTTGTCATGATTTTCTAATAGCTTTTTGACTCCTCCTACTACTTCTATAAATAAGGGTTTTGGGCCTTCATTTACTCTCAGACTATCTAAGTGCAAGTTAAAGAGTTAAGCTCGAATTACTTATCTTCAGTAATTTTAGTTCCTCAACACTAGAGTAGTTAGAAAGAGTGTAGCTGTGGTAGAGATTTGTTGAGATGTGCTCACATACAAAATAGTCTGAAAGAAGATAATAGAATTGAAGACTTCAAGGTAAAAATTCTTTCTTGAAGGTGTTTCCAGTCTCCAACTAATATATTATATTAGATTTAATTTATAGTTTACAATAATCTGAATTAGATTATAGGTGATTAAATAAAAATAGGAGGTATGTGAGCCTAGATTTTCTTGTAGAGACTGCCATGTTGGATATGTATGCCCTAAGGAGTAAAAATGTAATACGTTTTTGGAGACATTTTTATCAATAAAGAATTTATTTATTTACATATACCAAATCTTGTCCTCTTTACGTTCATATTTGTTAAATGTATGATAAGCAAACAGTAGTCTGAGACTATCAGTCTAAACCTTTAAGAATTAGGCATATGATGGACTGATTATGCAGAAGACACGATTCTTAAGGTGACGGTCTAAAACATATGATCCGTAATCGAGGGAATAAAGTTAGGCACTTTATTCATGCAAAGATTGTTATGTTGTCTATATCCCTATTGGGAGATGGTTTGTCTTGACCATCGGAGTTGGACTCCATGAATAGAAACATTGGCACATTGTCATAGGTGACGATGTGTTGGATCGGGACACAAAATGAATTGCTTTGGATTAATAATTCTGTTTTAGCAAATCGATTCACTATAGACAATCATTTGTATTGTATCTTAATCTTGAGATAAATAGTGGGCCCGTTGTCTCGACTTGTGTCTTTTGATGTACCAAAGGGTAACTCCCACATCTCAATAGTGGTATGCATGCTGGTATGTTGGAGGCATGACTCTTGATAGCGTAGACTTGTTATTCATAGATATGGAATCCATAGCTCCTCTTTAGGAGTAATGATATCCTCTTATATGCGTTATCCTGTAATTGAAAAACTAGAGCGCTCAACCATTTGGATACATAGGTGTAACCGAATGGTATACTATCTTTGGATGGTAAGTTTTCTAATGGTGAGATAATGGAACGTAAGATAAAAATAATCGAGAAGGTAAGATAGAACTTGTCCTTAAGCGGATTATGGATTATCATATGGGGATACGATACACTTTGATATGTCATGGAGACTTAGCTATATGGGCTTCGTAATTCTATAAAGTTTGAGAGTGCAGCTCCAAGCTTTTAGTGGAGTAGCATTGGAGTTGATAATTATGAAATGTATATCTGGGATATTGGGTTTCATGATTATCGAGAGCTTGAACTTTATAGGTCCATTTTGGTCCCCTTTGCTAGCTCACAAAATCCTATAACGATACAGCGTGCCTTTCAAATAATTGGTGACTTATGTCGGATTTATCGGATTGGTTTAAAATTTGAAAGAATCAAATAATTCATGTCTGTTTATTGGTTAAATTAATTTTGTAATAAAATTAATTTAAGATAAACTTGTTGAATTATGGGGATCGGATAATTCTTGTCTGTTTATCTGTTGATTTAATTGGATAAATTAAATCAAGATAAACTTATAGAATTATTGTGAATTGATTTATTTTATTAGAGATTATCTTGATAAAGTTTGTTTTGATCAGATAACTTCTCTATTGGGTTATTTGAATCAAAACTAAGACTTTATCCTTTAGAATCTCTGGTGAAAAATAAAAAATTCGCGGAGATATTTACGCTGGCAGTTTGGCCTGTCGATCTACGTGTTCGGCCTGCCGATGGGGCCTGTTCGGCCTGTCGATCAGCGATAGATAAAATTACGCGTTTTTATGTGGATCTTATCAAATATTGATCCAAACTTGATTCTGTTTCGAGTTTTTGAGACTTAATCTGATAAGGAATGATCCCATGACCAATCGCTATATAAAGGGAGTGACTCTCATGAGTTACTCAGATCAATTGAGAGATTAAGAG
Organism: Artocarpus heterophyllus; assembly: GCA_025403435.1. Taxonomy (NCBI): domain Eukaryota; kingdom Viridiplantae; phylum Streptophyta; class Magnoliopsida; order Rosales; family Moraceae; genus Artocarpus; species Artocarpus heterophyllus. The sequence goes on along the minus strand of CM046348.1, from coordinate 25,891,834 downwards.
TGATACTCTTCTGGTGAGCATCTAATAACTCCCTGAGAGCTTTTGTTCACAAATCACGAACACTAGCTTTGGGTTCTCTTGATTGGTTGGAAGGAGAGTCACCGGTGGAAGAGCTGCACGTGTGAGCCCACACTCACTCTGATTGTGGATAGAGAATAGCAAAGAAAACCAGTTGGTTGAGGCTTTTCTGGAACGTTACTTCTCTTCACGGATTACGGAGGTTCTTCAACACACAGAGGTTAGTAAGATCTGTTTAATTTATACATACAGCATGTCAAACTTGTGTTTTAAAAAATTACTCTGATGTTAAAATTTTTAAAACGTCCGCTGCTCACCTCTGATCGATTTTTTCCAACAATTGGTATCAGAGCCATGGTTTTTACATAAATTTACAAGTTTGTGATCATACTATAGGTATAAATTTTGTGAGCTTAATCTCTCCAATGCTTGAATTTAATTTTATAGAGAGTTGGCACTCTAGGTTTCTATATAATTATATGTTGTCATGGATTATGTGGTGAATGTTCATTAATTAGTTATGGTTGATTAAATTGTTATTTAATTATTTATTAATTAATTAATTTATGTCGGTTATGGTTCCTTAGAGGTTAGAATATGTATCTAGGTTTTTCATGTAATTAGATGGCGGACTATCATCTCCGTCTAGGAATTATTATTTAATTTTAAATTTGTAAGAATTTTGTAATTAAATAATTATTCAGAGAAGACGGATGGAGAAGTCGGATCTAAAAGATTGATGATGGCGCACCCAAGTATTTCCTGTGTCTTTAACTTTATGTTTTTGAATTGTTAAAAATAAAATTGATGAATTGCATTAAAATTGTATTTTCTAGAATGGAGATTTCTGCTCGGTCGGCATGCCGAACCTTCAGTTCAGCAGGCCAATGGTCATCGATCGACAGGCTGGACGTGTGGTTCGGCAGGCCGACAGTGGGGCAGAAATAGGCTGGCTCTGCAGGTAGGCTGAACTTTCATGGGTCGGCAAGCCGATCTTTTAGATCGACAGGCTGATGAAGCATGACCAGGTAGGCCGATCACCCAGATCGGCCTGCCGACTGAGAGCTGGAAAATTTTCAAAAAAGGTGCAATTTTTGCAATGCAGTTTTAATTTTATTTTTGAGACGATTCTGAGAAACATTGAATTTGGATATGACCGGAAATATGAATTATTTGATTCATACGGGATTGAAGACTTGAAGATGGGAATTATGTGAAGAAGGATACAACTTGAGGATTCAAGGATGAAGAATCAATTTATGTCTCGATTATTCTCTTGTAATCTTAGTTTTCTATTCTCTAAGATGGAGCCATAATATTACGGTTATTATTATTTTGCTTATAGCTTTGCTTGATTACTTTGCTTGTCTGCATTATAATATGATTTGCCATGTATATTGATAACATGTCATATAGAATAGGAAGTGCCGCTCATATTAAAATTGTTCATGCATAATTTTAAAATAAAACCTTGACTTCAAAAGATTGAGTAGGAGAAGGTTTTCGAAGAGAGAACCTAAGGCCTCCATTGTTGGTCCATAGGAAGAACATGGTGGTCCCGACCCCTAGGAAGGGATTTCTATCATGTACCAGATTGGATCTCTGAGAGGATAAGGTATTTTAGCATGATTTATGGTTGAACACCTCTAGGTGGTGATTATAAATCATGGATAAAATATTGAAACGATGGTTATACACTCACGTTAATTTTATTATTAACCTCCCCTAGGAGCTCTGTTAATAAAATTAATGGCCAAAGAAACGATTATTAATATATGTTGGATCATACGGGTCTTGGATGGCATACACTAATCAGGAGGGGATCCGTGTTCTTGATTAACTTGGCATGACTCCCCTAGGAGCTTGTTGAATTCTGAGTTGGGAATTATCATTGTAAGGTTGTGATATTTTCAAGGTTTTGACACATAAACACATTTGTATGATTTTACATGATTGGGTTATCTTACTAAATTATTATGATATGTTTGCTTATGTTTTGTATATGGTTCTTTATTGTAGATTAAAAATGTCTAAAAATGCTTTATCATCAATACTTGACAAAAACCAATTAACTGGTGAGAATTACAATGATTGAAAATGGAACCTGGATATCGTCCTGTCCTTTGAGAAACTGAAATATGTTCTGACAACCCCTTGTACTCCCGAGCCTATAGGAGACTCATCTAATGAGCAATTTCAAGCATATGACCGCTGGAAAGATGCTAATGATCAGGCCTGCTGCTATGTTATGGCCAGCATGAATAATGTATAGCAGGCTCAACATCAAGATTATGAGACTGCGAAGCAGATCTTGGATAATCTTGAGGGCATGTTTGGAGGCCAGGCCATAACAAAGCGGCAAGGGGTGCTTCGAAAACTTCTTAACTGTAGACAGAGACCGGGGACATCTGTAAAGGAGCATATGATGTTGGTCATGGGTTACCTCGTTAAGGCTCAAACCAATGGAGCCGACATCGATGCTAAAACTCAAATGACTATGGTCTTTGGGAGTCTGTCTAAGGAATTTATTCCGTTTAGAGCTACATTTAATTTGAGCAATAGACGGGACATGACCTTGACAGAACTGATGAAACAGTTACAGGAGTTTGAATTGCTGATCAAGGAGTCTCCTGCGGGTGGTGAGGCCAACATGGTAGCTGCTTCTAGTTCCAATTCTAACTCTAGGAGTGGAAAGAAGCAACGGGCCAATAATGGGAAGTCTTCTATTCCTGCTAACACCAAGAGCAAGAAAAAGAAGAAGAAGAACCCAAAGAAGCTTAAGTGCTTCTTCTATGGTAAGGTCGGGCATATTAAGAAGCATTGCAAAGACTTCCTTTCCAAAGGAGGTAGGTGTGATCTTCTGTATTTAGAAACTTGTTTGGTTGAGGAATCCAATGACATTTGGGTCATAGATTCTGGTGCAACTAATCATGTTTGTATTTCTCTGCAGGGGTTCAAAGAAACAAGAAGTCTGCTACATGAAGACTTCACGCTTCAGATGGGCGATGGATCCTGGGTCTCAGCGGAAGCAGTGGGAGACGTCAATCTTTACTTTGATAATTATAGGAATTTATTTTTGCAAGATTGTTTTTATGTTCCTAAATTTAAAAGGAATTTAATTTCTGTATCTTATTTATTTAAAGACTCCTACGTGGTATCTTTTAATGAAAAAGTGATGATTCGTAAAAACAAATCTTTTATCTGTTCTGGATGGATGCAAAATAATCTATATTTTATCAAACCTAAGATGGATTTATTGCTTAATGCTGAGATGAATGACAATAACTCTAAAAGAGTTAAAACTTCTCACTCTAATAAGACTTATCTTTGGCATTTGCGCCTTGGTCACATTAACCTGAATAGGATTCAAAGGTTGGTAAGGGATGGACCTTTAAGTCACTTAAAGGTGGAATCTATACCTCAATGTGAATCTTGTTTGGAGGGTAAAATGACCAAAAGACCATACAGGTCTAAAGGCAATAGGGCCAAAAGGGTTCTGGAACTTGTGCATAGTGATGTTTGTGGACCGATGAACATCCGGGCACGAGGACGGTATGAGTACTTCGTCACTTTTATTGACGATTACTCAAGATATGGGTATGTGTACCTAATGCACCACAAAAACGAAACTTTTGACAAGTTCAGGGAGTTTCGGGCTGAAGTGGAAAAGCAATTGGGTAGACCCATAAAGGCACTTCGATCCGATCGAGGTGGAGAATACCTTTCTGATGAGTTCTTGGGACACTTGTTAGAGAATGGGATTTTATCCCATTTGACTACGCCAGGCACTCCGCAGCAGAATGGCGTAGCTGAGAGAAGAAATAGGACTTTGTTGGACATGGTCAGGTCCATGATGAGTTATTCATCATTACCTTTATCCTTTTGGGGATATGCACTACAAACTGCATGTTATCTTTTGAACAATGTGCCTTCAAAATCGGTCCCTAAAACTCCTCACAAGTTGTGGACAAGAAGGAAGACATCCTTAAACCATATTTGCATATGGGGATGTCCGGCTCATGTCCTGTTTAAGGATCCGAATAAGTTGGAAGCATGTTCAGAAGTTTGCGTGTTTGTAGGATATCCAAAAGGGACTAAAGGGGGTTATTTTTATAACTCAAAGGAAAATAAAGTTGTGGTTTCAACTAATGCAACTTTCCTTGAGGAGAGTTACATGGACGACTTTAATCCTTGAAGCAAAGTGGTGCTTGACGAGTTAAGGGGTGATTCGTTCACTCCAGAGGTTCCGAACGAAACCATTCCGATCGATGTAGAAAAACCAAACAAACTTGAACAACAATCTCAGGGGCTTCGGCGTAGTGGGAGGATTGGGCGTCAACCTAAAAGGTATATATTCAATGGGGAGGTCTTCTTGGCTAAACCGGATGAATATGACAGGGATCCTTATACTTACGCAGAAGCTATGGAGGATGTTGAGTCAAAACTCTGGACAGAGGCCATGAACATAGAGATGAAGTCTATGGAGACTAATCAGGTCTGGGAGCTTGTGGATCTTCCCGAAGGGGTAAAACCCATAGGGTGTAAGTGGATCTACAAGAGGAAAAGAGGAGTGGATGGAAAGGTCAAAACCTTTAAGGCTTGACTGGTAGCTAAGGGTTATACGTAAAAGGAAGGAATCGATTATGAGGAAACCTTTTCGCCTGTAGCCATGCCTAAGTCCATTCGGATTCTCCTATCCATAGCTACCACTCTCGACTATGAGATTTGGCAGATGGATGCCAAGATGGCTTTTCTAAATGGATATCTTGATGATTCCATTTATATGGAACAGCCAGACGGGTTCAAGGTCACGTGTTAGGAGGGTAAGGTTTGTAAGCTGCTAAAGTCAATTTATGGACTTAAGCAGGCTTCTCATTCTTGGAACATAAGATTTGATCAGGTGATCAAGACTTATGAGTTCTCACAAAATGTGGATGATCCATGTGTTTATATACACATAAAGGATGAGAAGGTGATTTTTCTACTACTCTATGTAGATGACATTTTGCTAATTGGCAATGACGTTAGGGCGTTGTCATCGGTCAAATTATGGTTGACCAAGCAGTTTGACATGAAGGACTTGGGTGAGGCTAATTTTGTTCTCGATATCCACATCTTTCGGGATAGGAAGAACAAAATGAAAGCTTTGTCACAAGCTGGCTACATAGATAAAATTCTCAGGAGGTTTGCAATGTAGGATTCCAAGAAAGGTGGGCAACCATCTAGGTCTGGAATTACTCTTTCTAAGAAAGACTCTCCAAAGTCTTATGAAGAAAGAGAATACATGAAGAAGGTGCCTTATGCTTCAGCAGTGGGTAGTCTCATGTATGCCATGCTTTACACACTACCAGATATCAGCTATATGGTCGGGATTGTAAGTTGATCTTAGGTGGATCCAGGACTGAACCACTGGGTTGCGGTAAAGCATATTTTCAAGTACCTACGAAGGACTCAAGGGTATATGCTAGTATATTCGGGTGAGGACCTAATTCCTCTAGGATATAATGATTCAGATTTTCAATCCTGTCTGGATTCTAGGAAATCAACTTCGGGGTTTGTGTTTACTCTGGGTGGCGGTGCCATCAGTTGCAGAAGTGCAAAGCAAGATTGCACTTTGGATTCAACGATGGAGGCCGAGTATGTGGCAGCTAGTAATGCTTTGAAAGAAGCAGTGTGGCTCCGCAAGTTCCTTGAGGATCTTCAGGTTGTTCCAGGCATGGATAAGGAGGTATCACTGTACTGTGATAACAGTGCGGTGGTAGCTAATGCTAAGGAACCAAGATTTCACAAGAAGAGTAAACATATTGATCGGAAGTATATGTCACGGTGTGCAAGATCGCATCAGAGGACAATTTAGCTGGTCCATTTACGAAGACACTTACAGGGAGAGTCTTCGAGAAACATGTGGAAGCTTTGGGGATGCGAGATTTGCTGTATTTACTCACTTAGTGCAAGTGGGAGATTGTTGGATATGTATGCCCTAAGGAGTAAAAATGTAATATGTTTTTGGAGACATTTTTATCAATAAAGAATTTATTTATTTACATACACCAAATCTTGTCCTCTTTATGTTCATATTTGTTTAATGTATAATAAGCAAACAATAGTCTGAGACTGTCGGTCTAAACCTTTAAGAATTGGGCATATGATGGACTGATTTTGCAGAAGACACAATTCTTAAGATGACAATCTAAAACATATGATCCGCAATCGAGGGAATAAAGTTGGGCGCTTTATTCATGCAAAGATTATTATGTTGTCTATATCCCTATTGGGAGATGGTTTGTCTTGACCATCGGAGTTGGACTCCGTGAATAGAAACATTGGCACGTTGTCATAGGTGACGATGTGTTGGATCGGGACACAAAGTGAATTGATTTGGATTAATAATTCTGTCTTGGCAAATCGATTCACTTTAGACAATCATTTGTATTGTATCTTAATCCTGAGATGGATAGTGGGCCCGTTGTCTCGACTTGTGTCTTTTGATGTACCAAAGGGTGACTTCCACATCTCAATAGTGGTATGCATGCCGGTACATTGGAGGCAAGACTCTTGATAACGTAGACTTGTTATTCATAGATATGGAATCCATAGCTCCTCTTTAGGAGTAATGATATCCTCTTATATGCGTTATCATGTAATTGAAAAACTGGAGCGCTCAACCATTTGGATACATAGGTGTAATCGAATGGTATACTATCTTTGGATGGTAAGTTTTCTAATGGTGAGATAATGGAACGTAAGATAAAAATAATCGGGAAGGTAAGATAGAACTCGTTCTTAAACTGATTATGGATTATCATATGGGGATACGATACACTTTGATATGTCATGGAGACTTAGCTATACGGGCTTCGTAATTCTATAAAGTTTGAGAGTGTAGCTCCAAGCTTTTAGTGGAGTAGCGTTGGAGTTGATAATTGTGAAATGTATATCTGGGATATTGGGTTTCATGATTATCGAGAGCTTGAACTTTATAGGTCCATTTTGGTCCCCTTTGCTAGCTCACAGAATCCTGTAACGATACGGCGTGCCTTTCAAATAATTGGTGACTTATGTCGGATTTATTAGATTGGTTTAAAATTTGAAAGAATCAAATAATTTATGTCTGTTTATTGGTTAAATTAATTTTGTAATAAAATTAATTTAAGATAAACTTTTTGAATTATAGGGATCGGATAATTCTTGTCTGTTTATAGGTTGATTTAATTGGATAAATTAAATCAAGATAAACTTGTAGAATTATTGTGAATTGATTTATTTTCTTAGAGATTATCTTGATAAAGGTTGTTTTGATCAGATAACTTCTCTATTGGGTTATTTGAATCAAAACTGAGACTTTATCCTATAGAATCTCGGGTGGAAAATAAAAGATTCGCGGAGATATTTATGCAGCAGTTTGGCCTGCCGATGGGGCCTGTTCGGCCTATCGATCAGGCTATTCGCCCTGCCGATCAGCGATAGATAAGATTATGCGTTTTCACGCAGATCTTATCGGATATTGATCTGAACTTGATTCTGTTTCGAGTTTTTGAGACTTAATCTGATAAGGACTGACGCCAGGACCAATCGCTATATAAAGGGAGTGACTCTCATGAGTTACTCATATCAATTGAGAGATTAAGAGTGATACTCTTCTGGTGAGCATCTGATAACTCCCTAAGAGCTTTTGTTCACAAATCATAAACACTAGCTTTGGGTTCTCTCAATTGGTTGGAAGGAGAGTCACCAGTGGAAGAGCTGTACGTGTGAACCCACACTCACTCCGATCATGGATAGAGAATAGCAAAGAAGACCAGTTGGTTGAGGCTCTTCTGGAACGTTACATCTCTTCACGGATTGCAGAGGTTCTTCGGCACACAAAGGTTAGTAAGATCTGTTTAATTTATACATACAGCATGTCAAACTTCTGTTTTGGAAAATTACTCTAATGTCAAAATTTTTAAAACTTCTGTTGCGCACCTCTAACCGATTTTTTCCAACATGCCACATTTAAGTTTTTTACATAGTGAAATGTCTCTATTCATAGTGCAACACTTATACAGTCAAGACCTAATTTTGGAAATAGAATTGATTTATATTTATTTTGACTATTAAAGTAATACTTATCATTATTTATTTAACAACAAAATAAATAATTTTTACACTGTGCTTTTCTTAACAATAAAAAATAACTATTTACATGCAACAAAATTCATACTGTCACATAAAATATATATCACACAAATATATATAAGGAGAATGAGGGAAATATCAGAAGCTCCTAAAGGCAGGGTTGATCCAAGAAGTAAAGTATCCGGAGTGGTTAGCAAATGTTGTCCTAGTCAAGGAGACGAATGAAAAATGGTCGGTTTGTATAGACTACACCAACCTAAACAAGGCCTACCCCTAAGGACTGCTTTCCACTACCCTGAATAGACTAGCTCGTTGATGCAACCGCTGGGCATGAGCTGCTAAGCTTCATGGACGCCCATTTCGGCTATAACCAAATTCAGATGGCCGAGGAAGATCAAATAAAAACCACCTTCGTAACCGACCAAGGACTTCACTGTTATGTAGCAATGCCCTTTGGACTTAAGAATGCCGAGGCTACTTACCAACGCATAGTCAACAAAATGTTTGCTCGGCTGATCAGATAAACCATGGAAGTCTACATGGACGATATATTAGTCAAATCCATCTAAGCAGTGGACCACATGGCCGATCTCCGAGCAAGCTTCAACATTCTCCAAGAGTATGATATGAAACTCAACCTGGCGAAATGTGCATTTAGGATTAACTCGAACAAATTTCACAAGTTTTTGGTCAATCAAAGAGGAATCAAATTCAACCCAACCAAGGCTCAAGCTAATATAGACATGCATTCACCTCAGACAGTAAAGGAGGTGCAGAAACTCATTGGCATGGTAGCGGCCCTCTCCAGGTTCGTCTCCCGATCTACCAACAAGTGCAATCCTGTAACGCCCCTATATGGGGGTTAACAGTTTTTAATGAGATAAAATAAAAATAAATAATAAAAGTAAAACCTTAAAAATAAAATTTGCCCGGGACTTAAATGAAAACTCTCAACTCAAAAATAAAAATATAAACGACAATTAAACCACAGTTTAATGTAGCACCTTAAATTTAATAATATAAACTGTTGTCATCATCATTTTAACCCTCAACACATTGTAATACAGTCACAGAAAGTAACAATTGATGCTTACATTATCATGAAGAACATTCTCAACGATTGAAGCAGTCCCAATGTAATATAGTTACATCACTTCCTCAACTATATTTCTCGTAGCCACCTCACACTTAGTGAGTCCTGAAAAAATATAAACATAAGGGTATGAGCAACACTATGCTCAGTAGAGAAAACCATTACTCACCTTTAGGTTTTTATCATTACCACATTAAAATCTGCATGATTAGTAGGTTACATCATATTCCAGATTATAAGGTTTATTATGATCACATCTTATGGATACCGTAGTTAATCATTACCAAGTGTCATAATTACACATTTATACAAATATTACCAATCATCATTGTTCCTAGGTATCCATGTTAAATTGAGTATCACTCAACTCATCGAAACCCAAATGGGCGCACTTGATCACCCTATAAACATTCCAAGGGTGTTCCGGTGAGGGGACATCAAGCCCCGAGTCCTCACCAAATCAATTCCTGTACAGTGTGTTCTGGGACTTTCAACCCAAGGAAGCGTCATCGCCTTCCCCCTACTTTACCTTTTAGGGTATTCATGCCCAAGGACGTAACCGTCGCCCTCTTCATGTCTCACAATTTCTCTATATTGAATCATTATCAATAGAGTTAGTTTTCCTAACCATGCTTCTCAATTTATAACATGTGTCAGTTCATTATGTTCCTCGCCGTACAATACAAGACGAGTCCATGTCATAGTTTCATATGTGATACACATATAATATCAGTTCAACATAGATATATATATATTGCGGCAAAACAATCAATTTTAATTCTATAAAAACCTCACAAAAGATGAGTAATAGAATCCCTACCTTTCAAGCTTATCAACAATCTTTTAATCCTGGAATCAGTTAACGTTAGCTCCATACTCCCTTGATCCTAAGGCGTGCATAAGGACAATTAAAACTAAAGCACAATATACAACTACATTCATAAAATTCATTTTAATTTAATCTTAGAATTTCAAGAAATAACCACTGCCCATAGAGGTATTACAAAGTTTAACAATATAAATTTTCTGTCTAGGGCATATACACTTAGACTTCATACATATGCTCCAAAATAGCAACAAACATATACTTAGGTTTAAGAACGCAAATTTGAATAATCCTTTAGTATAAAAGAAAATTTATAAATGAAAGACTAAATTTGTTCATAAGATTCTAACCTCGGATTATGGTTAGTTGGAAGCTTGAAATGGTTTCAAAACAGGTTCCTTTACTTCGGTATGACTGAAATTCTTGCTCAAATGGAGGTGATGGTAGCTGATTTTTATGGCTGCCTTGAAGAAGTTCTCTAAGTATTTTGCTTCAGCAAAGAAATGAGAAGAAGAGTGTGGGAACCGTGGAAGAGCAAGGAAGAAAAGATGAAGTCTTTGAAGAGAAGTGATAGAAACAATTATAGAGGAGACATGTTGAAGCATGTCACGGAGGAAATAAAGAAAATGAGGGTCAAGAGTAGTTGGAAAAGATATCCTTATGTCTCATCTAAAGACTTTAACACACATAATGCCAATATGACATTTTTGAGATTTATTAGAAGTTCTAAGGCTTTTTAGTAATCATACTAAATAAATATAGGAGAATTTTAGAAAATTTAAAAATAGATAAAAATAAATATTATAAAATAAATTTAAATGAAGCAATTTTTTTTATACACTAAAAATTAATTTAATTACCTCAATACCCGTTAGGAGAATAACGGGTGTCACAGCTCTACCCCCCTTAAAGAAATTTCGTCCTCGAAATTTCAATTCTAGCAATACTAGTAAAAATTTTGATTCCATTATGATTCCAATTCCGAGTCTAAACCGTTAATGTTGTTTATCTTCCAAAGTTAAGTTATCGTATCTCCACTTATTTACTTGCATAATAAATCTTACTCCTAAATCCCTCAATGAGAGTATTTTTGACAAGTTTCAACTTATAACACCGTATAATAGTCTAAGAATCTGATCAGGCATACATATTGACCATACCATGATTCCAGTCCTTCATTGTCCATGGACTGTGATTTACAATCACATTTAAGGAGATTGCCAAAGAAATTTTATATACTTCATCTTTAGGTTCCTTTTCCTTTTTGAGTAAGGAAAAGTCAAATATATTTGATTTCATACCTCAACTAATAAACTAAAACATAATCATAAAACATATATCACAAACGCTTTTATTCAAAACTATACATTAAACTTACTCATAGAGATATTAAACGGAATCTCAGAGTTGCAAACATACCCGACATATTTTTCATTAAACAGCTATCCTCATGACACAAACATTCAACCCAAATAATATACTCATATTTCATATGGAATATCCCCATAACTGACTCTGGTACTTCCACATAATATTAACAGAATATTACACATTACAAATATGATACGGATACGTTTCGAGAGTACAAGGCACTCCGTATACCAGCTATCCATATCATGCATGCTTAGAGGATACAAAAACATCGATAAACAAAAGATCGGACCTTAAGAAGGATGCGTTTCGAGAGCATCAAGTACTCCGTATCCAGCCATCCCGGCATTAGGCTCAATGAATCTAAAAGATTTAACAACGACGTACCACAAGAAACATAGAATACAAGACAAACGGTTATTCGTAACACACGAAATACGGACACACATGCCTACATGCCAAAGATAAAACAAAAAGATTACAGATGGAGATTCAAATCAATTGGCCGCTCCCGGCTTTCCCTTTCCCATTCAAGCTTGGATGTTGCAGTGTCGGATTCTGGATGTATGATTTGCATTTTATCTATCAATTCCTCAGCTGTTGAAGCAGTAACAAAGATTTGTCTCTCCGATTCTGTAGTGATGTTTTCTTCCACAGCGTAATCTAGAAATTTCAAAAGACCGTCATAAAAACCCTTTACGTTCAACAGACCCAAAGGTTTGGAATAAAAGCCCAACAATTGCCCACAAGCAACTATAAATATTTCCTCAAGAGTACCTAGACCACCAGGTAATGCTATAAAAGCATCAGAATTATAGATTATGTCTTTAAAATTTTTAGGGATACTCCTGACTCCTTCTCCCTTACCTATGGCTTCCTTACAAAGGTTTCCTTCAACTGGAATATGAGGCCAAATTCTTACATCAGTAGCGTCGCTAGACCTAGCTGCTAGTGCCATATTTACCATCATTTTTATACTACCACCCCCATAGATTATGTTAATCTTCTTGCGTGCTAGGACTTGCCCTAAGTGATTTGCAGCTTCTAAATAAGCTTTATCGTTTCCAAAGCTGGAACCACAAAAGACACAGACATTCTTTATTTTCTTCGTGGACTGGGAGGTAGACATATTTGGTTTATAGAAGTGGTTGCTTAATGTCTGCTCCACTTAGACTTCGGGTTCTACATGAGTTTTTAAAGATGAGAAATATACAAAAAGGGCTAAAGAGATAGACGAGTAGGTAATGAAAAGGTAATCCAAAGATTAAACAAAATCTTGTGCGGATAAGAAAGTAAGATAAGGTGATTGATAGTTTACAGAAAATCTGATTCACTTTTTGAAAAAGATTAGACTCTAATTGTATAACTTTTGACAATTGAGAACAATTCGACAGAAGACCCTCATGACACAACTGTAGACTTTTTGACAAATATACACCAAGTCTAGAAATTTAATATAAACGACAAATACTGTAGAACTTTTGAAATTTGAGACACAAATCTTGAAATATCTGGATAAGTTTTTCAAAATTCAAACATATTACTGTACCGTATGTAACGTGTCTGATAAGATAATATATTTTATTATATATATATTTAAGAAAATCATAAATTAAATAAGATATTAACACTTACTGTATCAATCTAATAATCACAATTATTTCAAACACAAAAGCAAATATTCTGAGTAAAAGAAAAACACAAACTGTTGAACATCAGCTAAAACTGCTTCAAATAAGTAAAGACTAAATAACCTTTATAGTGCGATGACTTATTCCCCATCCAGTTTTCTTATGGCTTGACAAACAGGATCTAGAAATACCATATTCCTGAGGCGTTGTCTTTCTGTATAAAATTTAGGCCAGAGTTTAAAAATAGCTCCTTGAACATATCCACTAGGGTGACCGTGGAGAGGAGGATGGATGCTATCCAAGTTCTCCTTTGAAAGTCCATCCCTACAAAACCTTATTTTATCCTCTCTATTCGTAGACATATAACCAGGTGAAGTACATTTACCGTTACAATTTTGTCTTCCACATTTGTTACAAGTGACCACGATGGCACGAGCTCTTCTTTTCATTGCACTACGACTGGTACCCGTTCCTGGTAAACCGACATCTTGACTAAAGTCACTCGGACGGATTTTCCCCTCTATCAACATTCTCACATCACAAGGGATACCAAAACGCATAAGAATCCACAACCGAGTAATTCTAGCCTTGTATTTCTTTCTGAGAATCTTTTGGGAGAGTGATGGGAAATACTTTCTCAGGTGTTGGTACTTTGGGTCCATGATGAGATGAAAGAAGAGTAAATAGAAAGGAAAAATTAAGATAGTAAATTGCAGAATCCTAGAATTCCTTCTTCTTTTAGAGGAAAAGAAGAATTTCTAATGAAAAAGAAGAGGATTTGCGATTTAGAGAGAAAATAACAAATTAAGAGAGAAAAAGTGAACTCGGAGAAATAAACTCTTATGCACAGTAAACGTATATGTAAACAATAATTAAACCACTGTATATGACACGTATAGAGACCACGTGGGAGAGACAGTGTGAATCAAACTGATTTAAGATTTGAACTAGGCCCAAATGTTCTAAGTTGAAAATGGTCAGGTTGTTTCGGGCCTTAACACATTTGGAACGAGTTAAATAACAAACATAAAATTGAAAACCAATTTGTATAAATCTTAAACCCAATTTAAAGCCCACTATAGATAAAGTTAATTATGAACAACAAATCTAATTTAACGACAACAAGGATCTTCCTGAATGATCCAGCAACTCAAATAATTTTGTTTTAATCAAAACCTTATTGAACAATGCATACACCCATATGTTATTCATAATACTTAACATCTATCAATGGATTCATCATCATTGCTACCAAGGGTTTAGAATGTGACTAACCTTGAAATCAATACGATTTACGTCTTTCAACGTAGACCATATCAACGAACAAAGACACTTGATGTTACTACTTAAGAACATCTACAATCCCCACAATTCTACTCATACAATATATAATTTCCTCATATAACAAAACCTTAGGTAACCAAAAGATTCACTGATACACTTAAATACAATGTACGTAACGAAATATTCCAATTTTGAGATTCATGCATTCTAGACTTTACACAGTCTCAACAGACCAAAAGTCTAACATTTATCTCTCTCAAGATTCAATACCATGATTCCCAACTTATATCATATTCCTCAAATAAATAGAACTTTTAAGAAAAGTTATTGACACTTATGTGCTCCATCGAATCCACACATAATCATTACTTAGGTTTGAATCAATTACGAAAAATTTGGCATATCTATGTCAAACTTTAAAATCAATAAATCAAGCCTTATATTTCTTATTGTTTTTCACGAGACAAAAGGCTTTTAAATCCTCGTATCTATACGAATTTCTCATCGTTTATACGAATTAGATATGCTTATAGATCCTAATATTATACGAATCTCTCATAAGCATTCTACTTATAAACTCATTTCATATAATTATCATTCCCTTATAACTATTAATACTTTCCTTCTATATAATTATTGTACTTATATAACCATTGATATTTTCATTCTATGGCCTTTCCATGTTACATCCTTCTAGACTGTATAAATCAATGTGAAGGTTCATTTTGATGATGACAATGAAAATTCAGCTTCAAAACCATCTCAAAAATATATTTTTTTAAAGTGGTGCTACACTCCCTAGGTTAACCGAACCTAGGCTCTGATACCAAAAATTCTGTAACGCCCCTATATGGGGGTTAACAGTTTTTAATGAGATAAAATAAAAATAAATAATAAAAGTAAAACCTTAAAAATAAAATTTGCCCGGGACTTAAATGAAAACTCTCAACTCAAAAATAAAAATATAAACGACAATTAAACCACAGTTTAATGTAGCACCTTAAATTTAATAATATAAACTGTTGTCATCATCATTTTAACCCTCAACACATTGTAATACAGTCACAGAAAGTAACAATTGATGCTTACATTATCATGAAGAACATTCTCAACGATTGAAGCAGTCCCAATGTAATATAGTTACATCACTTCCTCAACTATATTTCTCGTAGCCACCTCACACTTAGTGAGTCCTGAAAAGATATAAACATAAGGGTATGAGCAACACTATGCTCAGTAGAGAAAACCATTACTCACCTTTAGGTTTTTATCATTACCACATTAAAATCTGCATGATTAGTAGGTTACATCATATTCCAGATTATAAGGTTTATTATGATCACATCTTATGGATACCGTAGTTAATCATTACCAAGTGTCATAATTACACATTTATACAAATATTACCAATCATCATTGTTCCTAGGTATCCATGTTAAATTGAGTATCACTCAACTCATCGAAACCCAAATGGGCGCACTTGATCACCCTATAAACATTCCAAGGGTGTTCCGGTGAGGGGACATCAAGCCCCGAGTCCTCACCAAATCAATTCCTGTACAGTGTGTTCTGGGACTTTCAACCCAAGGAAGCGTCATCGCCTTCCCCCTACTTTACCTTTTAGGGTATTCATGCCCAAGGACGTAACCGTCGCCCTCTTCATGTCTCACAATTTCTCTATATTGAATCATTATCAATAGAGTTAGTTTTCCTAACCATGCTTCTCAATTTATAACATGTGTCAGTTCATTATGTTCCTCGCCGTACAATACAAGACGAGTCCATGTCATAGTTTCATATGTGATACACATATAATATCAGTTCAACATAGATATATATATATTGCGGCAAAACAATCAATTTTAATTCTATAAAAACCTCACAAAAGATGAGTAATAGAATCCCTACCTTTCAAGCTTATCAACAATCTTTTAATCCTGGAATCAGTTAACGTTAGCTCCATACTCCCTTGATCCTAAGGCGTGCATAAGGACAATTAAAACTAAAGCACAATATACAACTACATTCATAAAATTCATTTTAATTTAATCTTAGAATTTCAAGAAATAACCACTGCCCATAGAGGTATTACAAAGTTTAACAATATAAATTTTCTGTCTAGGGCATATACACTTAGACTTCATACATATGCTCCAAAATAGCAACAAACATATACTTAGGTTTAAGAACGCAAATTTGAATAATCCTTTAGTATAAAAGAAAATTTATAAATGAAAGACTAAATTTGTTCATAAGATTCTAACCTCGGATTATGGTTAGTTGGAAGCTTGAAATGGTTTCAAAACAGGTTCCTTTACTTCGGTATGACTGAAATTCTTGCTCAAATGGAGGTGATGGTAGCTGATTTTTATGGCTGCCTTGAAGAAGTTCTCTAAGTATTTTGCTTCAGCAAAGAAATGAGAAGAAGAGTGTGGGAACCGTGGAAGAGCAAGGAAGAAAAGATGAAGTCTTTGAAGAGAAGTGATAGAAACAATTATAGAGGAGACATGTTGAAGCATGTCACGGAGGAAATAAAGAAAATGAGGGTCAAGAGTAGTTGGAAAAGATATCCTTATGTCTCATCTAAAGACTTTAACACACATAATGCCAATATGACATTTTTGAGATTTATTAGAAGTTCTAAGGCTTTTTAGTAATCATACTAAATAAATATAGGAGAATTTTAGAAAATTTAAAAATAGATAAAAATAAATATTATAAAATAAATTTAAATGAAGCAATTTTTTTTATACACTAAAAATTAATTTAATTACCTCAATACCCGTTAGGAGAATAACGGGTGTCACAAATCCATTTTTTCAAGCACTTAAGGGGAGGTTTGAGTGGAGCAGGGAGAGTGAAGAAGCCTTTTAGAATTTAAAGAGGTACTTGGCCATGCCCCTGCTCCTATCCAAACCTTTACCAAGAGAAGTCTTGTACGCCTATCTCATCGTGTCTGAAAAGGCTGTCAGCTCAGTCCTCATCCTAGAAGAAGACAGAGTTCAGAAGCTCGTCTATTACACAAGCCATGCATTCCAAGGTGCCAAGGATAAGTACCCTCCACTTGAAAAGTTAGCATTTGCCCTAGTCACTTCGGCTTGAAAACTACAGCCTTATTCTTAGGGCCATACTATTCGAGTCCTAACAAAGTTTCCTTTCCAGTAAGTTCTCCAGAGTCTAGAGATATCAGGATGAATGGCCAAATGATCGGTCGAACTCGGCCAGTATGACATCAATTTTGTACCGAGGACTGCTATTAAGGCCAAAGCCCTTGCAGACTTCATTGTCGAATTCACTGAAGCCAAGCAAGGCACACCACTAACCAAGAAAGCACCTATCGAAGACCCAGACGCCCTTAGCTATAGTGGAGGCGATAAGGCCCACATATGAACCAAAATGGAATCTCTTTGTGGATGGATCCTCTTGCGCTGAGGGTTCGGGTGCTGGGCTGGTTATAACAAGCTCGGACAGATATAAGACAATCTACGCACTTCGATTCGATTTCAAGGCCTCTAACAATGAGGCAGAGTACGAAGCACTGCTAGTTGGACTCAGAATCGCCATAGATCTTAGGATAAACCGTATAGTCATCCATAGCGACTCCATGCTCGTCATCCAACAGGTCACTAAGGTGTTTCAAGCTCAGATAGAGTCCATGACCGCATATTTACAAGAGGTCAAGACATTGCTCGAGTAGTTTAAACTTTATTCGTTCAAACAATCCCCAGATCAAAGAACTCTAAGGGCGATGCACTTACTCGGCTCGCCTTGAGTTTGGGCGATAGCGAGCTAACGTCAGACCCCATTGAAAGATCAATCGAGCTGAGTATCAACAAGGAAGTGGCAAGTGTAACCGAAGAGCGATAGACCACCTGGATGGACCCGATCATCTGATACTTGACCACAACCAAATTGCCTAGCGACAAAGAAAAGGCACGCCAGATCCACAACAACTCGGCCCGGTATTTGATGATTGGTGGTAAGTTATATTAGCGATGTTACACTACACCTTGTTTAAAGTATGTAGGTCCTGGAGAAGCTCAATATCTGATGAAGGAGATCCATGAGGGGCTATATGGTAATCACTCTAGGGGCGATCTCTGGCCCAAAAATGTCTTCGGCAAGGATATTATTGGTCGACCATGGAGCAGATTGAAAGGACTTCACGCGAAAGTGTCTAAAATGTCAATAATTTACGAGAGTACCCCGACACCATGCCGAGCCACTCACCTCAGTAACATTGACGTGGCCTTTTGCTAAGTGGGCCATCGATCTTATAGGACCCCTTCCCTAAGCCAGGTCTTAGCTTAAGTACTGCGTTGTGGCCATCGACTATCTCACTAAATGGGTGGAAGTAGAGCCATGTACCAACATGACTGAGGCTAAGTGCACAAACTTCATATGGAGAAACATCATTTACCGGTTTGAAATCCCACATACCATTGTGACCGACAACGTAAAGCACTTTGAATCCATAAGTCTCCTCCGCCTATGCAAGCAGCTCGACATTAAGAAGGTCTTATTCTCTTCGAGCTACCCACAAAGTAATGGGTAAGTTGAAGCAGTCAATAAAACGATCAAGGACAACCTGAAGAAGAAACTCGAAGGCCTCAAAGGGGCATGGATTGACGAGCTCCCAAAGCTGCTCTGGGCTTACTGAACAATAGCCCAAACTGCCACCAGAGAGACTCCATTGTCCCTTGTGTATGGGGCTGAGGCTGTCATCCCAACGGAAGTCAGACTGCCAAGCTTCAGAGTAGAGCAATACAAAGAAATTCGAAATGTCGAGGCCATGATGTCCAAACTTGATTTGCTCGAGGAGAAGAGGAACCATGCTGCAATTTGTAATGTAGCTCAGAACCAAGTCGTTGCTCGGTACTATAACAAAAAGGTCCAACCGAGGAGCTTCAAAGTGGAAGATTTAGTGCTAAAGAAGGTCACTGTGTAGCAGCCTGAGTTAAGGTCCTTCGGTCTAAAGTGGGACGGGTCATACAAGGTCGTTGAAATTGTCCGACTAGGAACCTACAGATTATCGGATATGGAGGGCAACCGACTCGGCCATTCGTGTAACGTCGAGCTTCTGAAAAAATTCTTTTGCTAACTAAAGGCAGATACTCTTTTTGACCTATGGCTGCATTCTTTTGTAACTAGGCCTGTCAAATAGGACTATAATGTAAATATTATACATCAATGAAAATTTAAATTCCTACACTATTCCATTGAGATATGCTTGTTAAGGAATATACAACCCCGAAGATGGATGCCATAACTCCAGTCCAGGGGACTAGATGTTAACTCCCGAAGAGGGAAGGTTACTCCAAACAACCAGACTGGAGGGTTGGTCGAAATAATGCTGACAGACCACCTGGACAAAGTCACCCTAGCATGACCATGCCTGACTAATACTAGACTTGTAAAAGTTGGAATGGACTTAAACAAGTCTAAGGGGGGCGATAAAAAATAAGGTACCATACACCATTGTGCTCTGCCCAGTCGAGAAATGGACTTTCCCTACTCGGCTAAACTCGATAAACCAAGGAGCTAAACTTGGCAAGAATGTTGTTTGGAAAATGTGAGTTCAGAATCCCTGATCCAAAAACTCTCCCAAGGAACATCCAACTTGGAAAAATCTCCAACTCAATTCCTGTCCCGAGAAGCACCTCACTTCGAAGAATGAGGGTCAAACTTCGTTCCTGAAAGGCCGTGTAACGCCCCTGAAATTTATTTAATGTTAAGTGTAATATAAATGATGAATTAGTGTGCCATAATTAAAGTTTTAACATTTATTAGACTATTTGGTTGGATTTTTGAAATTTTGGTTGTTTTGTTAAATTAATGAATTCGAAGGATTTCTTATTGTTTTAAAATGATGTTTTGAGTTTTAAAACACCACAATTTGTAAAATGTTAAAAATACGCTGTTTTGCAAAACCGTGGGCGGCACATGGTTTTCGCACAGTAAAACCGCCCACTGATTTTCTCTATTTATTTCCTTCCTCTCTCTCTCTTCTCATTCTCTCCCGGTTTCACTCTCTCTCTCCTCTCTCTCTCTCTCGGCAGCCTCTCTCTCTCTCGGTAGCTCTTTTTCTCTCTCAATTCTCTCTCAAATTTTGAACTCCATTTCGAATCCAAGCTTCGGGATAGCAAGGAGGAAGCTCGGGGACGTGATTCGGCAACCGAGAACGCGGATTGAAGCTTCGATTCGAGGTTAGATTCGAAATTTCTAAACTTTTTACAAAATTTTCAATTTTGTGTGTTTTTGAAATCTAATTTTGTTTTAGCTTAGAAAACCGTGGATTTGTGTTAAATGAGCTTAGAACAACTAGAATCTAAGCCTAGATTGAAGAAAAACGGATTGAATTCAAGATTTTTCATTTTTCTCCTCTTTTTCTCATTTTCGGATTTTTGAGGATTTCGAGTTTAAATGTTGTTTAAATGATTCCAAATATGTTCTAGAATGTTTTTCTATCAACTATAGTTGTTTTCATGCCTGGGATTTGAGAAAAACAGGTTAGAGACAAGATTTGGATTTTGGGGATCGAGAAACCCATGGCTGGGATTTCTGGGTTTTCCCAGTTCGGTAGGCCGAAGTTCATGTTCAGATAGGCCGGAGTGATGATCGGCAGGCCGGTGTTCTTCCGACCGGCAGGCCGAATCTGGGAAAATGTTCGGCAAGGCCGAACTTTGCTTTCGGCAGGCCGAACTGTGTAGTTCGGCAGGCCGAAGCAGGGCGTCCGGTAGGCCGACCGAGGCATGGAAAATTTTTGTGATTTTTACTCGTTTTCACTGTTTTGAACCCTGATTTAAATTCCCAACCTTATAGGATGATTTTAAAGGTACAAATGGCACACTAGGACATCATGAAATGATTTAGTAACATAGAATGTCTCGAACTAGATATTGATCGACTTAGTTTGTATCTAGGATCGTTCGTGGTTCCGTGGAGCTAACGTATAGCGGACCGGGATTACGGTGTGGGGTATCGGCACGAGTATTGAGGTAGGACTTCTATCCTATTTCTTTGGTAGCCTGGTTTTGAAATGATTTGGCTTTGAAAATGATTTCTATCAAAATGTTTTCAACGGTTGTTTGAAAATGGTTTTATCGGTTATATTTTAATATACCGTGATTATGAAATGAATTTCATAATAAATGTAATTGACAACACTCGGTAATTGGGTTTTGAATGATAATGATAATAAACACAAAGGCATGATGCCATATCAGAGATCGGGTCGTGTAGCGATCGACCTTGGGGGCAGGTCCCGAAACCCAGCTGGGCCACTACGGTGGTGATTTCATGGTTTGCCTAGGTAAAAGTAAATTGGTGTTTTGATTTGACAAGTAGATTGTTCTGTGTCAGGACGGTTCTACTCAAATTGTTTATTTATTTATTTATTTAAGTTTCCTTTGAATAACTTCTAATAATGCTGTGTTCCTTTGCGTTAAACTATTTTTATAAAACATAGTCCTACTGAGCCTTTCGCTCACATTTTATTGTTTTAAATTCCCCCCTTCTAGGTGGTTTCCCATTTAGGTTTGGAGAAGATTCTTCGGACCGAACTCCGGAGCAATAGGAGAATTTATTTATATTCTGTATTATTAATCAAGGCATGTAAGACTTAACTTTATTTGTACTTGGACTGTAATTGTATTTATGATATTGTCAGCTCCATGTGTGTGCACAAGTTGTGGGTTGTGGAACCCATATTCGCGGTTTTTATTTAATTATTATTATTTGCTAAATATTTATAAATTCGTTTATCAAATGTGGTGGAAAATCTTCTTAATTTTTATTTAATTTGATTCTCAAACTCTCGATTTTTAATTAAATTCTCTTTTAATTAATCTAAATATTCCATCACGTCACCTCCCGTACTCCGGGGCGTGACAGAATGGTATCAGAGCTCAAGGTTATGAACCTTGGGAATTGTGCACACATAGGTTTGACAATGAAATACCTCTGACAGTCCAGATTTTGTTTTCAGAAGTGAGAGAATGGCACCTAGACGTCGTTCGACTGCTGACGCCGAGTTCGAAATGATGAGAGCATGATGAGGTCTATGTTTGCGGCTTTCCGGCAGATGGCAGCCAGGGCTAGACCGGAAGACTCCAGTGTTGGTAGTCGGCATGCTTTCTTTAAAGAATTTCGACGGGCGTCTATTTCGACTTTTGATGGCAATGGGGATCCGCAGTTAGCAGAATATTGGTTGGATTCGATCTTGAAGCATCTAGATACTCTTGGTGTGCCTGAGGAGTATCGTGTGGAGTTTGCGGCGTATAAGCTCGAGGGTGGCGCCAACACCTGGTGGAAACAAACTAAGCGTCTGGAGCGCGGTGGCGATATTGGTTGGAACAAGTTCGAGGAGCTGTTCTATGATCGGTATTTTCGCAGGGATATAGAGACCAGAAGGCAGCTGAGTTTTATAGATTGCAGCAGGATGATCTTTCAGTTCGGGAGTATGAGGCAAGATTTAACGAGTTGGCTAGGTTTGCTCCATCAGCTGTGGCATCGGAGCATGAGAAATGCATCAAGTTTCAGGAGGGACTCAAGGCTCCTATTCAGCGGCAGTTGGTTGCTCTACGGCTTAGGGGTTTCGGAGAGCTTGAGTCGTCGGCGATCTCCGTGGAGAATGATTATGTGCAGTGTTGTGAGGACCGAGCCAAGGCTTCAGGAGGACCGCAGAGGAGTGGCAGGAAGAGCATTAGTAGTCATCCAGCTCCGGGGAAAGGTAAGCAAGGCGGTGCGACCAGTGGCAGCAGCAGTTCATCTGGCAGCGGGCGTAGCAATCCCTACAGCTTTCATTGTCATTTCTGTCAACAGCCCGGACACATCAAGAGGAATTGCCCGATCAGGAGTGCTCGTCTTGGATCGCAGACCGGGGAGGATGCCAGTCGTTCATCTCAGCCTCAGCCTCAGACCCTACCTCCGCCTCCGCAGTACCTGCAGTTGCAGTATCCGTAGTTTTCTCCTCAGCAATTCTCATATCCGGCACGGGGGCAGCAGCCGCAGTATTTTTAGCGCAGTGTTCCTCAGTATAGAGCACCGAGTACAGGTAGTGTGCAGTCGTCTCCATCTCAGCAGCATCGGCCGAGTAATCCAGGACCCAGTAATGTCGGTAGAGGAAAAGGAAAAGCGCCAGTGCAGGTTCATGCAATGGCATCTGGAGGGTCAGATTCTCAGACTGGTAACGCGGTTGTCGATGGTATGATTTTGGTTTCCAGATCTTTAGCTCGCGTTTTATTTGATACCTGGTGCCTCTGATTCTCTCATTTCGAGTTCTTTTGTACATGCCTTGGGATTAGAAGTAGAAGAGTTTAATGAACCCCTAGTTATAACTTCTCCCTTGGGGCGGGTGTGTGTAAATTGTATGTGTAAATCTTGTAAAATAAAGATTGGGGATGAGATTTTGAAAAGTGATTTGATTGTACTCCCCATGAGCTCCTATGATGTGATCTTAGGGATGGACTGGTTGTCTAGGTATAGTGCAGTTGTGGACTGCCAACTTAGAAAAGTGACCCTAGTGTCTGATAGGGGGACGGTAATCACTTGCCAGGGTGGTGGTGATTGGCTAATGAGTGAGCGTCTTATGAAGTCGTGTCTAGGAGGGCGAAGGAATCTAGGTTGTTGTGCTTTTCTTGCCAATCTAGATTGCGAGCCCTATGTTTCGAGTAGTAGTGTAGCGATTCCGGTGGTTGATGAGTTCGAGGATGTTTTCCCCGACGAGTTATCAGGGTTACCACCGCATCGGGAGATTGAGTTTGGTATCGAGTTGTTTCCAGGGACATCACCAATTTCTATGGCACCTTATCGGATGGCGCCAGCAGAAATGAAGGAATTGAGGAAGCAACTTCAGGAGCTTGCTGATAAAGGATATATTCAGAATAGCACATCTCCATGGGGAGCACCAGTTTTGTTCGCTAAGAAGCACGATGGGACTCTCAGGTTATGTGTGGATTATCGGCAGCTGAATCGTGTTACAGGTGAAGAACAAGTATCCTTTGCCTAGGATTGATGAGCTATTTGATCAGTTGGGAGGTTCGCGATACTTCTCGAAGATTGATTTGCGTTCAGGTTATCATCAGCTCAGGATCAAGGAAGAGGATATTCCCAAGACAGCTTTTAGGACTCGGTATGGGCACTTCGAGTTTCTGGTTATGTCTTTCGGGTTGACGAATGCTCCAGCAGCTTTTATGGATCTGATGAACAGGATATTTAGGCCGTATCTGGATCAGTTTGTGATCGTGTTCATCGATGATATTCTTGTGTATTCTAAGACTTGGGAGGAGCATGAGCAGCATCTTCGGATCGTGCTTCAGATTCTGCGGGAGCACCAGTTGTATGCTAAGAGGGAAAAATGTGAGTTCTGGTTGACTGAGGTCAAGTTTCTGGGTCATGTCATCTCGGAGCATGGTATTTCAGTGGATCCATCCAAGATTGAAGCTATATTGGAGTGGGAACGACCAAGGAATGTAGCGGAGATTCGCAGCTTCTTAGGTCTTGCTGGATATTATAGGAAATTTGTAAAGGACTTTTCGAAGATTGCAGCTCCGTTGACGAGATTGATCAAGAAAAACGTCAGGTTTGAGTGGGATGAAGATTGTGAGCTTGCTTTTCAGGAATTGAAGAACCGGTTGACTTCAGCTCCAGTGTTGATTATTCCTAGCAGTGATGAGCCGTATGAGGTTTATGCTGATGCTTCAGGGCGCGGACTTGGATGCGTGTTGATGCAGCATGGACGTGTAGTTGCGTACGGATCGAGACAGCTACGACCTCACGAGCGAAATTATCCTACTCACAATTTAGAGCTTGCGGCGGTGATCTACGCGCTGAAGATTTGGAGATGTTACTTGTATGGAGCATCGTTTCATGTCTTCTCCGATCATAAGAGTTTGAGGTATTTGTTCACTCAGAGGGATCTCAACTTGAGGCAGCGCAGATGGGTAGAGTACATGGAGGATTATGATTTCGCGTTACAGTATCATCCCAGAAAAGCTAATGTGGTCGCGGACGCGCTTAACAGGAAGTCTTCAGGGATTCTCGCTTGTTTGATTTTTGAGGACTGGAGCAGGGATGCGACAGTGAGTGAGTATCGGCTACTGTATCGTGAAGATGGTGATCGAGTTTTGTTATATCATGTGGAAGCGACTCCAGCTCTTGTTCAGATGGTGAAGCAAGGTCAGTGGCAGGATCAGCATTTGCAGGGGATTTGGTCGCGGATTCAGAACGGGGAGCAGTTTGAAGAATGGAGCGTGCATGCAGATGGATCGTTGTACTTCTGGGAGCGTCTTGCAGTTCCAGTTATCGCCGAGGTGACGAAAGCCGTTCTAGATGAAGCTCATAGGTCTCAGTTCGCTATTCATCCGGGGAGCACCAAGATGTATCGTGATTTGAAGAGGCACTATTGGTGGAGAGGCATGAAGAAAGATGTTCGCGAGTACGTGGCCAAGTGTTCGACGTGTCTTCAGGTGAAAGTTGAGCATCAGAAGCCTGCAGGTCAGCTTCAGCCGCTTCCTATTCCAGGGTGGAAATGGGAGCATGTGACGATGGATTTTCTCACAGGTTTGCCGAGGACGGAGCAGCGGCATGATGCAGTTTGGGTTGTAGTCGATAGGTTGACGAAATCGGCGCATTTCATTCCGTTTAGGTCAACGTGTTCTAGGAAGATTCTCGGGGAGTTGTATATGCAGAACATTGTGAGGTTGCATGGAGTTCCTTTGTCCATCACCTCTGATCGAGACACCAGGTTTAATGCTAAGTACTGGAGGAGTTTTCAGGAGGCTTTGGGTACGGATTTGAACTTCAGTACGGCGTTTCATCCTCAGACGGATGGGCAGTCTGAGCGGGTTATTCAGGTTCTCGAGGATATGTTGCGTGCTTGTGCGTTGGACTTCGGCGGGAATTGGAAGCAATGTTTGCATTTAGCGGAGTTCGCGTACAACAATAGTTATCAGGCGAGTATCGGTATGGCACCATTTGAGGCATTGTATGGGCGACCGTGTCGGTCACCTGTGTGTTGGGCCGAGCCGGAAGATAGAGTTATTCTTGGGCTAGATGAGATTCGTGACAGCAACGAGAAAGTCAGCGGTGATTCGGGATCGGTTGAGAGCAGCTCAGAGTCGGCAGAAGAGCTACGCAGATAGGAGACGTAGACCCTTAGAGTTCGCGGTTGGAGATTTTGTTCTCTTGAGGGTGTCACCTCGTAAGGGAACTATGCGGTTCGGAGTGAGTGGGAAACTCGCGCCGAGGTATATTGGGCCGTTCGAGATCACTCAGCGTGTTGGTGTGGTCGCTTATCGGCTTAATCTTCCGCCCGAACTTTCTCATGTGCACGATGTGTTTCATGTGTCGATGCTTAGAAAGTGTCCACCTGAGCAGGATAAGATAGTTTCGTTTCGCGATGTGCAGGTTCAGGAGGATACGACGTACGAAGAAGTACCGATTCAGATCATCGACCGGAAAGTGATTAGCTTGCGTCGTCGTGAGATACCGTTGGTAAAAGTCGTGTGGCAGCATCATGGGGCTGATGAAGCCACTTGGGAGTTAGAGTCAAGTATGCGGGAATTGTATCCGCATTTGTTTTGTTTTTTGAGATGAGTTGTAAATTTCGAGGACAAAATTTCTTTTAGGGGTGGAGAGTTGTAACGCCCCGAAATTTATTTAATGTTAAGTGTAATATAAATGATGAATTAATGTGCCATAATTAAAGTTTTAACATTTATTAGACTATTTGGTTGGATTTTTGAAATTTTGGTTGTTTTGTTAAATTAATGAATTCGAAGGATTTCTTATTGTTTTAAAATGATGTTTTGAGTTTTAAAACACCACAATTTGTAAAATGTTAAAAATACTCCGTTTTGCAAAACCGTGGGCGGCACATGGTTTTCGCACAGTAAAACCGCCCACCGATTTTCTCTATTTATTTCCTTCCTCTCTCTCTCTTCTCATTCTCTCCCGGTTTCACTCTCTCTCTCCTCTCTCTCTCTCTCGGCAGCTCTCTTTCTCTCTCAATTCTCTCTCAAATTTTGAACTCCATTTCGAATCCAAGCTTCGGGATAGCAAGGAGGAAGCTCGGGGACGTGATTCGGCAACCGAGAACGCGGATTGAAGCTTCGATTCGAGGTTAGATTCGAAATTTCTAAACTTTTTACAAAATTTTCAATTTTGTGTGTTTTTGAAATCTAATTTTGTTTTAGCTTAGAAAACCGTGGATTTGTGTTAAATGAGCTTAGAACAACTAGAATCTAAGCCTAGATTGAAGAAAAACGGATTGAATTCAAGATTTTTCATTTTTCTCCTCTTTTTCTCATTTTTGGATTTTTGAGGATTTCGAGTTTAAATGTTGTTTAAATGATTCCAAACATGTTCTAGAATGTTTTTCTATCAACTATAGTTGTTTTTCATGCCTGGGATTTGAGAAAAACAGGTTAGAAACAAGATTTGGATTTTGGGGATCGAGAAACCCGTGGCTGGGATTTCTGGGTTTTCCCAGTTCGGCAGGCCGAAGTTCATGTTCGGCAGGCCGAAGTGATGATCGGCAGGCCGGTGTTCTTCCGACCGGCAGGCCGAATCTGGGAAAATGTTCGGCAGGCTAAACTTTGCTTTCGGCAGGCCGAACTGTGCAGTTCGGCAGGCCGAAGCAGGGCGTCCGGCAGGCCGACCGAGGCATGGAAAATTTTTGTGATTTTTACCCGTTTTCACTGTTTTGAACCCTGATTTAAATCCCAACCTTATAGCATGATTTTAAAGGTACAAATGGCACACTAGGACATCATGAAATGATTTAGTAACATAGAATGTCTCGAACTAGATATTGATCGACTTAGTTTGTATCTAGGATCGTTCGTGGTTCCGTGGAGCTAACGTATAGCGGACCGGGATTACGGTGTGGGGTACCGGCACGAGTATTGAGGTAGGACTTCTATCCTATTTCTTTGGTAGCCTGGTTTTGAAATGATTTGGCTTTGAAAATGATTTCTATCAAAATGTTTTCAACGGTTGTTTGAAAATGGTTTTATCGGTTATATTTTAATATACCGTGATTATGAAATGAATTTCATAATAAATGTAATTGACAACACTCGGTAATTGGGTTTTGAATGATAATGATAATAAACACAAAGGCATGATGCCATATCAGAGATCGGGTCGTGTAGCGATCGACCTTGGGGGCAGGTCCCGAAACCCAGCTGGGCCACTACGGTGGTGATTTCATGGTTTGCCTAGGTAAAAGTAAATTGGTGTTTTGATTTGACGAGTAGACTGTTCTGTGTCAGGACGGTTCTACTCAAATTGTTTATTTATTTATTTATTTAAGTTTCCTTTGAATAACTTCTAATAATGCTTGTGTTCCTTTGCGTTAAACTATTTTTATAAAACATAGTCCTACTGAGCCTTTCGCTCACGTTTTATTGTTTTAAATTCCCCCCTTCTAGGTGGTTTCCCATTTAGGTTTGGAGAAGATTCTTCGGACCTGAACTCCGGAGCAATAGGAGAATTTATTTATATTCTGTATTATTAATCAAGGCATGTAAGACTTAACTTTATTTGTACTTGGACTGTAATTGTATTTATGATATTGTCAGCTCCATGTGTGTGCACAAGTTGTGGGTTGTGGAACCCATATTCGCGGTTTTTATTTAATTATTATTATTTGCTAAATATTTATAAATTCGTTTATCAAATGTGGTGGAAAATCTTCTTAATTTTTATTTAATTTGATTCTCAAACTCTCGATTTTTAATTAAATTCTCTTTTAATTAATCTAAATATTCCGCCACGTCACCTCCCGTACTCCGGGGCGTGACAGGCCGTCCCATAAGCTTTCAAAGAACTAAATTTTTCATCTGAGAACAATCGCACATGGAAAAGAAAAATTCAAAGATCAAAACTAAAAGAAAAATTTCAAGAAGCAATAAACTTGGAAAAATAAAAATTTCATTATAGGAAGTGGTGGGGAGGTACAAATAACCAGGCACCTCCCGAGCCTGGATAAAGAAAAAAGAAAAATAGGACTAAGCCTGGGCCCTATCCCTGGCATTATCCTTACCACCGCCACCGCCACCGCCACCGTCCTGGTTGTCCCCACCGTCTTTGCCCTCCACTTCAACAACTTCCTTTGGCTCGGGCTGCTACGCTTTGTCTTGCTCTGGCTCGACAATGAGAGACCAGTTGAAGCCCGCCGCCTTAGGATGCTTCCTAATGAGGTGATCGTAGAAGTCGGTCATGTCAAAGGTACTAGTAGTCAGCATACTCTCGGGATGCCTTGAATTCCTCCATGGCCTGGGCGAGACGGGCCGGGCAGCTCTTCCCTAAGGAAGTGCTAGTGCTCGGCTTGGGAGGCCTGCAACTGATCCTTGAGCTAGATAACCTCATCTTCAGCCCGAGCAAGAGCCTCCTTGATTTGGTCTAGTTTGATGTTCTTGGCATCGAGTTCCTTCTCAACCTCATCCTTTTCGAGGATGGTCTTCTTATGCCTCTCCTTCTCCAGGTTAAGCTCCTTTTGCCCGCCATGTAGGCCAAGCCTAAGAACGCGCACGCCTGAAAAGACAGAGGTCAGAGCACAAAAAAAGTGGAAGTCAAATGGAGCTCGGTTCTGGATTTTTTTAACTTACCTTGGCAGTAGAACAAAAGGCAGCGCTCGATAGGCCCTCAAAGTCCTCTCCTTGAAGGTTCTCCAAGACGACTCCTCGGGAACAACTTCCCCGAGGTGTTCGAGGATATGGTGGTGATAATTTGGTAGCCTCCTCGGAGGATCTCCTGAGGGAGGCACCATGTCGGTGGTGATGACGGTAAGTTGGGCATGGCTTGATGAAGCCCCTGTTCTCATTGGCGGGGGTAGGGGGACAACTTGGACTATTGGGGTAGTTGCTCGGTCTGCGGCAACTACACAGACCTCAGTGCCAACTCTAGTCTCAGGGTCCTCTTCTATTTCGAACCAACCACTGCCTTCCCCTTTGAACAGTAAAGGCGCTCCATCAGAGCGCGCCTTTCTTTTTGGGTGGTCGGCTGGGAAGACATATCTACAGTAAGAACCAAGAAAAATTTCCTACGTCAAGCTTGACAAGCTTAAAAAAAACTCGGAGCTCACCTCCAATCCAGAGCTAGCCCGACGGGTATAGGAACTGAATAACGTCCATGAGGTCCTCATCTGCTACGAGTGGCCCTGCATCGAAGGAGCCACTCGACGAGTCCTCGGTACTGGACGATGATGGCTCTCTCGTCGGCCACCCTGACCTGGAGGTGCTCGGCCCCGAGATGTCAACAACTGTTCGGCCTCACTATTGTCACTTTCCCAGTCGACCAGGTAGGTTAGATGTTAGAAAAGGGCATGGTTCTGTTGGATTCCCTAAACCAACCATAACAGGAAAGGGTCTCTTTCCCAAGTAAGAATGACTGCTGTCATGTAGACTCCGGCTTAGTAAATAGGTCCTCCACTGTGCTAATAATGTGACTCAACTCCCATGGACTCTTGGACCACACATGCCACTGCTCGAACTTCCTCGAGACACGTTGGTCCTCAGGGATGGCCTCACCGGCCCGGGCTAAGTAATTCCCCCCGACATAGAACCACTTGAACTTTCAAAGCTTATCTGAGTCGGAGTTGCCTAGGATCAAATCCTTCCTGAAGCCTGTGACATAATACCAGTTGGACTGCCAAGGAAGTGTATTCATCTTGTACACCTGTTTAAAGGCTTCCCACGACATCTCGGTAGCCCGGTGGTACCTCCAAAGCACATACATCCCAATCAGTGACCTATAGTTGTTCGGGTTAAGCTAGGCAGGGCACACATTTAGGTTGTTAAGTGCCTGGCAGAGGAATGGATGGAATGGCAGGCACAGCCCGGTCCTGAAGAACTCAGTGTATAAAGTTATGTACCCCTAGGGCGGAGTCAGGGGCAAATCATTTTCTCTGAGCACTATAAGGGCAACATCGTTTGGGATGTCAAACTCGACGCGCAACTCCTCAAGTTGGGATTCTGACATTGTGTTGGAGTAGGCCGCTACTGATGTTTGTCTGGGCCAGGATATGCGATAAGCAGTCACCCCTGGACTCAGGTGACTATGACTCTCTAGGCTTCGTCCTCGACGGTGCTCTCCTCAGGCTCTGCCTCCTCAGCTACTTGCTCCTCATTAGAGATCTCAACGGTTACCCGACCCATGACCTAGACTAGGACCCCGGTGTCTCGATCGAAGGTGCTTGGCACATCAGCGGCTGCCTTCAACTTAGCACGTTCATGGGCGGTAACTCAGGACATGCCAACGGTGGCTACCCTGATGTAGGGATCCTCACCTCTACATGGTCTTATTGGGCGCCCCCCTCTAGCAAGTCGAGGAACTCCAACTTAGGTACCATGCCTACATCGACCTGTAGTATTTCGGTGAGCCAGCCTGCTCTGCCTTGCACTGGTGATAGACCTATGTCAACCTCCATGAAGGTCGACTCCTCAGTCTCGACGCTACTGTCTGACCAAGAGATATTCACGTTCTATGAGTCTGAAAGATCACTCATGTTTTTGTTCTCTTCTTGGGAAGTTACCTGATCGAGTTATGGAAGCTTGGGAAAGTGATATCCTCAGGATGTGACTATAGCTCGGTAGCTAAAACATACGAGTTGCAAAGTGTGGCCTTGATTGCATGCAAAAATGACAAGGAGTAAAGCCCTATTTATAGCGACTTCAGGCGTGAAACTCGGCTGTGAAAAATAAAGAGGCGCGATGATTATGCTTGTCAGGGAACCACCCAGTCACGTAGTGACACATGTCCCTTCGAGCTTCATCATGTGACCTTCTGTCTCTTGCTGCCTCGAGACGCCGCTTAGGCTTCATACTAAGCCTACATCACCCTCTTGGTATAGCTCACCTGGCCAAGCACCGATCAGGTGAATTGGGGGGCTACTATTGGGGGTGAGCTCAGCGCCACTGTTGAGGAGCCATACTCCAAGTGGTCGGCGAAACAACTAGGCAAAAGCTACAGGGAGCTAATAACTGATCCTAATAAGCTCAGATCACCTGTCTGAGGTGCTTTTCATGGCCTTCGGGCGACGCCATAACTAGTCGCCTCCTTGGGTCAGACACAAGCTCAAGTCAAATTTCTTTCACTCACAAGTAGGCTACTACTCGCTATCACTGGCCAACAGATGGCAAACAACTCACCGTTGGATAGGAGGCAATCCACCTGGCGGAGGGCACGACACTTGTCTCCTGACTTCTGATAGGCCCTGGTGTGACACACAGGTTGTGGGCAAAACCCACCTAACACCCAGTCCAAGTGGCAACCTATAAATAGAGTGCATTTATTACATTCAAGCATGCATGCTCCTTCTTACCTAACAAGCCCCCGTTCTCTGCCGAGCAACGCCTGCCTTGAGCATCGGAGAGCCCTTGTCTATTGACTAACTAGCCTTTTTCTTGCCTCTGAAGCATCCTTCCTCTTGTTGTAGGTCCGCCCGAATAGGCAGAGATAAGCAAGGAAGAGCTGTCCAGCCATGCGCAGTAGCATGTGGTATTGATCTGTCGCCATACTACGATAAGCATCAACACTCTGCAAATGTTTTTTTCATGACATAAATCAATCCAAGCTTAAAAAATTCTCTGCAAATAATTTTTCATGACATAAATCAATCCAAGCTTAAAATTTGCAGTATTTTTATAAAGAACCCATTTACCTCCCCCTATTATGAAGGTTTTCAAACCCATTTGAAAAGTGTTCTAGGTTTGTCATCCTCTGTCATATCTCCTTCCAACTACATATCTAACTACAATTCGGATTTTATTCCCTTTTTAAACCCAAAATAAATTACATATCCAAACATTGGTTCAGAATGCAAGTTCAAACCACACTTTTCAAAGTTTCTATTTCAAATTAAAAATTTAATTTCCCATATTTTGAATCAACGAAGTAAACGGATATCTTAGTTCTTTGAAAATTACTCTTAAAAAAATTTACGAGTTACCAAACACCTTTTTATGTTGTGATAAAAAATTAACAATTGAAAATAGTTTACGTTCTATTTTTAAAAAACATAACTTTGAAAACAAAAATCAAGCCCTTTAAAAAAAAAATAGAGTACGTGGCCAAAGAAGATCTAAGATTTTTGCAGCAGGAAAAAAAATAGTGCTAATAGCTCTTCTCATAATGTGTGAACGAGGGATTTTGAGAAAAGGCTTTAAGAAAAAAGCCTTCTTGGACAAATGGCATCTTTTTTGTTTTTTTTTTCTTTGCACCAAAAAACAAGCTTTTTGGATAAGAAAACAGCTTAATTTTTTTTTCATCCTGTTGAGGTTCCTTTTCTCACTACAATCCTTTTCCTCTTTTTTTTGAAAAAAACTAGAGCAAGTTTTTCTGCCCAAAAAAGCCTATTTTTTAGTGTAAAAAAAAAAAGCCATTTCCCCAATTGATTTTTTTTTTTTGGTCTCTTTTGTCAAATTTCCCTTGTGTTTTGAACATATTTACAAATATCATATCTACTAGTTTTGGACTGACGTACCCTTTAGCAAGTATATATATAGTTTATTTCATTTGACCTTCTTTTTTTTTTTTTTGTATTTTTCACTATGAGGGCAATGTCCTTTGGGATGTCAAACTCGACTCGCAAGTTCTCAAGTTGGGATTCTGACATTGCGTTGGAGTAGGCCGCTGTTGATGTTTGTCTGGGCCAGGATACGCAATAAGCAGTCACCCCAGGACTCAGGTGACTATGACTCTCTAGGCTTCGTCCTCGACGGTGCTCTCCTTAGGCTCTGCCTCCTCAGCTGCTTGCTCCTCATCAAAGATCTCGACGGCTACCCGACCCACAACCTAGACTATGACCCCGGTGTCTCGACCAAAGGTGCTTGGCACATCAGTAGCTGCCTTTAACTCAGCACGTTCATGGGCGGTAACTCAGGACATGCCAACGGTGGCTACCCCGATGTAGGGATCCTCGCCTCTACATGGTCTTACCAGGCACCCCCCGTCTAGCAAGTCGAGGAACTCTTGCTTGGGTACCGTGCCTACGTCGACCTGTAGTATTTCAGCGAGCCAACCTGCTCTGTCTTGCACTAGTGATAGACCTATGTCAACCTCCATGAAGGTCGACTCCTCAGTCTCAGCGCTACTGTCCGACCAAGAGATATTCACGTTCTGTGAGTCAGAAAGATCACTCATGTTTTTGTTCTTTTCTTGGGAAGTTACCTGATCGAGTTATGGAAGCTCGGGAAAGTGATATCCTCAGGATGTGACTATAGCTCGGCAGCTAAAACTTACGAGTTGCAAAGTGCGGCCTTGATTGCATGTAAAAATGACGGGGAATAAAGCCCTATTTATAGCCACTTCAGGCGCGAAACTCGAGTGCAAAAAATGAAGAGGCGCGATGATTATGCTTGTCAGGGAACCAGCCGGTCACGTAGTGACATGTGTCCCTTCGAGCTTCATCGTGTGACCTTCTGTCTTTCACTGCCTCAAGACGCTGCTTAGGCTTCATCCTGAGCCTACATCACCCTCTTGGCATAGTTCACCCGGCCAAGCACCGATCAGGTGAATTGGGGGGCTACTATTGGGGGTGAGCTCGGTGTCACCGCCGAGGAGCCATACTCCAAGTGGTCGGTGAAACAACTCGGCAAAAGCTACAGGGAGCTAATAACTGATCCTAATAAGCTCAGATCACCTGTCCGAGGTGCTTTCCATGGCCCTCTGAGCGACACCACAACTAGTCGCCTCCTTGGGTCAGACACAAGCTCGGGTCAAATTCCTTTCACTCACAAGTAGCTGCTACTCGCCATCACTGGCCAACAGATGGCAGACAACTCACCGTTGGATGGGAGGCAATCCACCGACAAAGGGCACGACGCTTGTCTCCTGTATTCTAGCACGCTCTGATGTGACACATGGGCTGTGGGCAAAACCCACCTAACACCTAGTCCAAGTGGCAACCTATAAATAGAGTGCATTTATTACATTTAAGCATGCATGCTCCTTCCCACTTAACAAGCCCCCGTTCTCTGCCAAACAACACATGCCTTGAGCCTCGGAGAGCCTTTGTCTATTGACTAACCAGCCTTTTTCTTGCCTCTGAAGCATCCCTCCTCTTGTTGCAGGTCCGCTCGAATAGGCAGAGACAAGCAGGGAAGAGCTGTTCACCATGCACAGTAGCACATGGTGTTGATCTGTCGCCATACTACGATAAGCATCAACACTCTGCAAATATTTTTTGCATGACATAAATCAATCCAAGCTTAAAAAATTCTCTGCAAATAATTTTTCATAACATAAATCAATCCAAGCTTAAAATTTACAGTATTTTTATAAAGACCCCATTTACCTCCCCCTATTATGAAGGTTTTCAAACCCATTTGAAAAGTGTTCTAGGTTTGTCATCCTCTATCACATCTCCTTTCAACTACATATCTAAATACAATTCGGATTTTATTCCCTTTTTAAACCCAAAATAAATTGCATATCCAAACACTGGTTCAGAATGCAAGTGTAAACCACACTTTTCAAAGTTTCTATTTCAAATTAAAAATTTAATTTCCCATATTTCGAATCAACGAAGTAAACGTATATCTTAGTTCTTTGAAAATTACTCTTAAAAAAATTTACGAGTTACCAAACACCTTTTTATGCTATGATAACAAATTAACAATTGAAAATAGTTTACGTTCTATTTTTAAAAAACATAACTTTGAAAACAAAAAATCAAGCCCTTCAAAAAACAAAATAGAGTACGCGGCCAAAGAAGATCTAAGATTTTTGCAACGGAAAAAAAATAGTGCTAATAGCTCTTCTCATAATGTGTGAACGGGGGATTTTGAGAAAAGGCTTTAAGAAAAAGCATTTTTGGACAAATACCTCTTTTTTTGTTTTTTTTTAACACCAAAAAACAAGCTTTTTAGATAATAAAATAGCTCCATTTTTTTTTCCATCCTGTTGAGGTTCCTTTTTTCACTACAATCCTTTTCCTCTTTTTTTTAAAAAAACTGGAGCAGTTTTTCTGCCCAAAAAAGCCTATTTTTTAGTGTAAAAAAAGAAAGCCATTTCCCCAATGGATTTTTTTTTTTTCTTTTTGTCTCTTTTGTCAAATTTCCCGTGTGTTTTGAACATATTTACAAATATGATATCTACTAGTTTTGGACTGACGTACCCTTTAGCAAGTATATATATAGTTTATTTCATTTGACCTTTTTTTTTTTTTTTTTTTTGCATTTTTCACTAAAAATCAGATAAAGAGATGATGATAACCAGAATAGATATCTATAAACCGTTGATCCCTTGATTTAGTCTCTACCCTCTGTTCTTTACAGTCTAATGAAAGATATCGAGAGTTATAAAGGAAAATCATATACCAATAAAAGGATTAGAATATGAGTTATCCAAAAAAGAAAAGAAAAAAAAAAAAGTGAGTGAAGCAATCGAAAACTATGCACAGTTGGTATATTCCTAACCGCTTCATACTTGTTATTCTTACTATTTTATTGTTTCAAGAGAGCATCTCTTGGAATCTTGGATCAATCTTACCTATGTCCCTGAACTTCATTCTTCGGTTTGCTTTCTCAACACTCTCACCCCCTTCCACAAAATATCGAATTAATCTTACTTAACCTTTTTTCATTAAATTTCTCTTAAAATTAGACCAAAAAGAGCAATTTAAATGTGATCATGTGGCCTTTTTCTACTTGTTTAGTATAAATTCTAGCAGAAAGACTACATTAGGGCAATACCCCATTTTTCATATGTTTTAAACAAAAATTCTAACAAACAAGGTTAAATAAGACTTTTAAATTTGGGAGGCAAAATGTATTTTTACAATTAAAAAAATAAAAATTACCTTAAAGTTCGAGGTCAGACTAATCCTAGAATTTTAATGATAATTTGAACAAAACGACATAATTCACTAATATAGCTGTTTAAGATACAAAGATGGATAATTCGTCAATATTATCTATGCTCGTAATACACATTTTGTCTTACATACAATCCAATTGTATCCCTCTCTCAAAGCTACATGATCTTGGTGGGAAAAAAAAAAAAAAAATTCCAATCGCAATATTCCAACCAAACATTTCATGCCCACAAATTTACACACTCCGGAAGCCTCGTTAGCTTCTTTGAACTTTGAAAGTGACATTATTTCTCTAACACTAACAAAAAACATGAATACAGAGCAAAGTTTTGGTTAAATCTACAAAAACCCAACATCTCTCTCTCTAGAAGGTCTGTCATTATCAATGAAAACTCATTTTACACAACATAAAGAAGTGTAGTCTCAACTTGGAGCTAGGGCAGCAAACATATCACCATATATATCAGCATGTCTCCATGTATGCTTTCTGAGTATCAACAAAATTAAGGACCATCTTTAGATGGGCAAGTTAAAATTCTCCAGTGCAATATCTATTTTTTTGTGTCAAACTCATTTGGGTATGAACAGTATTAGACATGTCATGAGGAACAAATGTGGAAGGCCATTTTTATTCAATTTAGCAGCTGCTGATGAGGGCGGTGAAGGACCGGAAGGCACTGCACCAAAAACAGTTGAGCCACTGGAATTGGTTGTGTTTAAGACTGAAGAACTTGTGCTGCAAGTTCAAGTTCAAACATTAGTTAGGAAACTTTCCTCTATGTACTCAAAAGAGTCGCAACTCACAAGTGGTACAGAAAATTAACAAAGAAGAGATAAATGGGAGTTACCTAGTTGAGGGATATTGACATGTCCCTGTACCTGAAAAAAAAAAATGGTGAGAGGTGAGGTGGAAAAAAAAGCTTTGATGAACTGGTCCTACATGTAACACATGGCGTTTGTTTTATATAATATTGATTTTTCAAAAGTACATGTCACTAACGAGTGTTGCAACCTTTAGAAGTCATACTCGTATAAAAATAAGTGTCATCTATATGTTATAATGCAACACAGGTCCTTCATGAAAGACGGGAAGACAATCCGAAAGCGAAATGTTGAATGTTGTTGAAAGTAGCCTTAGGGGCTGTCTCTACTACAAACTAATAGGGAAGTTGACTTCTTATGCCTCTCAAGTGGTTAATTTCTGGCATCAAGTTTCAATCTTGTCAAGCATCACTTTTTGTTCAAAAGTAGAAAAAGACATACATCCACTAATTCCGCTGAACTCGTAGAATCTGCAATTGGATTCATTGGCAGACAAAGAAAACTAGACAACAACTCAGCAAATTCTTAGAAAGTCTAAGAGTTAAACCATTAGAAAAGTCATTTTAAACGCCAAACAAGCCATATATGCTTGAATATTAGTAGTATTTGCCATTAGTCAAAAACAAAATTACAATATTTAACCTAAGGAAGATATCTTACTTGGATTAGTGCTAGTAATAACAGCAGTTCCACCAAAGTTGCAGCTATTTGGAACAGGGTTCTTCTGATAATAGCCGTTAAACGCAAAAGAAGCATGATCTTGGACAGTATTCGGAATATAACAGCTCCCACCGGGCTGAATTGCCGAACAATCAGCACCACCATAGCCACAAGCATAGTCCAAAGCAACTTGCAGTGCAATTTGTGATGCACCTTGGCTAGAAACACACCAACTAGCGCCTGTAGAAGCAGGGGACGTGGTAATGCTTGGGGTGAGAGTAGGCGTCATGGTGACCGGGGAGGTAGAAGCCGGGTTCGAATTCGGGTTCACAATTGGTGTTGATGAAGTGGGGTTTGTGGGAATTATTGTTGGGACAGTTGTTATTGGGGTTGTAATGTCCTTTTTCGTGGTGGAAATTTGGGAAGTGAACTTTAATTTTTTCTCTTCATGGTCTACATCTTTCATGTGTCCAATGGCTTCCTTCACTGTTGCCTTTAACCCTGTACTTGAAATTCAATTAAAGTAGGCTTTACTTTTTTCTATTCATTTTCCTTTTGAACATGTAAAGCAAAGTAGTGGTGTTAAATCCCTTTAGCGTTTTCACGAAATCGAATTGAAAGAAAAAAAACATATATCTTTTGGAAAAGGTTTCTGATTTGAACTTGCCTTTAGGAAGTAACTAACTTGGCAAAAACACAAAGCAAAATAGTATTCTGTTTCTGTTGTGGGAGACTAAGGAAGTCACATATGCATAGTTCTGTTCAATCAGTTACAAATGATAACAGACAAGCACATGGTTCTTTCAAAAAGTCACCACTTACCAATAGGTGATATTGGATCGTTAGGTGGCTAAGTTATAATACAATGAAGGGTATAAATACAACAAACTTGGAACTAAGTGGGAAACTGACTTCTTGCTAATAGTTGGTGAAAAGTTTTCTTTTGGGGACTTGAAAGAAAATAGTAAAAGTTCATTGGAGAGTGCTCAATTTGGAAGTCACCAAGGTGGGCAACAGAATGCTAATTTCAAGTTTCCTCATTTATTTGCATGAAACAAACTGGTTCAACAAAAAGAAACCCATTTATAAGTTGGAAAACAATGTAGTTTTTGATCCTTTTATGTACAAGTCATTATTGGAGGAAAAAAGTGAAATTGAACAAGCCTAATAATTGTTAGCAGTTTCTTTGAACTAGAGGCGACCCACTTATAGAGTGAATACTAATTTGATGAGAATTATGCTAAAGAACAATTGACAAAAGTACATTGAAAAAATACTCAAAAGGCATGGAGATTAAATTCAAGGTTCAATATATGTAATTAAAGCACTAAACACTCTGAATATAGATAAAACGATGGAACATAAAACAAAAACCCATCGTTTAAATTGACAAACTTTAGACTGAAAACATTTCATATTCCTATCTCCTTGCAAATTCTGATAGAAAGAATAAAGAAAAAGAAAACAAAAGAAAAGAAAAGAAAAGAAAAGCACTGTGCAGATTCGTTGGAAGCTAGCTACAAGTTAAATAATACAGGATAAGAGAATAAATTCACTAGTCAAAAAGAAAGAAAGATGCAAAGAAAAAGAACAGGAACAAGTATCCGCTGGAACTTATTATCACCAAACAGAAGAAAACTTGGGAAAGGGAAAAAAAAATAAAAAATCTGTCTCCTAATAGGAAGGAAGGAAAGGAAGGAAGGAAACCAAATTACACAATATAAAATTTATAAAGAAGCAAAAATAATGATAAAAAAAGTAAGAAATAAGACAAAGCAAGTCACCTGAACAGAAGAAAGGGCCCAATAGGAAGAAAACTATATGACAATTTAATCTTGGTCCAGTCATGCCCATTCTTCCTCTTCTTCTTCTTGTTCAATCAAGTTCCAGTTTTTTCTTGGTTGGGAAAGTGGAAGAAAGAGACCTGAGTGAGATATCACAACCTAGAGAAGCATATATATGTAAATATCTCGATGACCTTGTTGTTGAAAGAAAAGAGGTTGTTGTAGCCTTGTCACGTACTTAAATATACTTATCTTGAAGAATACGAACACCCTTTAGAGAGAGAGAGAAGACATGGGGTGTAGGAAGGTGCAAGCAAGAGAGGGTGCAAAAAGGGAGGGAAAAGGTGGGTAAGGAGGTTGAAATAAAAGGAGAGAGAGAAAGGGAGAGAATTGTTTGGAATTTAGGTTCGGTATGTGGGCTGGTAAGTGATGATTGTAATGATAGTGATGATGTGTGCATTTTGCCTTTCACTTTTTGTGCCTCTCTCTTTGTTGCTGTTTGAGACGACTAATAGCTTGTTTGTTTTTAATCCCATGTAATTGATTTCTGGGTCATTAACACTACAAGCACTTAAATTTTAAGTTTTCTCCTACTTGCTTTTTAAATTTTTAAAATTATTATTTTATTTTAAAAATTTTTAAAACTTTTTATTTTATTTTAAAAATTTTAAGAATTATCATTTTAGTCTTAAACTTTTAAAACTTTTCATTTTGTCTTTTAAATTTCGAGTTTTCTATTCAAATAAACAGAATTAAGCAATGTAATTTATACATAGGTCACCTATAAGGGTAAAAATAAGATTTTATCACTCTTAAGTTTTGTTTCACGTTTACACTCTCACTTGACGCCTTTGTTTTTTTATTTAAATTCTCATTTAAGAAGGGTTTACCTGTAAAATTTTTTTTCCATTTTTAATACACAACTCATATAATAAAACGATAGTGATTATTGATGTCTAAACTTGAATACTAAAAAAATTGAGTTACGCATTAAAGATAAAAAGGTATTGGCGAATAATATCGAGAAGTAATGTGCATCTAAACCCTTCTTAAATAAGGGCACATAAAAAAAAAAACTTTGAATGAGAGTGTAAATGTCAAAAAAAATCTAAGAATGATAAAATCTTATTTTTGTCTTTACAATTAACTCATGTGCCAATCAAGTGAGCTTAATTCTATTTATTTGAACGAAAAATCAAAAAATAAAAAACAACATGGGAAGATTTGAAACATGGACAAAATAGTTATTTTTAAAATTCAAAAAACAAAGTGAGGAGTTTTGAAAGTTCAGGGATAAAGTGGTGATATTTAAAGCTCAACAAGCAAAGTTTGGATGACCTAAAGTTTAGAAACCATTAGTGTTTATAACCCTTTTTTTTCTTTGTATGTAACTTGTTTGTTTGTCTTACTTTTTTTAAACTTCGAAATGAAATATTCGAACTCTTCATCTTTAAGTAGAGTCCAGCATAATTTTACCACTAAACTATAAATACAATTATTATGACTACATTGTTTTAGATTATCACATCTCTTCAGAATTATACTATATGAGGAAAAAAATTATGACCATTTTTTAATAGAATTTGATTTGATGACAATAAGTGGGTGTGGTTTTAATGGATTTGATATGATGACAATAGAAGGGTGTGGTTCTTAATAGAATTTGATTCTTTTCATACTTCATGTATGAACGTACTGTCTTTTTAACTTTAAAATGAGAGATTTGAACTCTTTATTTTTAGATAAAGGCAGATGTAGTTTTGTCATCAGTCTATACATATAACTATAAATACATTGTTTTAGATCATCACATCATTTCAAAATTATATTATATTATATTATATTAGAAAAAAAATTGACAGCTTTTTTATAGAATTTGATTTCATGATAATAGGAGGGTTCTAAACCTTTAGAATTGTACTTATTTTCTTATTTACAAAAGAATTGACTTATTTGGGGTGGGTGTGTTTCATTCTTTCTTTTGAGAAACATGGGATCCCCTTGATCTTAATCCATTTGAATTTAATTTAATTACAAAGTTTAAATATAAATCTGAAATGAGATTAATAAAAAAAAGTTATCCAATGAACCAACTTACTGCATTAGGGGGAACAAGGACAAAGAATTCTAAGAATTGGACCCCACCCCCCAAAACCACTCATGCCCAGATTACTAGAAGTGAGAATCCAAATCTCAGTTCTCTGACTTCCTTCCCATCTCCTTTTTCCTTCTTTTCTTCCTTTGATAAAGCTCTCTCTCTCTCTCTCTCTCTCTCTCTCTCGCTTGGATTGAAAGCTCTCTCTCTCCTCTCTCTCTCTCTCTCTCTCTCTTTCTCGCTGATTGGATTGATTAGTTTTAGTGTCACAACCAAACTGCATGTGCAATATTTCTCAATGTATTGCTATACTATTTGGTGAAGCAAATAGGATTTCAATTTGACATATGTGTGTCTCATTACTTGGTCTAAAATGAATGGTGATTACAGGACTTCAAACCCAACTTAGCTACACGGTTCTGACAACTTGTCCTGAATCAATTCTCCACAGTCCTTTACAACCATTTTTGGCAGCCGCTAGGTCCACGATCAGCGACAACATGATGAAGGCCCCAAATGTTATGCTTGAACCCATTCCCAGTTTTTTTTTTTTTTTTAAATAAGAAATAAAGTTGGCTTGTGCAAAAATGTCAATTTGTTCTCCAAGCTCACCTAAACAACAAAATTGGGCAATCTTGGTTTTAATTAATTATTCTTTTTTTCAATTTTTAATTGTTGAGCGTTTGAAATATGTATATTTGATGCTTGGACTGCAGTTTTAAATCAAGTACAATAATTGACATATTTTAATTGGAAGAAGGACCATGGATTAGATTATAAAAGTAAAAGTAGAATTGGTGAAATTGGCCTAAAGTGGATCTTCCAAGACTATAATCCTAGGCCTGCACTTTTGACCAATTGGATTCCAAATATACCTTACTTAGTTTTATATTCCAAGACTCAACCGATTCTTTCGGCTTGAAATAAAGGTTGCTCTTGATTGATGCTTCCATTAACATTTAGTGGGAATATTTTGATTTAGACTGCTTATTTAGAGCAGGAAATTCTTTTGTGCTTAGCTTCATCTAGGATGGTGATCTCTTGATGGCTATCAGCCTATCCAAAAATCTTTTTCATGTGACAAATCTTGCTTTTATGTATCTGTATCTTTGAAAATTGAATGCTTTTGTAAACAAACGCTCCAGAACTGTCTTTAAAATCAGGTGCACTTTTTTTTTTTCTTTTTTCTTTTTTGGCGCTGAATTCATGCCCTTGTAGCTTTATTTAGAGTGAGTACAATGCCATGTGAAAGAAAAAGAGGTACGTTTTAATTCCACATGTTTGTTTGTTACAGTTGGAGAGTTTTCATTCGATAGAACCCAATAGGAGTTTTCACTTGATAACCGGAATAGATTATTATTATTATTATTATTATTATTTAAGGTTGTAACCCCAATATATTATCAGTGCTATAAACGTGTAATAATAAAGACTATCATTAACATAACTTGAATATCACATGTCAAGAAAACAATATATATATTTGAGATGTGTTAGATGTTTATGAGCCGCATGAATTTTAGTTTAATTTTATCTTTATGAATTTTTTCTTATTAGAAATAATTTAATAATTACTTGAGAATTAGATTTCTATTAAGATTTCATTTTGATGGAAAGCATAATGATAATTAGAAAAAACATAATAACGTGACCATTTAATTATGGAGAGTGGCCTATTGATCATGATGCTAACCCAGTTAATAAAGTTGAGGTGGGTTAAAGGGTAGATCTCAAGTTCAAAGCTTGAAGTAGCTAGCATTGTATTAAAAATATATATATGGGAGGTGAGAAATAACTTATTTACGAGAGAAACAAAAATTAATTGCATATATCCGGGAATGCAAAAACTAATAGCATATTTTACGAAAAAAATAAATAAAATAAAATTCTTGAAATGCCCCACGGCTTTTGCTACTGAAGAGCATCCCTTGAGGACCTTTCTGTCAAAATCCAAAGTGGAAAAAAGTATATTAAAACTCTCTCTAATTGTTATGCCATGATTCCATCTCTTTGTACAGCGTTGCCCCACTTCTCTCCTCTAAGAGGCCGAAGTCCGACGCCGGCCTGGAGTTAGTCGTCAAGTCATCAGCCCAGAGAGAAGCGCATGGTGCGGTTGTTGGTTTTGTTTT
This sequence comes from Artocarpus heterophyllus, assembly GCA_025403435.1. Classification (NCBI taxonomy): domain Eukaryota; kingdom Viridiplantae; phylum Streptophyta; class Magnoliopsida; order Rosales; family Moraceae; genus Artocarpus; species Artocarpus heterophyllus. The sequence goes on along the minus strand of CM046348.1, from coordinate 25,847,181 downwards.
ATAATGCCTTAAGTGGGGTTAGTAATATTTAATAAATATAAATAAATTTTACAATATCGTTTCAAATCATTTAAAACAATGCCTATGAGTATTTAGAATAAAACAAAACTAGAATATATTTAAAATACCAATCTACAATTTAGTGTAGCACTAAATATTAAAAATACAACCATCATTATTATTATACAATTCTCAGTCAATAGATAATTTAACATAGCCAATACTACAATCTTAAGAATCTTACAAAATCAAACGAAGTATATAATAAATTAAAAGAAGCTCCGACACAACACAACCAACATTGTCGCATACTCCTCGTCTAATAAATCACACTAAACTCCACCTAAAAGGTAAAAATAGTAGAAAATCAGCATCAACATGCTCAATAGGAAAACCATTACTCACCTTAGGTTTCATTATTTACCGTATTAACACTTGTATGATTAGTTTATTATCCAACAATATTATTTATTCTATAACAATTCCATTATGTTCATATCTGGTGGATACTTTATAAATAAACCTTAGCAGATCTCTATAACATATAATATAATTCATAATTAAATAATATTTTTTGGTATCCACAACGAAATTGAGAATCACGTCTCTCCACTCAATGTAACCCTGAAGGGTGCGCTTGACAACTCAAAGCTAACAATTTGACGGTTGTTGGGTGAGGGGACATCGAGTCTTAATTTCTATATCATATCTTATGGATACTCTATAAATAAACCTTACCATATTTCTATAACATATAATATAATTCATAATTAAATAATGTTTTTTGGAATCCATAGCAAAATTGAGAATCACGTCTCTCTGCTCAACGTAACCCTGAAGGGTGCGCTTGACAACTCAAAGCTAACAATTCGACAGTTGTCAGGTGAGGGGACATCAAGTTCTAGATCCTCACCAAAACGTTTTTTGTACAATGCATTTTAGGACTTTCGACCCAATAGAGCACTAACGCATCCTCCTATTTATCTTTTAAGTTATTCATACTCAAAGACACAACTACTGCCCTCTTTACACCTCACCATTCTCTCATATCCTCATCAATATGCATAGAGTCCATATTATCTAACCATGCATCTTAAATTGTATCAAAACATGTCAAATCAACTTCACCTCGCTATACATTACAAGACAGGCCTAGAGTATTGTTTCCAAGTGATATACATAAAATAATATTTACAAAATAATAGATAAAATATCTTGCAAACCAAATAATCAATTTTAATTAAATAAAATCTCACAAAAGCTGAGCAATAAAATCCCTACCTCTTTAGTAAATAATCTCCTCATAACTCACAACACTCGCTCACCACGTAAGCTCCAATCTCATCCTTAAACTGAAGAAAGACTATAATTTAACTTAAATACTAACTCCATAATTATGTCAATTTACTTTATTAATGTGCCTTGTAATTTAATATGATCAAAATATACATATGAATTTTAATACATAATTTTAATTATAGTAAAAATCAAAACTAACCTATTCGTTTGTACATAGTGTTTTAAAATTGATTTTAAAATAAATTAATTTGAAATTTAATATATATCACAGTAAAACAATTAAAATAAATAGCTTTGTATTTAGGTTGACCAACAGACGCTACACTTTGACAAAACATAAGGTTTATTCTAACGCTTGGAAGCAAGGTAAGATTATAAGGGGTTGCAGGTTCAATTCTTCAATAAAACAAGATTCTAAGATTTTTTTTAAACAACGTCATTTTGTACAAAACAACAACAAATTTCAACATTGAAAGTGACATGTCGTTTTCTTTAGATAATGAAAACCTCACAAAACTTTCAAATCTGACTTTGAACCATTTTTCTTAAATTCTTGGTTTTCTAATAACTTTATAAGCATAAAATGATGCATAAACTATCTACAATCATCATAAACTAATTTTCAACAATTTTCATACCCAAATCATAATTTAAATCAAAGTTTAAGTTTTGAAAATCTAGCCTCAAAACTTACTTCAAAAGCCTTGTTTGATCTTAAAAATTTCCAAGCTTCATTGATCTATGAGTTTATGGGAGATCATTTTTATGATTGTTGGTGAAAATAGGTAAAGTTTTGGTGGTTTGGTCTCTTTGGTGTTCTTGCTTGTGGGCAGTCGTGGGTGACGAGAAACAAAAGAAAAAGAAATGAAGATGGAAAGGAAAGGAAAGAAAGGTTGAGGGAGAGTGAGATGTGAGAGAAAGAAACTAAGGAAGATGAGAAGAAAAAGGAGAAGGAGGGAGACAAATGGGAGAAGAAGAGGGAGAAATTTTTCAGAGTCATGTCGGGGAGGTTCATGTGAAGGCATAGGAGGAAGAAGCCAAAATGGCATTTTTGTAAATAGATGGAAATCCAAGGCGTCTTCATAATTTAGTTAATTAGGTTTAGAAAAGTTTTAGAAAAATCAAAAATAGTTAAAATAAATAATATTGGATAAATTTTTAGTGCAACAAACTTTTACCAAATTTAAATTAGTACACTAATAATTAAAATAGACATAATTATGCCTATTAAAAATAACAAATGTTACATGTCTTTTGTCTTTCTCTTGCATTGGAGGGCTTTATAGATGGAGGAGTATTTACCAGAAAAGAGGATCAGGAATGGGGGTGACTGGCCTATATGTGCTGAAATGCGGTTGCTAAAGGTATGTGCCAACAAAAACTGTGTGGTCAATGTTGTTCAGCCTCAAACTGCTTAAATCAAGGTGAATAAAGGTCATAACTGGTATACAAGGTTATTGATCAGAGGTTGATTACCATGACAGATCCAGGAAGAGATCAGAGAAAACCAGCATTGAAGGACATATCTGTGGTTGGGGGTTCTTTGTTGTATGAAGATCTTGAATTGGGTTATCTAACCAAGAGAATGGAGTGTGTCTTGTTGGACTTCTAATCATGACAGTGTTTTTCGTAAGGAGGAGATCTATCAATGTTGGTCATGTTTGTCCTCATCTAGCCATGTCGATGTCTCCACTTGTTTATTTTATGTTTATTCAACAAGCACGACCTGTCGCATTAATGTTATGTAGTTAATGTCCTCATTGTCATTTTAGATGTATAATAAAAGTGATCTCCCCACACTCTGATTATTTCTTTTAAGAACAATTCAAAGGAGTTGTTCCTTTCAAAGTTGTGTTGGATGTCTTCTGCACATGAGGTCCCTTAATTCTGAACCATTGGAGTTATTCATTGATTATCAAGGTTATATTTAAAGAGCCAATTGATAGTGCGATAAGTGGTGTGCCTTCGTGTCTCCTTGTTAAGGAATGTAACGCCCCTATATGGGGGTTAACAGTTTTTAATGAGATAAAATAAAAATCAAAAATAAAAGTAAAACCTTAAAAATAAAGTTACCCGGGGCTTAAATAAAAACTCTCAATATCAAAAATAAAAATATAATCGACAAATAATCCACAGTTTAATGTAGCACCTTAAATTTAATATTATAAACTGTCGTCATCATCATTTTAACCCTCAACACATTGTAATACAGTCACAGAAAGTAACAATTGATGCTTACATTATCATGAAGAACATTCTCAACAATTGAAGCAGTCCCAATGTAATTTAGCTACATCACTTCCTCAACTATTTTTCTCATAGCCACCTCACACTTAGTGAGTCCTGAAAAGATAAAATATAAGGGAATGAGCGACACTATGCTCAGTAGAGAAAACCATTACTCACCTTTAGGTTTTTATCATTACCACATTAAAACCTGCATGGTTAGTTAATAATTATTATTATCCAGATTATGAGATTTATTATAATCATATTCTGTGGATACCATAGTTAATCATTACCGAGTTTCATACATATACATATATACAAATATTATTATAGTTCATCATTATTCCTAGGTACCCACGTTCAATAGAGTATCACTCAACTCATCGAAACCCAAAATGGCGTGCTTGATCACCCTCTAAAAATTCCAAGGGTGTTCCGGTGAGGGGACATCAAGCCCCGAGTCCTCACCAAGTCGATTCATGTACAGTGTGTTCTGGGACTTTCAACCCAAGAAAGCATCATCACCTTCCCCCTATTTTACCTTTTAGGGTATTCATGCCCAAGGATGTAACCGCCGCCCTCTTCATGTCTCACCATTTCTCTATATTAAATCATTATTAATAGAGTCAGTTTTCCTAACCATGCTTCTCAATTTATAACATGTGTCAATTCATTATGTTCATCGCCGTACAATACAAGATGAGTCCATGTCATAGTTTCATATGTAATACTCATGTAATATCAGTTCAACATAGATATATATATATATTGCGGCAAAACAATCAATTTTAATTCTATAAAAACCTCACAAAAGATGAGTAATAAATCCTTACCTTTCAAGCTTATCAACAATCTTTTAATCCTGGAATCAATTAACGTTAGCTCCATACTCCCTTGATCCTAAGGCGTGCATAAGGACAATTAAAACTAAAGCACAACATACAACTATATTCATAAATAAATCATGTGTAAACCTATCTTACTAGTATGCCATTAAAGCTTTTATATAAATATCTTTTGAATACCACAGTAAACAATTTTTGTCTTAACACAATATAAAATGTGAACAAGTAATCTATATGTTTTAGTCCCTAATAAGATTCATCAATCACTTAGGATAATATTGAAAAGGTGGCAAGACATTAAAGAATTAGGTGGTGAGCAAAGATGGGTTCTTGGTTTAGGTTAGCAGCTGGTATACCATAACAAATTGGCAGGTTTACTAGTTTCTAATCCAAAAATTGAATAATTCTTAGAAAATAAAATACAACTCCGATTTAGGTTTATGATAGCTCGTTAGAAAGCTTAGGATGCTACTTTTCAAATATGCAAACCAATTCATAAAATTTATTTTAATTTAATCCCAGAATTTCAAGAAATAGCCACTGCCCATAGAGGTATTACAAAGTTTAACAATATAAATTTTCTGTCTAGGGCATATACACTTAGACTTTATACACATGCTCCAAAATAGCAACAAACATATACTTAGGTTTAAGAACGTAAATTTGAATAATCCTTTAGTATAAAAGAAAATTTATAAATGAAAAACTAAATTTGGTCATAAGATTCTAACCTCGGATTATGGTTAGTTGGAAGCTTGAAATGGCTTCAAAACAGGTTCCTTTACTTCGGTATGACTGAAATTCTTGCTCAAATAGAGGTGATGGTGGCTGATTTTTATGGCTGCCTTGAAGAAGTTCTCTAAGTATTTTGCTTCAGCAAAGAAATGAGAAGAAGAGTGTGGGAACCGTGGAAGAGAAAGGAAGAAAAGATGAAGTCTTTGAAGAGAAGTGATAGAAACAATTATGGAGGAGACATGTTGAAGCATGTCACGGAGGAAATAAAGAAAATGAGGGTCAAGAGTAGTTGGAAAAGATATCCTTATGTCTCATCTAGAGACTTTAACGTACATAATGCCAATATGATATTTTTGAGATTTATTAGAAGTTCTAAGACTTTTTAGTAAACATACTAAATAAATATAGGAGAATTTTAGAAAATTTAAAAATAGATAAAAATAAATATTGTAAAATAAATTTAAATGAAGCAATTTTTTTTATACACTAAAAATTAATTTAATTACCTTAATACTCGTTAGGAGAATAACGGGTGTCACAAGGAAATTAGGCGCATATTTTTGTTGGTTTTCTAAAAGCGTTTTAGATTAAAAATAGCATAAATGTGGTGAAGGATGGATCATATATGACAAAAATTTCATAAAACTTTGGAATACGACAATATAGTTTAAATTAATTTGATGCTTAATAAATATATATATATATATATATATATATATATCAATATTTTATATCTAGTTGAAGCGATTAACATGCAAATCTTCATAGAACCTAGTCCCTCAACACTTGGACAAACAGATGAACATAGAAGGAATTAGGGTTTACTAGATCACTCTTTCAATTTGTCTCCCACTAATCTCAACACATGAGCAAGGTGGGACTAAAAATTTTAGAAGAACTTTTCTTCTCTTTTTTCTCTCTTTAAAATTCAGCTATTATGGGTTTTTTAGCAGAGTGCAGAGTTTTAGTAGCCAAAGTATGACTCATAAACTAGCATAAACTAGCACTAAAACCAATAGAGGAGCCTCCTATTAATAGAGTGAGGTACCCTTTTACCTTCCTTTTTCTCTCAAATTAAACATTCTATATTTAATTATAAAAACAAAAGATTCCTTCCTTCCTTGTAGTGGCATTGGCGCCGCACACAATGACTCCCTCTATGTGTGTAGCGCCATTCCCAAATTAGCAAGGAAGAGAATACTACTTATTATCTAATTTTGTTTTGCTTTCAAAATTCAAATACCCAATTTGAAAAAATAAATCACATTTTTTAAAATTAGAAACTTTTAGATTTCCAAAATAGGAAACTTGAAGAACAAGCTAGCAAAGCACAAGGACTTTTTCTATGCCATGTGCCATACAGTGTGGATCGTCATCCAAACTTAATTATTAATATTATTAAATAATCTTATTATTTAATATTATAAATAATTAATTAATTTTTAGTGATTTAATTTAGAATTTTATAATTCTAAATTAATTATTAAAACCAAAAATTCTACTTGTCCAAAAGTGTTTGCAACGATGGCCAGAGGACTAATGGAATGGATCCATAATTTCAAGCTTTAATAAAGCCAATATTATCAATTATACTCTTTAATTAATATATTACTCTTTTATTTTTCCAGATTTACTCCACTTAAAACTTGAAATTACACTCTTTAAATTACAGATATATATTACTCATAAACATAATTGACCACTTGTTATAGCCATTACATATAGATTTATCCTCCATAAATAATTTATGATTAGAGCTAGTGGATATCCGTTAACCTCTCTAATTGCATATTTATCCTGTATATAATGTCAATATATAATATTTAAAGTCACATAGATAATTATGTAATTTTTAATAATATTCATAAATTATTCAAAATACATGCATACAAATATAATAAAAAATTAAATTTATTTATTTATAAACAATGTCCAATGCAAAGCATCACATGCTTTCTATGCATCTATCCTAACCACCCATTGTTAATAAGTTGTATTATTGATGCAGTTTGTTGTTTAGATTAAGTGTCTTTGTAACACAATTATTTATTAAAAAAAAAAAACTAGAGTTCACTTCTAGCTAAGCAGATCAAGGACTTTAAGTTTTTCAATAAGTTTGTAGATCAAAACAAATCACTAATTTTTAACTAATTATAAATTTATATGTCAACTGTAAAACCAGCTAATGAGATTAAAAACAAAGATAATTAGGATATAAAATACACTTATTCTTTGCATTGAAAAAAAGATTTTAATTATTCTTTTAAATTTCCCCAAAGGCCATTTTGCACCAATACCCTTAAATTCATCGCTTTTTGTAATTCGCCTCTTGAATTCTTAATTTTGGTTGTTTACCCCTTAAACTTATAAATTTGTTGTAAATCACCCCTCGTTGATATTTGTGTTACTAATTTGATAGAAAATAACATATGATTTGCACATAGGTTGTTAATCAAGAGCATATTAAGTCCTTTCTTAAGAATGTGAACCAAATTTATAATTAAAACAAAGTTAATTAAAACCCTTCTATTTTGATAAAACTTAATTAAAGATCTTAATTACAATAAATTTGGGTTAAAATACATAAAAGTGGTTATTCATGTTAGACATGTATGCCCTAAGAAGTAAAAATGTAATACGTTTTTAGAGATATTTTTATCAATGAAGAATTTATTCATTTATATATATCAAATCTTGTCCTTTTTACGTTCATATTTGTTGAATGTATGTTAAGCAAACAGTAGTCTGAGACTGTCGGTCTAAACCTTAAGAATTGGGCATATGATGGACTGATTATGCGGATGACACAATTCTTAAGGTGATGGTCTAAAACATATAATCCGCAATCGAGGAAATAAAGTTAGACGCTTTATTCATGTAAAGATTGTTATATTGTCTATGTCTCTTTTGGGAGATGGTTTGTCTTGACCATCGGAGTTAGACTCTGTGAATAGAAACATTAGCACGTTGTCATAGGTGACGATGTGTTGGATCAGGACATAAAGTAAATTGATTTGGATTAATAATTCTGTCTTGGCAAATCGATTCACTTTAGACAATCATTTGTATTGTATCTTATCCTGAGGTGAATAGTGGGCCCGTTGTCTCGACTTGTGTCTTTTGATGTACCAATGGGTGACACACACATCTCAATAGTGGTATGCATGCCAGTACGTTGGAGGCATGACTCTTGATAGCGTAGACTTGTTATTCATAGATATGGAATCCATAGCTCCTCTTTAGGAGTAATGATATCCTCTTATATGCGTTGTCCCGTAATTGGAAAACTGGAGCGCTCAACCATTTGGATACATAGGTGTAACCGAATGGTATACTATCTTTGGATAGTAAGTTTTCTAATGATGAGACAATGGAACGTAAGATAAAAATAATCGGGAAGGAAAGACAGAACTTGTCCTTAAGCCGATTATGGATTTTTATATGGGGATACGATACACTGTGATATGTCATGGAGACTTAGCTATACGAGCTTCGTAATTCTATAAAGTTCGAGAGTGCAACTCCAAGCTTTTAGTGGAGTAGCGTTGGAGTTGATAATTGTGAAATTTATATCTGAGATATTGGGTTTCATAATTATCGAGAGCTTGAACTTTATAGGTCCATTTTGGTCCCCTTTGCTAGCTCACAAAAATCTTGTAAAGATACGGCGTGCTTTTTCAATAATTGGTGACTTATGTCGGATTTATCGGAGAAGATAGCATGGCAAATTTGAATTTTATAGAGAGTTGGCAAACTTGTGTTTTTGGAAATTACTCTGATATATAAAAATTTTTTAAATTCTGTCGCGTATTGTTTTTACAACAATTGGTATCAGAGCCATGGTTTTTACATAAATTAACGAGTTTGTGATCATGTTATATGCATAAATTTTGTGATATTAATCTCTCCTATGCTTGAATTGAATTTTATAGAGAGTTGGCACTCTAGGTTTCTATATAATTATATGTTGTCATGAATATGTAGTGAATGTTTGTTAATTAATTATAGTTGATTAAATCGTTGTTTAATTATTTATTAATTAATTAATTATAGCAGTTATGGTTCCTTAGAAGTTAGATTGTATATATAATTTTTCCATATAATTAGATGGCGGAACTATCATCTCTGTCTAAGAATTGTTATTTAATTTTAAATTTGTAAAACTTTGTAATTAAATAATTATCCGGAGAAGACGGATCTGAAGAATGATTATGGCGCCCCAAGGTATTTCTTGAGTCTCTAATTTTATGTTTTTGAATTGTTAAAAATAAAATTGATGAATTGCATTAAAATTGTATTTTCTAGAATGACGATTTCTGCTCGGTCGGCATGCCGAACTTTTAGTTCGACAGACCGATGGTAACAGATTGACAGGCCGGACGTGTGGTCCGGCAGGCCAGTCAGTGGGGCAAAAATTGGCTGGCTCTGCCAGCAGGCCAAACTTTCAGTTCGGTAGGCCGAACCTTCATGGATCGACAGGCCGATGAAACATGATCGGCAGGCCGATCACCCAGATCAGCCTACCGACCGAGAGCTGCCAAGTATCCAAAAAAAGGTGTAATTTTTTTGGTGCATTTTTAATTTTATTTTTGGAACGATTCTGAGAAATATTAAATTTGGATATGACCGAAAATATGAAGTATTTGATTCATACGGGATTGAACACTTGAAGATGGGTATTACATGAAGAAGGATACAGCTTGTGGATTCATGGATGAAGAATCAATAAATATCTTGATTATTCTCTTGTAATCTTATTTTTCTATTCTCTAAGGTGGAACCATAATATTACGGTTATTATTATTTTGCTTGTAGCTTTGCTTGATTGCTTTGCTTATCTACATTATAATATGATTTACCATGTATATTGATAACATGTCATATAGAATAGGGAGTGCCGCTTATATTAAAATTGTTCATGCATAATTTTAAAATAAAACCTTGATGTCAAAAGATTGAGTGGGAGAAGGTTTTCGAAGAGAGGACCTAAGGCCTCCATCGTTGGTCCATAGGCAGAACATGATGGTCCTGACCCCTAGGAAGGGATTTCTATCATGTACCAGATTGGATCTCTAAAAGGATAAGGTATTTTAGTATGATTTATGGTTGCACACCCCTAGGTGGTGATTATAAATCATGGATAAAATATTAAAATGATGGTTATACACTCACGTTAATTTTATTATTAACCTCCCCTAGGGGCTCTGTTAATAAAATTAATGGCCAAAGAAACGATTATTAATATATGCTGGATCATATGGGTCCTGAATGGCATATATTAATCAGGAGGAGATCCGTGTTCCTGATTGAATTTGGCATGACTCCCCTATGAGCTTGTTGAATTCTGAGTTGGGAATTATCGTTGTAAGGTTGTGATATTTTCAAGGTTTTGACACATAAACACATTTGTATGATTTTACATGATTGTGTTATCTTACTAAATTATTATTATATGTTTGCTTATGTTTGGTATATAATTCTTTATTGTAGATTGAAAATGTCTAAAAACACTTTATCATCGATACTTGACAAAAACCAATTAACCGGTGAGAATTATAATGATTGAAAACGGAACCTGGATATTGTCCTATCCTTTGAGAAACTGAAATATGTACTGACAACCCCTTGTCCTCCCGAGCCTACGGGAGACTCAAGTAATGAGCAATTCTAAGCGTATGATCGCTGGAAAGATGCTAATGATCAGGCCCGCTGCTATGTAATGGCCAGCATGAACAACGTGCTGCAGGCTCAACATCAGGATTATGAGACTGCGATGCAGATCTTGGATAATCTTGAGGATATGTTTGGAGGCCAAGCCATAACAAAGCGGCAAGGGGCGCTTCGAAAACTCTTAAACTGTAGACAGAGTCCGAGGACATCTGTAAATGAGCACATGATGTTGGTCATAGGTTACCTCGCTGAGGCTCAAACCAATGGAGCCGACATTGATGTTGAAACTCAAATGACTATGGTTTTTGAGACTCTGTCTAAGGAATTTATTCCGTTTAGAGCTACTTTTAATTTAAGCAATAGACGGGATATGACCTTGACAGAACTGATGAAACAGTTGCAGGAGTTCGAACTGCTGATCAAGGAGTCTCCTGCTGGTGGTGAGGCCAACATGGTAGCTGCTTCTGATTCCAATCCTAACTCTGGGAGTGGAAAGAAGCAACGGGCCAAGCATGGGAAGTCTTCTGTTCCTGCTACTACCAAGAGCAAGAAGAAGAAGAAGAAAAACCCAAAGAAGCTTAAGTGCTTCTTCTGTGGAAAGGTCGGGCATATCAAGAAGCATTGCAAGGACTTCCTTTCCAAAGGAGGTAGGTGTGATCTTCTATATTTAGAAACTTGTTTAGTTGAGGAATCCAGTGACATCTGGGTCATAGATTCTGGTGCAACTAATCATGTTTGTGTTTCTCTGCAGGGGTTCAAAGAAACGAGAAGTCTGCTACATGAGGACTTCATGCTTCAGATGGGCGATGGATCCTTGGTCTCAGCAAAAGCAGTGGGAGACGTCCATCTTTACTTTGATAATTATAGGAATTTATTTTTGAAAGATTGTTTTTATGTTCCTAAATTTAAAAGGAATTTAATTTATGTGTCTTGTTTATTTAAATACTCCTACGTGGTATCTTTTAATGAAAAAGTGGTGATTCGAAAAAATAAATCTTTTATCTGTTCTGGATGGATGCAAAATAATCTATATTTTATCAAACCTAAGATGGACTTATTGCTTGATGCTGAGATAAATGATAATGACTCTAAAAGACTTAAAATTTCTCACTCTAATAAGACTTATCTTTGGCATTTGCACCATGGTCATATTAACCTGAATAAGATTCAAAGGTTGGTAAGGGATGGACCTTTAAGTCACTTAAAGGTAGAATCTATACCGCAATGTGAATCTTGTTTGGAGGGTAAAATGACCAAAAGACCATACGAGTCTAAGGGCACTAGGACCGAAGGGGTTCTAGAACTTGTGCATAGTGATGTTTGCGGACCGATGAACATCCGGGCACGAGGAGGGTACGAGTACTTTGTCACCTTTATTGACAATTACTTAAGATATGGGTATGTGTACCTAATGCACCACAAAAGCGAAACTTTTGACAAGTTCAGGGAGTTTCGGGCTAAAGTGGAAAAGCAATTGAGTAGACCCATAAAGGCACTTCGATCTGATTGAGGTGGAGAATACCTTTCTGATGAGTTCTTGGGACACTTGTTAGAGAATGAGATTTTATCCCATTTAACTACGCTGGGCACTCCGCAGTAGAATGGCATAGCGGAGAGAAGAAATAGGACTTTGTTGGACATGATTAGGTCCATGATGAGTTATTCATCATCGCCTTTATCCTTTTGGGGATATGTATTACAAACCGCATGTTATCTTTTGAACAATGTTCCTTCAAAATCGGTCCCTAAAACTCCTCACGAGTTGTGGATAAGTGGGAAGACATCCTTAAACCATATTCGCATATGGGGATGTCTAGCTCATGTCCTGTTTAAGGATCTGAATAAGTTGGAAGCACGTTCGGATGTTTGCGAGTGTGTAGGATATCCAAAAGGGACTAAAGGGGGTTATTTTTATAACCCAAAGGAAAATAAAGTCGTGGTTTCAACTAATGTAACTTTCCTTGAGGAGAGTTACATGGACGACTTTAAACCTTGAAGCAAAGTTTTGCTTGAGGAGTTAAGGGGTGATCCGTTCACTTCGGAGGTTCCAAACGAAACCATTCCGATCGGTGTAGAAAAACCAAACAAACCTAAACAACAATCTCAGGGGCTTCGGCATAGTGGGAGGATCGGGCGTCAACCTGAGAGGTATATGTTCAATGGGGAGGTCTTCTTGGCTGAACCGGATGAACATGACTGGGATCCTTATACTTACACAAAAGCTATGGAGGATGTTGATTTAAGACTCTGGACAGAGGCCATGAACATAGAGATGAAGTCTATGGAGACTAATCAAGTCTAGGAGCTTATGGATCTTCCCGAAGGGGTAAAACCCATAGGGTGTAAGTGCATCTACAAGAGGAAAAGATGAGTGGATGGAAAGGTCGAAACCTTTAAGGCTAGACTGGTAGCTAAGGGTTATACGCAAAAGGAAGGAATCGATTATGAGGAAACCTTTTCGCCTGTAGCCATGCTTAAGTCCATGCAGATTCTCTTGTCCACAGCTGCCGCTCTCGACTACGAGATTTGGCAGATGGATGTCAAGACGGCTTTTCTGAATGGCTATCTTGATGAGTCCATTAATATGGAACAACCAGACGGGTTCAAGGTCGCGAGTCAAGAGGGTAAGGTTTGTAAACTACTAAAGTCAATTTATGGACTTAAGCAGGCTTCTTGTTCTTGGAACATAAGATTTGATCAAGTGGACAAGACTTATGGGTTCTCACAAAATGTGGATGAACCATGTGTTTACAAACACATTAAGGATGCGAATGTGGTTTTTCTACTGCTCTATATAGATGACATTCTGCTAATTGGCAATGACGTTGGGGCGTTGTCATCGGTCAAATTATGGTTGACCAAGCAGTTTGACATGAAGGACTTAGGTGAGGCTAATTTTGTTCTCGGTATTCAGATCTTTCAGGATAGGAAGAACAAAATGATAGCTTTGTCTCAGGCCGGCTACATAGATAAAATTCTCAGGAGGTTTACAATGCAGGATTCCAAGAAAGGTGGGCAACCATCTAGGTCTGGAATTACTCTTTCTAAGAAAGACTCTCCGAAGTCTTATGAAGAAAGAGAATACATGAAGAAGGTGCCTTATGCTTCGGCAGTGGGTAGTCTCATGTATGCCATGCTTTTCACACAACTGGATATTAGCTATGCGGTTGGGATTGTAAGTCGATTTCAGGCGGATCTAGGACCGAACCATTGGGTTGCGGTAAAGCATATTTTCAAGTACCTGAGAAGGACTCGAGGGTATATGCTTGTGTATTCAAGTGAGGACTTAACTCCTCTAGGATACACTGACTCATATTTTCAATCCTGTTTGGATTCTAGGAAATCGACTTCGGGGTTTGTGTTTACTCTAGGTGGCGGTGCCATCAGTTGGAGAAGTGAGAAGCAAGATTGCACTTCGGATTCAATGATGTAGGCCGAGTATGTGGCGACTAGTGATGCTTCGAAAGAAGCAGTGTGGCTCCGTAAGTTTCTTGGGGATCTTGAAGCAGTTCCTTGTATGAATAAAGCAGTATCACTGTATTGTGATAACAGTGCGGAGGTAGCTAATGCTAAGGAACCAAGATATCACAAGAAGAGTAAGCATATTAATCGGAAGCATCATGTGATAAAGGACTTCGTTGAGGGCGGGTATGTCACGGTGTGCAAGATCGCGTCAGAGGACAATTTAGCTAATCATTTACGAAGACACTTACAGGGAGAGTCTTCGAGAGGCATGTGGAAGCTATGGGGATGCGAAATTTGTTGTATTTACTCACTTAGTACAAGTGGGAGATTGTTAGACATGTATGCCCTAAGGAGTAAAAATGTAATACGTTTTTAGAGACATTTTTATCGATGAAGAATTTATTCATTTATATATACCAAATCTTGTCCTCTTTACGTTCATATTTGTTGAATGTATGTTAAGCAAACAGTAGTTTGAGACTGTCGGTCTAAACCTTAAGAATTGGGCATATGATGGACTGATTATGCGGATGACACAATTCTTAAGGTGATGGTCTAAAACATATGATCCGCAATCGAGGGAATAAAGTTAGACGCTTTATTCATGTAAAGATTGTTATATTGTCTATGTCCCTTTTGGGAGATGGTTTGTCTTGACCATCGGAGTTAGACTCTGTGAATAGAAACATTGGCACGTTGTCATAGGTGACGATGTGTTGGATCGGGACATAAAGTGAATTGATTTGGATTAATAATTCTGTCTTGGCAAATCGATTCACTTTAGACAGTCATTTGTATTGTGTCTTAATCCTGAGGTGAATAGTGGGCCCATTGTCTCGACTTGTGTCTTTTGATGTACCAATGGGTGACACCCACATCTCAATAGTGTTATGCATGCCAGTACGTTGGAGGCATGACTCTTGATAGCGTAGACTTGTTATTCATAGATATGGAATCCATAGCTCCTCTTTAGGAGTAATGATATCCTCTTATATGCGTTGTCCTGTAATTGGAAAACTGGAGCGCTCAACCATTTGGATACATAGGTGTAACCGAATGGTATACTATCTTTGGATAGTAAGTTTTCTAATGGTGAGACAATGGAATGTAAGATAAAAATAATCGAGAAGGTAAGACAGAATTTGTCCTTAAGCCGATTATGGATTTTTATATGGGGATACGATACACTGTGATATGTCATGGAGACTTAGCTATACGAGCTTCGTAATTCTATAAAGTTCGAGAGTGCAGCTCCAAGCTTTTAGTGGAGTAGCATTGGAGTTGATAATTGTGAAATGTATATCTGGGATATTGGGTTTCATAATTATCGAGAGCTTGAACTTTATAGGTCCATTTTGGTCCCCTTTGCTAGCTCACAAAAATCCTGTAAAGATACGGCGTGTCTTTTTAATAATTGGTGACTTATGTCGGATTTATCATATTGGTTTAAAAATTTGAAAGAATCAAATAATTCTTGTCTGTTTATTGGTTGAATTAATTTTGTAATAAAATTAATTTAAGATAAACTTGTTGAATTATTGGAATCGGATAATTCTTGTCTGTTTATCGATTGATTTAATTAGATAAATTAAATCAAGATAAACTTGTGGAATTATTGTGAATTGATTTATTTTCTTAGAGATTATCTTGATAAAGTTTGTTTTGATCAGATAACTTCTCTATTGGGTTATTTGAATCAAAACTGAGACTTTATCTTATAGAATCTCAGGTGGAAAATAAAAGATTCGCGGAGATATTTACGCGGGAGTTCGGCCTGCTGGATGACGTGTTCGGCCTGCCGATTAGCGAGCGATAAGATTACGCGTTTTCACACGGATCTTATCAGATATTGATCCGAACTTGATTCTGTTTTGAGTTTTTGAGACCTAATCTGATGAGGACTGACCCCAAGACCAATAGCTATATAAAGGGAGTAAGTCTCATGATTTACTCAGATCAATTGAGAGATTAAGAGTGATACTCTTCTGGTGAGCATCTAAAAACTCGCTGAGAGCTTTCGTTCACAAATCAAGAACATTAGCTTTGGGTTCTCTCTATTGGTTGGAAGGAGAGTCACTAGTGAAAGAGCTGTACGTGTGAGCCCACTACTCACTCCGATTGTGGATAGAGAATAGCAAAGAAGACCAGTTGGTTGAGGCTTTTCTGGAACGTTACTTCTCTTCACAGGTTGCGGAGGTTCTTTGGCACGCAAAGGTTAGTAAGATCTGTCTAATTTATACATATAGCATGACAAACTTGTGTTTTTGGAAATTACTCTGATATATAAAATTTTTTAAAATTCCATTGCGCATTGTTTTTCCAACAATTCATGCTATTGATTAACAATTCATATGCAAATTAAATGCCAATTTTTATAAAACACGATTATTATTTGGAGTGATTTGTAACAAATTTGTAAAATTAAAGGGTAAATATTCAAAACTAAAAATTCAAAATATAAACTACAAAAATGATAAGTACAAGGGGCACTAGTGAAAGCTATCCACAAAATGATTAGGACTTCTCTAGCCCGAAATTCGTTGTTTGCGACTTTAATTTTGAATCAGTTAAAAAGTAATACTGCTAATTAATACATCAGTAATAACTTCTTTTTATGATAACTACTTGGCAAGTTAGTGATCACATAAGTACAAGATTCGTGCTAACCTATTTTTTTTTTTTTTTTTGGTGTGTGCTCCAAAACACAATTCGTTGGCAGATAAGATCCTTCCATGCTTAAGATCATTGGAAATCCCCTACTTAATTTCTCTTTAACACTAGTATTAGAACTTTTCGTATACAGAATTATGATTTTCATAATATGCATGAACCAAATTGCATAAAAATCATCTAAATGCGAAAACATAAAAAAAAGGGAATCTAACCTCCAGTCACTGATAAATACAGAAAGAATGAAGAATATCTTTGCAAGAATTCCTCAAGAAATTTTGTTAAAAAAAAAAAAAGAATCTTTCAAACCTTCTACAATTTAGAAAAATGGTGTATTTCTGAATAGAGTTTTTACGTAATAGTTATAAACACCCACCATCAAGGTGTACGTTACCATAAATATAAGAGGCCTTATTTCTGAAACGTTATAACAGTTTTGAATACCCTTTGGTTGACACCCCTTAGAAAATACGTGTATATTGGACAACTTAAATTTATTTTTTTATTTATTATCATTTAAAAACTACATAAATAATAATAAATAAAATTAAAATAACATTCTCCCAATTGGTCAACATATATTTTCTAGATACCAAAATCAACCAATCTCAAACTTAAGGAATAAACACATGAATCATGATGATAGGTCCTCTTAGAATGAGTATTATCTTCCATGTATTACAATGCATTATATCCCTTAATACTAACTCATAACTGGTAATGTAACTTAATGAATAGACCCTATGTTTATACCAGGTCCAACTTAATTGACCTTTCTCAAAATAACAAAATATGTACATAATTAAATATGAGAAAACATCACAAATAAATAAGAGTTTCATTAAAAAACAAATGCACGTACAATGAAATTCACATCATGGAACCAAGTCCCATTCATACTACATGAACCTTAAAATTCTTTGGTGGCATGCCTTTAGTGAAATGATCGGTAATCATCAACTCAGTGCTAACGTGCTCAATGACAGCTTTCTTTTCTTTAACAAGTTCTCTTATAGCTAAGTACTTAATGTTGAAGTGTTTACTCTGACAACCGCTATTGTTGTTCTTAACCATAAACACCGTAGCTGAATTGTCACAATACAATCTCAATGACCTAGAAATAGAATCTATAACCATATACCATGCGAAACAAGAAACAAAGTCGGCCTCCATAGTAGAGGTAGCAGTCAAATTCTGCTTTGCACTCCTCCAAGATACAGCTTCACTGGCAAACATGAAAACATAACCAGATGTTGACTTTTGCGAATCAACACAGCCAGTAAATTCTGAATCAGAGTATCCAATCACCTCTAGAATGTCAGTCTGTCTATACATAAGCATGTAATCCTTAATCCCTTGAAGGTACCTCATCACTTTCTTGATAGCTCTCTAGTGGTTAACACCTGAGTTACTCTGATATCTGTCCAAGATTCCCATAACAAATGCAATGTTAGGTCTTATGTAAACCTGAGCATACATTAGGCTTCCAACGGCTGAAGTATATAGAATGTTTTTCATTTGTTCCCGTTTGAGCTCATTTTTTGGGCATTGGTTCTCTTAAGACAAATCCAAAATGCCTCGAGATATTTCCCTATGGATCATAATGCCAATGCATAAGATGCCTATCCCATATCCTTCATACCAAAGTTCTTTGAGAGAAACTGCTTCATCTCATATGGCAATCTCTTATCATTAGTTGCAAGTAATATGTCATCCACATATAGCACAAGGAGACAAATCCTACTCCCACTAACCTTCTAATATATACATTGATACATGATATTCTCTTGAAAACCAAATAAAGAGATAACGTCATGGAACTTCAAATACTACTAACGAGAGGCTTGTTTCAATCCATATATGGATTTCTTAATCTTGCTAACTAAATGCTCACCATTACTAGAGAAAAATCCTTATGGTTGTTTCATATAAACCTCTTCCTCTAAATCACCATTGAGAAAGGTCGTTTTCACATCCATTTGATATAAATCCAATGCCATAATAACTTGAAGAGAATCCTTTTTAGATACAAAAGAAAAAGACTTTGTGTAGTCGATTCTTTCTCTTTGAGTGAATCCTTTAGCAATGAGTCTTGCCTTATGTCTCTAAATGTTGCCCAATGAATCTTTCTTTGTTCCACTTACATCCAAAGGCTGTTACACCATCAAGCAACTCAACGAGATCCCAGACTCTATTAGATGCCATAGAATCCATTTCGTCTTTCATGGCACTGTACCATAAGTCAGATTCCTTAAAACTCATGGCCTGGGCTCCAACATTGTAGTCAGATTCTTGTAGATACATAATATAATCACTAGGTATCACCGATCGCTTTTCTCTAATAGATCTCTTTAATGTTGGTTCAACATTATCTTGAGGAGCATGTTGTTCAGTAGGTTGTTCAACAGTCTCTTGTATTTGTTGTTAAGATAGATCCACTATTTCTTGATCAACAATATGTGGAACTCGACTGAGTTGTTCATCACACATTTGAACTTTAGGTGTGTTGTGTACAACAATCACTCTATCAGATGAAGTGAAAGGTTAAGCATCTCTATGATCTTTCTCAAGAACAGTGGTCCAGGATCGATTGCTCCTACTAATCAAGTCATTCTAAAGAAATTTTGCGTTTTGATTCCACGAATCTAGTATTGTGAGATGGACAATAAAATATGTATTCCTTGGACCGTTCAGCATAACTAACAAAATATCCACTTATGGTGCTTGGGTCTAGCTTCTTTTCTTGTGGATTATAAACTCTTACCAACGATGGGCATCCCCAAATGCGTATATGTTGCAAACTCGGTTTTTAACCTTTGAATAACTTAAAATGCGTCTTTGGGATAGTCTTGGTTGGAACTCGGTTCAATATGTACACTACCATCTTAAGAGCTTCAACCCATACGGAATCAGAAAGTTTAGAGCTAGCAAGCATGCTCCGCACCATATCCAATAATGTTTTGTTTCTTCTTTCAACTACACCATTTTGGTCTGGAGAACCAAGCATAGTGTATTGGGCAATAATCCCATGCTCTTCATGAAACCTTGTAAAGGGACCAGGTGCTTGTCCACGCTCAGTGTATTTATCATAGTACTATCTATCTCTATCTGATCTCATGATCTTAATTTGCTTTCCGCATTGTTTCTCTACTTCCACTTTAAAGACCTTAAAAGCATCTAGAGCCTCATTTTTATTGTTAAGTAAATAAAGATACATGTATCATGAGTAGTCATTTATGAAAGAGACGAAGTACCTTTGAGAGTATGCATCCATGTCTGGACTACAAATATCCGTATGTATGATTTCCAATAAATTGAAACTCCTCTTGGCACCCTTCTTTAACTTGTTGGTCAATGTACCCTTAATGCAGTCCACACAAGTATCAAAATTAGTAAAATCTAAAGAATTAAGTACTCTATCATTTACTAATCTCTTAATTCTCTCAATGGAGATATGTCTTAATCTTTGATGCCATAACATAGAGGATTCATCATTCATAACACATCAGTTTTATACCAACATTTTCATGAATGTGCATAGTAGTATAATTGGTTCATTTTGTAAATTAAGACAAAAAAGACCATCAGACAAAGTACCACATCCAATAAAATTAGATTTATAAAATAAACTGAAGGAAGATTTTGAAAAATTAAAGGAATATCCAACTGATACAAGTGGAAACTGAAATTAAATTTCTAGAAAAAACTAGGAATATAGAATTTTTTTCCAAATACAAAATAAAACCACTACGTAAGACGAGTTTGCATGTTCCTATAGCATTCACATGTGAAAGCATCTTATTTCCAAAGTAGATGCTCTGCTCACTTCCCACAGGCTTCCGTAGGTCTTGCAATCGCTACAATGAATTAGTAACATGGATTGTAGAACCACAGTCAATCCACTATGTGTTACAATTAACATCAATCATATTAGATTCATAACAGATAAGTGAGAGTTGAGTACCTTTTTTGTCAAGTCACTCCTGAAATTTAGAGCAGTCCTTCTTTATGTGCCTCTTCCTTTTGCAAAAGAAGCACTTGAACTCCTTAATATTCTACTAGGGCAAGAACTTTGTCTTTCCCCTTTTGTTTGGCTTGAAATTTCTTCTTATTTCCTTGGGTCGCTTGATTTACTTTCTCTCCCTTATCCATAATGAGTGTTCCCTCCTCATAAACACACATGGTCAATAGCTCATTAATTGACCATTTGCCCTTATTTGTGTTATAAGAGATTTTAAAAGGACCATATTCCGAGGGTAAATTGTTTAGAATGTAATGAACCAGGAATGGATCAGACATCTTAACTTCAAGTGTCTTTAGTTGAGCCACAATATCCTTCATGCGCATGATATGCTCACGCACGCCTCTAATACTGGTAAGCTTCAAGGATAAAAAGTACATGATTAGGTTGCTTGCCAATGCCTTATCTGAATACTCAAACTGTTTATTAATAGCCTTCGGTAGTGCTTGAACATTGTCATATTGATCAACGAAACCCCTAATCCCAGCAAAGATCTTGGTCTTTATGAATATAACTGAGAGGTGATGTCTCGCTCCCACTTTTCATAATGATTAAGATCATTTAGAATGCTGGTCTTAGTGATAGGGGTGGTTCATCTTTTCTAATGGCATAGTCAATGCCCATCCACCCCAAATGAAGGAGAATCCTCTCCTTCCAGACCTTATAGTTATCACCCTTAAGCTTGGGCATATTGCTTTTCATATCAGATAAATTAACAAGTTGAGTTACTGCAATACATCAAACATACATGCTCATGTCACAAAATTTGAAGCTAATAACTATATGTCATGTTTTACTAATATAAATCATGCTATAAAAATTATGAATTCAAATAACATATAAAAACTGTCTGTGGGCTAAGTTTCTAATTCATATAGATTTACATACAACCTTATAATAAAACTATTAAACTATATTCCATTTCTTAATCCCTATGGATAAATTAAGAAAATAATTTAATATTTAATCCTAACCAATTATGTTTAATATAATAAAATTTTTTGTGGGATAAATTTTATTATACCAAACATAATTAGATACAATTAATGTCTATTTGCCTATATGTGATTCAAGAAACTTAACGTGTAATTTTAATATAATCATAGATGCTGTGACTACTCTTAGATCAATTAAAATTATACAAATTACTCAAGACATTTAAATTTCATGCATAAAATATTTATAAATTGCATGTATCAAAAATAACAGCTAAAAAATACATTCAAAGTAAATTATGCATAAATTCAATAACAAATCTAAAATAAATTTCTAAAATTTTATTTAAACAGAAATAATAAAATCTTGGATTTCATGAAATTCATTTTAGATTCATTAAAAAATTCATTTTTCAAAATACCCAAATCAAATATTTTGTACAAAAATACCAAAATAGAATTGATTAAAAATTAAAATAATATTTTTTTCGTCAAAATTGTCCCTGAAAACGACATGTCATTTTCCCTCATATAATGAAAACGACATATCGTTTTCACCCAAAGGTGTACTCTTCTTCGAGTACAACGACGTGTCATTTTTCAATATAGAAAACAACATGTTGTTTTGTAACATAAAATAGCGCCCCTCAAGGTCCAAAACGACGTGTCGTTTTTGGATGTTAAAATGGTCTTCCTCCTTAAAAACAGGTCTTATAGACCCGAAAAAGACCCAAATGGGTCCAATTGTAGACCCGGTTGTTTCTAAACCTTTTGGACACCAAAATTAACGTTTTAAAAACCCAAAAATGTTAGAAAATCAATTTTCTAATGATTTCTAACATTGGTTTTCATCAAAAATTATTAAAAAATGATTTCATGTACAACAAAGTTTTAGGTAATTTGAAAAAACTTCAATAAACTCTCAAAAAACCTATTCAAACAAAACAAGACAGAGGTGAAATAAGGCTCTGAGACCAAATGTTAGAATTTTTCCTATACAAAATTATGGTTTTCATAATATGCATGAACCAATTTGCATAAAAATCATCTAAATACGGAAACGTAAGAAAAGGAAATCTAACCTCCAGCTATTGATGAACACAGGAAGAATGGAGAATATCTCTGCAAGAATTCTTGAAAAAATTTTGTGAAAAAAGAGGAATCTTTTAAACCTTCTGCAATTTAGAAAGATAGTGTATTTCTAAATAACTACAAGGCTTAGGAGACCTGTAAATTTTTTACGTAAAATTTATAAACACCTATCATTAAAGTGTACGTTACAGAGGCCTTTTTTTAAAAAACGTTATAACAGTTCTGAATATTTTTTGATTGACACTTCTTAAAAAATATATGTATATTACACTACTTGAATTTATTTTATTTATTTATTATCATTTAAAAACTAAATAAATAATAATAAATAAAATTAAAAAAACAACTTGGCGCTTTCTCTCTCTCTCTCTCTCTCAAACACTGGATTAGATAAAACTTGAATATTTGACACTTCTTAAAAAATATATGTATATTACACTACTTGAATTTATTTTATTTATTTATTATCATTTAAAAACTAAATAAATAATAATAAATAAAATTAAAAAAACAACTTGGCGCTTTCTCTCTCTCTCTCTCTCTCTCAAACACTGGATTAGATAAAACTCGGCAAAACACAGAAAAAAGACCAGGAGGAGGCAAAATGATACCATGTTGTTGCTCACACACACTTACTCAGGCACCAACCTCCATAGCCAAATTCACAGCGGACCAACCTCACCTCTCGATGCTAGAAAAAAAATGTGGCACCATGTCAGACCTTCAAAAGATCCATGCCCATCTCATCAAAACTGGCCTTATCAATCACACTTTTGCCTCTAGCCGTGTCCTCGCCTTCTGTGCCTCCCCCGCCGGAAATATTAACTACGCTCTTATGGTTTTCACTCAAATTCAAGACCCAAATCTTTTCATTTGGAACACCATCATTAGAGCCTTTTCTCGAAGCTCAACCCCTCAAACTGCAATTTCTCTCTTCATTAAAATGTTAGTGAGTTCGTCACTTGAGCCTCAAAGATTGACTTATCCTTCTGTATTTAAGGCTTATGCTCAACTTGGGTTGGCCGATTATGGAGCTCAGCTTCATGGGAGGGTAATAAAGTTGGGTCTTGAATGTGATCGCTTTGTCAGAAATACCATCTTGCATATGTATGTCGCTTGTGGGTTTTTGAGTGCAGCGCGCCAACTGTTTGATGAAAACTCGGAATCGGATTCCGTTGCTTGGAATTCGATGATTATGGGGCTTTCTAAATGTGGTGAAGTTGGTGAGTCTAGGAGGCTGTTTAATAAGATCCCATTGAGAAATTCTGTTTCTTGGAATTCTATGATTGGTGGGTATGTTAGGAATGGTAAGTTTGTGGAGGCATTGGAGCTTTTTGGGAAAATGCAAGAGGACGGGATCGAAACTAGTGAATTTACAATGGTAAGCTTGTTGAACGCTTCAGGAAGATTGGGAGCGATTCAGCAAGGGGAGTGGATTCATGACTACATAATAAAAAGTGGCATTAAATTTAATGTCATAGTTGTTACAGCCATTATAGACATGTACTGCAAATGTGGAAGTGTTAGTAAAGCTCTTAATGTGTTTGAGACGGCTCCCGAAAGGGGGCTTTCTAGTTGGAACTCCATAATCATGGGTCTGGCCACGAATGGTTGCAAAGAAGAAGCACTTGAGTTGTTCTCAAGACTCGAGTCCTTGATTGGTCTTGAACCAGATGGTGTCAGTTTCCTTGCTGTCCTCACTGCTTGTAATCACTCTGGCATGGTAGATAAAGCCAGAGACTATTTCTCATTAATGAGAGGGAAATATAACATTGAACCGTCAATAAGGCACTATAGTTGCATTGTTGATGTGTTAGGCCGAGCTGGACTTCTTGAAGAAGCAGAAAAACTAATTTTGAGTATGCCAATAAACCCCGATGCTATTATTTGGGGATCATTGCTCTCAGCCTGTAGGAAGCATGGAAACATTGAGATGGCTCAACGAGCAACCGAACGTGTGATGCAATTGGATCCAAGTGAGAGCAGTGCTTATGTGCTTATGTCGAATGTTTATGCGGGCTCCAGTCAATTCGATGAAGCGGTTAACCAAAGGCTTTACATGCAAGAGAAGAGGATAGAAAAGGAACCAGGATGTAGCCTGATTGAAGTGGATGGAGAAGTTCATGAGTTCGTAGCTTTTGGAAAGACACATCCTAAGGCCAAAGAGATGTACTCACTATTGGGTGGGTAAGAAATACAATCCCAAGAGACAAATGAGTTATGATAAACTTTATTGCTATTTAATTCTAAAATAGCGCCACAGACTGGACGCGACAAACCGAAAAGCACCTCTTGGTGAAAAATTCTCATTCCAGTTTGTACTTGCATGACACAGAATTCTGGTTCAAAGCTTTTCTATTAAAGAGAACCTGCTTTATATCTCAAAGAGACCTATGGTTGGCCAACAGTTCTGGATTACCATGCACCATTAGAGAGACCTTTGACTGTATGGGGTACCGGTCATTTGATTGCGGTAACTCGACTTATTGACCAAAAACTACGTTTGGACAAGTTCTGAGCATGCATAAACATCTCTACTCTAGTGGGCGGGCAAGGCGCAAGCAAGGAGTGATTTCGATTGTTTCATATTGTTATATCTATTTGGATCCAGTTCATTGTATATTTTGCACAATTCGGTAACTTCAGGCCTCTCAAGTCTCAAAAAGAAATCTGTTATATCTGATTTTACACTCGTTACATGACTTAATTAATAAAAAGATACATTTAAAATATAGCCTAAAAGCAATGCATTAATTAAGAAAAACAAGTGACGGTCTAATAGGTATAATAATGGAAGCTACGTCGTCTCCCAAAGATTACACTAACACCTTAAGAATAAAATAGCACCGATAAGAAGACATATGAAGTTCTCCTCAGACTGTCTTTGACATGGTTCGGCATGAGGCCCAGGCGTACATCTCAGGAGGCATGTTACCATTTGTGAGCAAGTTGTGTGGCATCCCATACAAATCAGAAACATCCAAGGGATGGTGACGAGCACTTTGGTAATGCTGATTCTGGAGAGCTGCAGCGACTTCATCCTCATCCAACGGTAAGCGATCAAAAGTTGCGTTCATGAATGAAGCGGCCATGATCACAACAGGGCCTGAGGCAATCAGTGTGCCAACAACACCCCCACCAACAACCTGCCCCTGAGCCCCAGCCAAGTAGATGGTCAGGCCTGTGATCCCGGGTGGGGCTGGAGGGGGCAAAATTGACCCCAGTAGTGAGAGAATCTCAAACCGGCCATGGAGGGTCACAATGGCACCTGAAGAGGTCGGCTGCCTGAGTGTGACATTGGTCACACATCCACTCCCGCTCAGGATGCAAATCCCTCTTTGGTTCCTCCTCGCAAAATTGGCTAAGCTCTCGCTCACATCGCAGCCCGAACTCACTTCCATGGCATGTGCACGAAGAGCATTTGCACTGTCACGGGTTACAATTATGGGTGGTTTGGGTTTGTTTTTGGAGCCAGCAGGCCTACCTCTAGGTCGCCTAATGGCCTCCCCATCGGCAGCAGCCGAAGAAACTGGTGGCACTGCCTTTGGTATTTTGGGGGACATAAGCATGTTCTCGATGCCAGGCTTGTGGTGATGATTTCCTTTATCTAGTTCTTGGTTTCTGTCAATGGCAGTTTTTGAAACAATAGAAGGGACTGCTTGTTCTACACCTCCTGCCATTAATACACTCAGAGGAGCACACTTATTTTTTTTATCCCCCTCTTCCCAATAGGAATGTTCGGAAATTCAATGGAAGCTATGTTCAGGACAAGAGTATATATACTACAATTTGAGCCAATAATTTTATCATGAAAACCTGAACGAATGATTCAGAATTAGGAGATGGTTAAGTACTACAAAATCCAATTGTTTAATAAGATCCTTTGTATTACTCTCACTGCCTAACTCCTAACTGATTTTCCCATGTCAATTGTCTTTCTCAACAGATAAACAAAATCCAATATATATTCTTACAGGAGATAATGATACACAAATTACACATTTCGAGTTATTTTAAGCCGTTAAAGCTACCTACATCAACCATCCTTTTGTTTCATATGAGAAACCATGTTTCAAACAGGCTATTAAAAGTGAAAAGAAGGGGTTTCAGAAACACAAAGGATCGGAATTGAAAAAAGGACATAAATGCCTTCAAAATAACTATATAGAAAGCTCACTAAAGTTGGAAACTGTTCCGTCACAACGCTTTCTTCATAGGCAAAATTTGAATCAGAAAGCTAGCTCTAACTCCAAAAATCATGCCCCAAAGATGAAGTTACGTAGGACACAACAGTGGGGCACAGTGACACGTCATGGACGTTATAACTATTCCGAGTATGTACAATTGGACAGAGCCAGACACTCAAAAACCATCATAAGATCAGAACTGTAATAATACCCAGATCAATTCCCCCAAACTCGCTGGAAATCCATAGCAAAAAGGCAAATAATGAAAAAAAAATATGAAACGGTTAATGTTGCTGCCAGAGTTGGTGCAATTGCTGAGACAAAAGGTCTCGAGCACCACCAGAGCTCGAACTGCCAAAGTTGTGCTGCTGATATTCTTGTGCCATTCCCATTTGAGATCGATAAAGATCGGAATATCCTAAACTGCGATGGTACTGTGAGGGCTGCTGGTCATGTTGGTATCCAGAATATTGCTGATTCTGTCCAAGTAAATTGTAATATGCCATTTCTTGGGCAGAAGGCAGCTTTCCTGAACCAGGATCATGACACCAAGAGTTGCTATTCTGGTAATCACAAGAAAACATTGTACAACGAAAAAACTTTCAGAACATTGCAATATCAAACATCCAAAGGTCTCTTGAAGGAAAAAGAAAGACCAAAAGCTTAAATCAGTCGCACAGCAGCAAATGATAAACTATTCATCTGATACTGCATTGTACTTCAATAAAAAAGGCAAACTAACCAAGCACCTCACAGAAAAATTTACCCGTTGAAAAGGAGTGACATGATCACCATCCTTGCACTGGCGGTGGAAAAGATCATCATAGCCACTATTTGGAATCATTGGTGGAGACGGTGAATTGTGCAGATAGCTTCCGGGAACACTGCTAGGCATCCCATAACTTCCATAACAAGAAGTAGCAGAAGCCCCAGGAAATCTGCTTATTGATGCTCCATACTGTGGAAGGCTGTATTTCAGATGATCAGCCAGAGAGATTTTATCACTGCCTGGATATGCTTGCTGGTAAGTCGAGGGCAAATGCGAATAGCTCTGAGGTAAGCCAGAATAGCCAATCAAGTTGTTGGATGGTTGTTCCAAGGGAAGGGGAGGTTGAGAATTTGCTATGTGCTGCTGAGGTACTACAGAAGACGCTGCAGATAGAGAAAAGCTCTCTGGTGGCTTCCTATCCTGCATGGTATGAATGTCAATGATATCAATATAAATTGATTTTATGAAATTGATAAATCGAGCAACTTACTAAAATTTGGATCAACTCTATCACGGGAATACTGAAGGTAAGGCAAAGATTGATTTTAGGAATTCAACCATATGACAAGTTGGAAATTAAAAATAAAATGAAATGAAAGCATGAATACAATCTACTATGATAAAATCTACAACTTAACAATATCCACTATCAGAGTTAGAAATCTGTAGAAAGGAAATTTTTCTACTTACTTTTATTAATTCTATGTACAGGTATTTATACATTTGATACTAGATAAACTCAGGAACTAATCCCACAAAATCAGGAACCATCCTAGCTAAATCTATATCGTTAAAAAAGCTTATTTTTCTCACATAATCTCCTAACAAACTGATCCCCTAAATCCCGTATTTTACAACACTCTCCGTCAAGCTGGTGAATAGAAGTCTTCCATTCCAAGCTTGCTAACTAAGTCTTGGAAAAACGAACTCGACAAACCTCTTCACTTAATCTCTCCCCCTGAAGCTAGGTATCCCTGAAGTATGACTCTGTTTCAACAAAAATGACATCGGCAGAGACAGAGTTTCCTTGTAGGTGGATGAAAGCATTTATACCCTTTTTGGGTGGAGGAATACCCAACAAAAACACACTTAAGAGCACGAGGGTCAAGTTTTCCCTGTTGTTGAGAGTGAACATGGACAAAGGCAACACTTCCAAAAATTCTAGGAACAAGATTGTTTGAGGTATTAAAGTTCGGGAAGAAATTTGCAAGACTCTCCATTGGACTTTTAAAATTGAGGACCTCTGTAGGAAGTCTATTTATGAGATGGGTTGCAGTTAGGACGGCTTCTCCCCAATATTGTTTTGGAACTGTTTTGTGGAATAGAAGAGCTCTTGTGACGTCAAGAAGATGGTTGTTCTTTCCTTCGGCCACCCCATTTTGTTGAGGTGTGTTAATACAAGAAGACTCATGAATAATTCCCTGCTTTTGAAAAAATGGAGAGAGGGATTGATTAAAGTAGTCTCATGCATTATCTGATCTAAATCTTTTAATGCCCACGTCAAATTGAGTTTTGATCATATTGTAAAAATTGAGAAAAATTGTACTAACATCGGACTTGTTTTTCATAAGATATATCCATGTTATGCGAGTACAATCATCAATAAACGACACAAACCATCTTGCACCAGAATGTTTAGAACCGTAGAGGGACCCCAAATGTCACTATGAATGAGAGTGAAAGGAGAAAAATTTTTTGTATAACTTATTGGAAAGGAAGCACATTTGTGCTTGGCAAGTTCAGAGTCATTGCAATGAAAATTATCGAGAACAGATCCTTTGAACAACGAAGGAAACATAAATTTAAGAACACTAAATGATGGGTGACCCAAGCGACAATGATAGAGCCAAATTTTGTCTTTATTGGGAATAACTGACTCAGAAAGGAATGATGTAGAAGAGGATTTCTCACTGCTAGGTCTTCCACCTTGTTCATCTAGGTGATAAAGGCCATCTCTCTCACTAGCACGTCCAATCGTCCTCTTCATGCTCTGTTCTTGAAATACACAATGAGAAGGGAAAAAAGACACGTAGCAATTGGAATCTTTCGTGAGCTTTCGGATTGAAATCAGGTTGGCAAACAATTTGAGAACGTGAAGGACATTTTTAGTGTGATATAATGATTTACATATATGTCTCCTTGTCCCACCATGGTTGTAACTAACCCATCTGCTAAGGTAATTTTTCTATGGCTAGAACAGGGTGTATATGAGTTAAAATGTTTGGAGGAACATGTCATATGGTCTGTAGCTCCAAAATCAATTACCTACAAATTTGAAGAAACTGTATCCGAGGAATTAGCAATGCAAGGGGAGGATGAAATACCTAAAAAAGTTAGTGAGCAGGTACCTGCGGATGGTTTTTCAAGAGACCCCAGCAAAGTCTTCAACCTCTCAATGTCGTCCTTATTAAGCTCGGTGGCAGATTTCCTTCACTGCTGACCACATATGCTTGTCCCCGTTCACCGGTATGTTGATCAACCATTTTTTTATTGGGTCGTTGTGCATCACTGGGCTGGCCATGAAGCTTCCAGCACCTGTCCCTCGTATGGCGATGCTTTTTAGGTACAAAATAATGAATCCCTATTGACTGGTTTTGATGGGTCTGCTTGCTTGCTGGATCCGTTAGCAGGCTGTCCCGAGCCTACTTCCGTTAATCCAACAGTCTTTGTCACTAAGGCAGAGCCATCTACAGTATGGGTCTCCAGCATCACACTTCTCCTTCCTTCTTCGGCCCGAATTATAGTTATTGTCTCATTTAAGGATGGCAGATCCTCTTTTCCCAAAATCTGCACCCTCACCGCATCAAATTCAACATTAAGTCCTGCAAGAAAGTCATAAATCCGGTTTTTTTCAACAAACCTTTTAACTATCGCTGCATCATCACTACAACGCATTTGTATACATTGGTAGTGATCCAACTCCTGCCACAGTCCTTGTAAAAGGCTGAAATATTCCGTAACAGATCGCGTTCCTTGCTTTGTGGCTGAAATTTTCGTCTTAATCTAGTAGATTTGTGCAACGTCATGAACCTTGGAATATGTTTGTTTGATGGCGTCCCATATCTCCTTAGCGGTGCTAAGAAACATTCAGGTATCGCTGATTTCAGGGAGCATCAAATTCCACAGCCATGACATCACCATTGAGTCTTGTTCATCCCAAGCATCGAATTTAGGATCCCCTTTCTCAGGTCCTATGCCCAATAAGTGACTCAGTTTGCCGCTTCCCTTCAAAAAAGTGCGAACCAGTTGTGACCATTTTAAGTAGTTCTTCCCATTCAATTGGTATGCAGCCTGTATATTCTATAAGTCTCCCATTGAAACAGCAGCAAAGTTCTCAATTGTGGTAACATCCACGGCTGGGCTGGTTTCAGTAGACTCTGACATGATTGATTGGTAGGGTTCACAAGAAGGATGAAGGGTAAAGAAGGGAATCAAAGGATCGGGTGAATTGGGAGGTTGAACAAAAGATGGGTAGAGAGAATTGAATCAGGTGAATCCCTATGGCTCGGATACCATATCAGAGTTAGAAATCTATAGCAAAGAAATTTTTCTACTTTTATTAATTCTATGTACAGGTATTTATACATTTGATACTAGACAAACTCAGGAACTAATCCCACAAAATCAGAAACCATCCTAACTAAATCTATATCATTAAAAAAACTGATTTTTCTCACATAATCTCCCAACAAACTGATCTCATAAATCCCGTATTTTACAACATCCACTAATGTTAACTTGAGAAGTTCAAAGGCCAAAACAGTTTTCCTTCTATATAAAAATTTTTACAATACATTTAAAGCAAGCAAATATTTACCACCTACTACTGATTTGGTATTTAGGTAATTGAACATCAGTGTCAAGCACAGAAGATCAACATACGGCTGCTCACCTCGGTAAAGGACATGGATGAACTGCTTATGGATGACACTGCAATGATGTGCCTTGACGGAATTGATTGTTTCATAAGAAGCTGTGCCTGGAGACTATCAGGATCTCTTAATGATTGAATGTTTGACAATAACAAATCATTAGGTTTAGAATCCAAAAATGCCTGCAGAAAAATAACCATAAGTTTTGAACATTGTCATCGGTACGAGATAACAAAGTAGGGAGAAAGTCGCACAAGTAGACATACAGAATACAGTAAATAAAACCTCATACAAAGTTGATGTGGTTACAAGTTAATTTGGTAATGCGTAACAAAGAGATAAGCCAATCAGATTCACTTCTGAACAAAACCCAAAGTAATATTAATTTTTTATTTTACCAGTAGATAATCATAGGCTAAAACAAAAGGTAAATAAAAAAAAGAAAAAAGAAAAAATTACTCTACATGGCAAGATTATTGTGGTGAAAATGAAATTTCACACAATTCTCAAAATGATTTAAAAAAAGGCAAAATTACATAGCAATTATCATATGATGTCACATTTTGTACTATATAATTACATAGTAATTATTTAAATGATATCATAGCCACATGTAGAATATTCACAAATTGAAGCTATATTCTAATTCTATAATCACAATAATGTCATAAGTCATATCTCTCATTAACCCTTAAAAAAGCAGACATTTTTTTACACCAGTGGCAAACAACAGCTGATAAGATTCAGTAAACAAAAGAAGACCCCTACCCGGAACCATGCAGTTAATGTACCCAATCTTACAGGCTTTACATGGCCACGTTTTTTCTTTACAGTTTTAGTATGGTTTAAGAAAAGATAATTAGGTATTATCTAAAAGAAGACAAACAAATAAGAGGAACCACTTATCAACAAGATGAAGCAATAAGATCAACCACCAATCAAACAATGCATGATCAGCATATGCAAAAGGGATGGACCCTGATAAGAAACGCACTGTTTTGTTCTGGACAGTAATATTTCTAAAATGTGGGTCTGTCCTTGCAAACGACAGCTCAGGAGTTGATTGCTCACTTCCAAGAGTTGCTTCAGAGACAGCCTGCTTTGTCAGCTCTGAACGAAATGACGCATTTAAATCATAATTTATACTATCTCCCATTGTTTTATAAGTGTTACACAAGGATCCTAGGGACTCATCAGCATCATGCCCTATATTCCTGTGAATTGGAAAAAAAAAAGGGGGAAAAGAACATCAGAAGACATCACATATGAAGTACGATAGATTGAAACTGTGTAAAATCCATCATGCCTTGTTTCCAAGGGCCTGGCAGATAAACCATCCAATGTCCTAGAGGCTTCCTGACGATCATCTTTCAACTGATTTGATGAAAACAGTGCAGTTGATGCAGAATCATTTCGTGATTTGTATGTCCCAAAACTCAAATGTGAGCAATTAGCTGCCAAAGCTTGCAGATGCCTTGGAAGAACAACCACACTGTTAGTTTCTGACGCCGCCTCCTCTACACTTAGGTGCTGCAACTTTGCAGCTGCAGATGATACAGCTATAACGTCGTCTGTCAAGGGTGCAGAACAATTAGGATCGGACAAATTCAAACCAATGCCTGGTTCTGAACCGTCAAAATGAGATGCTCCTGAATCATTAGTTACACTTTTCTGTCCACTAGAGGCAGAAGCAGAAACAATGCGGTCTGAAGTAATATATTCACCAGTAACATTCCCATCCAACACTTGGACACTGTCTGAGTGGCAGTTCCTAGAAAATTTAGATCCATTACCATAGTGGTTTGGTTGGTTAGAGTAAATGTCAGCATCTGGGGCAGCAGACTCGTCAAAAGTTGATGACCCACTAGCAGCTGTGGGATGCTCAACCACAGGCAACTCATCAAGAAAAGAATTCTGTCCAACGGTAACATCTGACTTATGGTTCGTTCTTGAAATGTCGGAATCATTTTGAAGAGGATGCATATCATGGTGTGATTCTGCCTGGATAGGTGCAGATACTTGGGAGTGTTTTTGGTAGTAATGATGAGAGTTTGCCATATTCGTACTTGGATAAGATGCCTCAGGTGAAACCTGTGAGCCCTTGGAAGAATGCCTACCCAACCTGACAATATCAGCCATTGAAAGCTGTCCAGCACTTGTGCCAAACCAAGTAGACTGACATCCTGAAGAAGGTTGCGCAATTGTGGAGACAGCACCACCTGTTCCTATTGACTGTCCTCTACTATCAGTACTTAAAGAATCACTGCAGCATATATTGAACAATCATTTAAAAAAAAAAGGCAATTTTGTTAAGAAACTGAATTACAGAACATGTACGACGTTTTGGTTTATATCACACAATGTTATAAATTGTCTGATAACAAATTAAATATTCAGACCACCAAAAAAAAATTGAACCTAAAATATCCAAAATCTCGACTCCCAAATTTAAATAAGAACATAGATTCATCCTATACAGGTAATGCTGGCATAGATTGTACTTTTTTATAACAAACAAGAGAAAAATCATGTGCAATACTACTGGTAGCAGTTCTTATTCATGCTTCTAATATTCCAATGAGCCATTACGTAATTGATAAGTAGATTGATTGTTAAAGGACATAGTATTTACTATTTATATATATATCTCCTTTCCTTCCTAGTACTAAAGAAAACAACACAACAGAAAGAGTCAACCCTACTTGTGGCTACTAGCACATAGTTGCACTTAAACCACAAAGAAACAGCCCCAAATCACTTGACAAAAATTGATAATCATTGTCACTTCAGCTTGTTAGGCAACTAAAAGGACAAAGTCAAAAAAAAAAAAAGAAAAAAAGGCCTCAGATCCCATTGCACTTGACAGTAATAGGTGTAGTGGCACAAAGAAGCATAGATTCAAATTACATTACAGAACCAACCTTTTAAATGAAGCCTGCTGGCTCATAGCTGCTCCTTTTACATCAGCAGTCAAATAAGACTGTGAAGGAGCAGTCCACGCATCCTCTACCTTGCGTGAAGTGTTACCCATCTCTAACAAACAGAATACCAATAAGCAAATTAAGAATTATGTATTGAAAAGAAAGGAGATGAAAAAAATAAATAGAAATTATTAAAGAAAAAAAGTCAACATGAAGCATCCATATGCCAGACAGCGATATCGCAGAATACGATGTGCATACCATCATAACTTGTTTGAATCGACCCATTCCATCCACTATAACATTCACTGGCATCTTTATTTCCAGTTCCACGACTTGAGCCGTTATAATTGACTCGTGGCCTTAGTTCCTGTGTTTCCTTCATCTGAAATGTTGTTATATAAACGACAACAAAATTAATGCAAATTAAAGTAAAAGAAAGAACTAATGCAAAAATAGAAAATACAGATGAAAGCGTGTCAATCATGACTTGCACACTGGAAAGTAAACAAAAGTGGAATGTACATAAAGCATAGAAACGGATTTTGAAACCAATAATTCTTCAGTGGAAAAGATGAATGATCATCAATTTCGTTATAACTCAAAAAACTTCACAAGAAAATTTTAGCAGCGGTCATGCAGATCATAATGCAAATATACCCTTGTGCGGCTGTGCCTCAAATAAAAGGCGCACAAAAAGATCGAAAAGAAAACTTTCAAAACCGTAGGCATAGACAATACAGGAAGGAAATAGAAGTGAGCGAATTTTCACAATGTACCTCTTTTCTTCTCTCACGTTTGCTCTTCACTTCATGAAAAGTATCTACACAATTCAAAATTACTTGTTCGATCATGACTTTGAAGAATATCTATTAGTACAGATTAAGAGCTTCATGCATTGCTAATAAACTCGCCCTAACCCCGAAAAAAAAAAATACACACATACATATCACAAAAATTCAAAAAAAATTAATAAAAATAACAACAAATTGCGTTCTTTTTCTATTCATATAATGCCTTTCCACGAGTACTATATGCACCAAATTTCCAATTGAGTCCAAGTTTGAGAATCAACCGCACTATTTTTTTCATGGAAATTATATCCTCAAAGAAACATGAAAAACAAGGAAAAACAAAAGTTAAAGGAAAAAAAAAAAAAAAAACTTATTTTATTGACGCATTGTTTGGATGCAGAGAAAATAGCACACCAAAACGGCAATGAAAGAAACGTAAAAACTTCATAAATTGTTTTAAAAAAAATAGATTAAACGAACAAAAGAAAATTCAAATAAACCAACCAAACTCTGTAGTGAGACCTTTTTTTATTTGCTTACAAAAAATTACTGAAAAAGGAATCAGCCAGTAGCAATCCGGAAGTCCAAAAAAAAGCCCCAAATTTGATATTCCATTGGTCCCAAAAATATTGATCAACACTAGAAAGAAAGCACTTTGACTCATCACTGTTAAAAGAAAAAATTCCTTATCTCTCACGTTTTCCCATCGGCCAAACACAAAATCAACAAACACCTTACACCCACCATTCCCTCCCCCCCCCCCCCCAAAAAAAAAAACCACCAAAAACAAAAAAACAAAAACAAAAGAACAAAAATAAAAACAAAACCGCCATTCCTCCGCCACCGATAACAATGAAAAAAATAAAATAAAAATAATTGAAAAGAGAGAGAGGGAGAGAGAGAAGAAAAAGAACCTTGAGAGAGAAGACGCTGAACGGCGTCGTCAGGATCCATATTGCATTCTCTAAGGACGGCGTAGATCTCAGAATCGGGACAGTTGACAATCTCTTTAAGATTTTGAATCATCTTCTTCGTCGCCGGCGATAACTCTCCCGATAAACCCACACTATTCTTGCTCTCAGTCCCCATTGATGCCCTGCACCTTTCTTCTTTTTTTCCTTTGTTTTTCTCTCCTCAAAAACTGAAGAAAAAATTTTCAAAAAAATACTCGTTCGCGGTTCTCGCTCCAAATTTCCCGATCACCAAACACCACAAAACCCTTCCCCTCTCTGTCACTTCTCTCCCTCTGTAAATGTGTGTATATATAAACAGCACACTAAAATATTTACTTCACAAAATACACATTCGTTTTTTAATCTCTTTATATTTATAGTTCGGATTAAAATTAATACACAAATTTATATATTTATTAAATTAATTTTTAATTTTAATCTAAAATTATCAAAATACCTTAAATTAAAAAAATAAATAACTTTAAACACTTAAAAAAAGTCTATACTAAGGCTTTTCCTTCAAAAATATATATATATTGTGTGTTTTTATTTTTACTTTCTTCTTATTTTTTGTTTGATCATTTAAAAGGTTAAAATTACTATAGACTAAAGCAAGACATATTTCTGTATATTAAATCTAATCTGAAAGTATATATTTTTAGTTAAAGATGATTTGGTCATTTTAAAAGTTAAAATCAACTATTAACTAAAATAAGATATAGATTTATGTATTAAATCTAATCTAAAAATATATATTCGATGAGATCAAAATCAAAGGTATAACCTTTAAATTAATGTAAAGCAAAGAGTATACACAAATAAATATTCCAAATATTAAATCCCTTCTATTTCTTTTTCAATAATTTATATAATATAATAATTAAAAAAAAGTTAATCCATTTTCTTTCTCCCTATTCCCTTTTTTTCTCCCTATACGTCTTTCATATTTATTTCTTTAATGTTTTTGAGAAATAATATTTATCGGTTGATTTTTTAATTCATTATTATAATTTTTTTATGAGAATATTATTGTATTTTTTTTTTTAGATTTATTTACCACTTTTGGGATATGAGATTATTGATACTTTTTTTTGCAAGATGCAAGCTCAGTTTATGTCTCATGGCATATCCCAAGATAAAAAACGTAAACCTAAGCCACAAGATGGGATTTTTTAAGTACGCCGTAGTTTAAAACGCCAAAAAAATATAAATGCACTCATTTTATTTAAAAAAATTATATAAAATGCCTCTTTATAAACACTACTTAAAAATTTCCTCTTGTTATATACAACTAAGAAATATAAAGGCAAAGTAAGAGATTTTATAGAGAGAGTTTATTGAACTCTCTTAAAATTTTCAATCATACAAATGGCAATAGAATGGGGTATTTATAGGAAGATTTTAGCCGTAATTACTACAGTAACCATAGCCACCATAGCTACAATAACCACAGCCACCATTGCTACAGTACCATATGCTGATGTCAGCGCTTATTTTATCATTAATGTACAGATCTAATTTTAAACACTGATTCTTGGTGGACAAACACAATTGATTATTTATAATACTCTTCCTTGGATGTCCACCATTTTATGATGCCTCATTAAAAACCTTTACTAGGAAAAACCCATTAGGATAAAAACCATGGCGAAGGGAAAAAGAGTACATCATTGTTATAAAGATACTCTATGCTGCCTTGTTAAAAACCTTATTAAGAAAACCATGTGGGACAAAACTATAGCAAGGGAAAAAGAGTACAGCTGGTGTAGACTCCCCATCAAGTTAACACTAGCTGTTATTTACAAATCTCTCAAATGACGCATCCCGAAGTTGTGTACATGTCATCTAAAAGTTGATGTAGGAAGTGCCTTTGTGAAAAGATCTATAACATTGTCGCTTGAGCGAGTGTATTGAAAATCAATATCTTTATTCTTCTCAAGCTCTTGGGTGAATGAAAAAAATTTTGGAGGTATATGTTTCGTTCTGTCACTTTTGATGTATCCTTCCTTTATCTGAGTGACACATGCATTGTTGTCTTCAAACAATACTGTTGGATCCTTATCAATTGGTAATCCACAAGTGGCTTAGATATGTTGAGTCATGGACCTCAACCATGCACATTCTCGACTCGCTTCATGGAGTGCAATGACTTCAGCATGATTTGATGAAGTAGCAACTAGCGTTTGCTTTTGTGAACGCCAAGAAATCATCGTACCTCCATATGTGAATACATATCCAGTCTGAGATTTAGCTTTATGTGGATCTGACAAATAACCTGCATTTGCATAACCAATTAGTCATTGTTTTGATCCTTTGGGATAAAATAATCCCAAGTCAATTGTTCCACGAAGCTAATGAAATATATGCTCAATTCCATTCCAATGTCTCCCTGTAGGAGCTGAACTAAATCTTGCTAATAAGTTAACAGTAAAAGCAATATCTGGTCTTGAAAAATTAGCAAGATACATAAGAGCTCCAATTGCACTTAGGTATGGTACTTCTGGACCAATAACCTCTTCATTATCTTCACAAGGATGGAATGGATCTGTTTCCACATTAAGTGATCTATTTACCATTGGGGTACTTAAAGTATTTGCTTTGTCCATATTAAAATGTTTTAAGACCTTTTCGGTATAATTTGATTGATGCAAAAGTATTTCACTTTGTAAATGCTCAATCTGTAGACCAAGACAATACTTAGTTTTTCCAAGGTCTTTCATTTCAAATTCCTCATTTAAGTATATTACTGTCTCAAGAATTTCTTTATGAGTTCCAACGACGTTTAAATCATCAACATAGACAGCAATAATCACATATCCAGATGTTGTTTTCTTGATAAAAACACATGGGCAAATAGGATTATTTTCATATCCTTTCTTTAATAAGTATTCACTTAAACGATTATACCACATGCGTCAGATTGCTGCAACCCATACAATGATTTTTATAACTTGATCGAGTACATTTCTTTGGGTTTTGAACTTGATGCTTCAGGCATTTTAAATCCCTCAGGGATTTTCATATAAATATCACTATCAAGTGATCCATACAAGTACGCTGTAACAACATCCATAAGACATATTTCTAAATTTTTGGAAACTACTAGGCTGATTAAATATCTAAACATAATTGCATCCATTACTGGAGAATACGTTTCTTCATAATCAATTCCAGGTCTTTGTGAAAAACCTTGTGCAACAAGTCGAGCTTTGTACCTTACAATCTTGCTTTTCTCATTTCGTTTCTGCACAAAGACCCATTTATATCCTACAGGCCTCATAGCTTCAGGTGTGAGAACAATAGGTCCAAAAACTTTATGCTTATTAAGCGAATTTAATTCAGCCTGCATAGCGTCTTTCCATTTAGACCAATTGTGACTATTTTTACATTCAGCAATAGATCTTGATTCAAGATCCTCATTTTCAATGACACACGCCACTGAGTAAGAAAATATTTCATTAACATCCTCTATTTTATTTCGATTCTACAATCCTCCTGTATTTACATAATCAATAGAGATCTCATGATTTTCTAAACTTTTTAGGTTCCGGTCAACATCAAGAGTCTCTTGATTTATCTCATATTGTGTTTCTTCTAGAACACATTCATCTATATTTGGGTCATCATGTTTTTTAGCTCTTTTTCTCTTTTGAGGATTTTTATCTTTGGAACCGATTGGCCTACCACGCTTCAGGCGTGTCGTACACTCATGAGTGACTACATTTTCAATTTGTCCTTTTGGGACTTCAATTCGTGTAGGAGCATTAGCAGCTGGTATATGTGATTCAGTCACTTGTTTTGTATTTGTGAATGCATCTGGAATTTGGTTTGCTATATTTTGTAAGTGCATAATCTTTTACACTTCTAATTCACACTATTTTGTGTAAGGATCAAGATGCAATAGAGATAGTTCACACCATGTAATCTCTTTTTCCAGCTATTTCTTATCTCCCCCTAATGTCGAGAAAACTGTCTCATTAAAATGACAATCGGCAAAACGTTCCGTAAAAATATCTCTAGTTTGAGGCTTAAGATATCTAATGATGGAAGGGGATTCATAGCCAACATATATTCTCAGTCTTCCCTGGGGACCCATCTTTGTGCGTTGTGGTGAAGCAATTGGTACATATACCGCACAACCAAAAATTCTTAGATGGGAAATATTTGGTTCTTGACCAAATGCTAGTTGTAATGGGGAGTATTTATGATAAGCACTTGGTCTGATGCGAAAAATGCCGTAGCATGTAAAATTGCATGACCCCATACAAAAATAAGAAGCCTTGTTCTCATTATTAATGGTCTAGCAATAAGCTGAAGACGCTTAATCAATGATTCAGCCAAACCATTTTGTGTATGTACATGAGCAACATGATGCTCAACAATAATCCCAACAAAGATACAATAATCATTGAAAGCTTGGGATGTAAATTCACCAGCATTATCAAGTCTAACTTCTTGATTGTATAATCAGGAAATTGTGCTCGTAACCTGATTATTTAAGCTAGAAATCTCGCAAACACCACATTACGAGTTGATAATAAACAAACGTGTGACCATCTACTAGAGGCATCTATCAATACCATAAAATATCTGAAAGGTCCACACGGCGGGTGAATAGGCCCACATATATCACCTTGAATACGTTTAAGAAACATAGGTGATTCCTTATTAATTTTAACTGGTGATGGTTTCAAAATTAGTTTTCCAAGAGAACAAGCCGCACAAGGACTTTTACTTGTTTGAAGGAACTTCTAGCCCTTCCATAGATGTCCATGTGAATTTTCAATAATTCTTCGCATCATTGATGAACCAGGATGACCTAAGCGGTCATGCCATAAATTTAATATCTGAAGATCTTCCTTAACTACCACATGTGATTCAATCATATTTAAATATGTATAATGCAATCTCGAGGAAAGCTTTGGTAGTTTTTCTAATATGTACTTCTTTCCAAAAATCTCATTAGTAATATACATATATTTTTTATTATCTTCAGTCCCAGACTGAGTATTATATCCGTGAAGGTATATGTCATTAAAACTCAACAAATTCCTTTTGGATTTTGGGGAAAACAAAGCATCATTGATGAAAAACTTTGTTCCTTTTGGCAATATGAAACTAACTTTACCAATTCCTTCAATCAAGTCTGCAGGACCTGATATTGTATTTACAATTGCCTTTGTTGGTTTTAGTTTTGAGAAGTACCTTTTACTTTTAAGGATAGTGTGCGTTGTACCACGATCAAGTATACAAATATCCCCATCATTAATATTGAAATTTGCTCTTTCATTAGTGCAATCCATATCAAGCTTCACATAAAATAGACAATTTAATAAAAATAAAGTTTCAAACAAATTATTTAAGGAACATTTTATTCAATGAAACATAACATTAATACATCCAAAAACTATAAGTAAAATATAACATAGTTTTATATTTACTGACTAGTTGTCACAGTTTTATATTTACTAACTAGTTGTCACTATGATCTTTGTCAATAAAATCATCTGTAAAATATGAAGCATCAAGGTGTATTGAATCATCTAAAGGATCTAGATGTTCAACAAAATTTACTTCCTTTCCTTGCCCTATTAGGGATGCCTTATAAAGCTTACATAAATGCTCTGGTGTTCGAAAAACTCGAGACCAATGCCCTTTGGTACCACATTTATAGCATGAATCTTCAGAATTCTTGGAAGAATTTTCACGAACATTTTTCCCTTTATCATGTTTTCCTTCATGATGCTTCTTTTTTATTATGTGGTTTTGTGTGGGGTAAAAATTACCTTGACCGCGTCCCCGACCACGGCCACGTCCACAGCCACGACCACGACCGTGATTTCGTTCAAAATTTTCAATACTTGTAGCATTTGCTTTTGGAAATGCTGCCGAACCTGTAGGACGTGACTGATGACTTTTTATCAAAAGCTCATTGTTTTTCTCTGCTACCAAAAGAGAAGAAATTAATTCATAATATTTCTTAAAACCACGCAACCGGTATTGTTGTTGTAAAGTTATGTAGGATGCATGAAATGTGGAGTAAGTCCTTTCCAACATTTCTTCATCAGTAATTTTCTCTCCACAAAACTTCAACTACGAAACTATTCTGAACATAGCAGAGTTATAATCACTGACTTTTTTAAAGACTTAGAATTGTAGAGCATTCCATTCATCACGAGTTGTAGGAAGTATAACTTCCTTTTGATGATCGAATCTTTCTTTAAGATCCTTCCATAATGCACTTGGATCTTTAACAGTAAGATATCCACATTTCAAACCTTCATCAAGGTGTTTACGAAGGAAAATCATCGCTTTTGCCTTATCTTGCAATGATATGATATTGCCTTCTTTGATTGTCTCCAAGAGAACCATTGACTCAAGATGCATTTCTACATCAAGAATCCAAGGCATGTAATTTTTTCTCGTGATATCCAATGCAATAAATTCAAGCTTTGCAAGGTTTGACATGGTGGTAACTATAAGAAATATAAAAGTGATTAGAAACATGACTTTATTAATTCAAAGCATAAGTTCTACAAATATTACATGTTGTTAAAGTAAATAGCAATTATTAAAAGGGGGATAACTATAAACATTATTGCTACAGCAAAAAGTTGGAATTCAGCTAGGGGTAAATCTAAAATAAGAAGAACGATGATTTGAACAATAACAACAATGATAAGAAATATTGTAACTATGCTAAACATTTCGTGAAAAGTCTAACTATAGATAATTTCCAGAGAGGAGATAAAATATTGAGTGATATGTAAGAGTTAAGAATTTACCAATTTATAGAACTAAAATTAGCCGTTATTTGGTCGTTTTATTACCGTTGGAATACTGTTATAGCCGTTGAAACAGTATAAAGACGATATTGCCCTTGTTCGGTATTTTTAAGAAAAATACAAAAACCATAATGGTAATGGTAGCATATAAAAAAATACATAAACAATAACCAAATATAAATTTTAAGAATAAACAATAGAGAGTTAAAGAAATATATATATATATATATATATATGTGTGTGTGTGTGTGTATAGAAATAATAATATGAACATGCCAATCTACCAGGTAAACCTTTCAAATGGTGTAAATGCAAAATATGTATAATGGACACGTCAATCTACTCGGTAAACCTTTCGAAGGGTGTAAATGCAAAATATGTATAATAGACACATCAATCTACTCAATAAACCTTTCGAATGGTGTAAATACAAAATATGCTTGCAAAAATTATAATAATTTTTTTTTTTGTAATCACACCACACTTATAATTAGGCGGCAGAGCCTCCACCTTATAGAGATGGTATTATACAAATATAAAATAAATGAAAGAATTGATATACCTTTGCCTTAACTTACAAGGGGTAGGGACTTGAGTTAGAACAAGAGCGTTTGTGCTGATAACGTGTTATATAAAACTAAGAAATATAAAGGCAAAGTAAGAGATTTTATAGAGAGAAAGTTTATTGAACTCTCTTAAAATTTTCAATCATACAAATGGCAATAGAATGGGGTATTTATAGGAAGATTTTAGCCGTAATTACTACAGTAACCATAGCCACCATAGCTACAGTAACCACAGTCACTATTGCTACAATACCATATGTTGATGTCAGCGCTTATTTCATCATTAATATACAGATCTAATTTTGAACACTGATTCTTGGTGGACAGACACAATTGATTATTTATAATACCTCTTTTTTTTTTTAACTTCTCAAGCTTGCACTTTATTGTTATTTGTTTTTTAATTTAATTTATCAATTTATATTTTTATCCTAGTTCAAAACTACATCAATTTTAAAATTCTCTCTCCCTCTCCTTTGATCAGTTCTAAACCCCTAATGTTTTTTCTCTTTCTCCTCCTACTTTCTCTCTCCCTCTAGCACTGCCTCCTCCTCATCACTACCCTTTCCTTTCCACAAATCTTTATATGACCTCCTCCCTTTTGACTCCTCTAACTTTTCCTCTTTCTCCAATGAAGATGAAGACGTTGTCGCCGTCACGCTTCTTTATTCCATTTTTGTCTTCGATCATCTCATATGGCAAACAAAGCATACCGTCATGCTCTACTTTGACTGCAGATCCAACCTCAACGATGCCAAACACTTGATCCGTGCCAATCTCTTGCAG
The DNA here is from genome assembly GCA_025403435.1 of Artocarpus heterophyllus. Lineage (NCBI taxonomy): Eukaryota > Viridiplantae > Streptophyta > Magnoliopsida > Rosales > Moraceae > Artocarpus > Artocarpus heterophyllus. The sequence continues at coordinate 25,802,587 of CM046348.1, read as the reverse complement.
GTGTCGACCTTTATGAGTTAGATCGCAGATCCAACCGTGACAATGCTAGCGATTTCATCTACACAGATCTCTTGTAGTGCTAAACCTCACTTGCCAGAGATTTTGGTGAAGGTTCCCCTAATGTCGGTAGTTGTGAGACATCCAATCATTTGATGATTAAGTAGAAGGAAAAGGTTGGTTCGTTTTTGTTTTTTGAGTTTTATAGTTTGTTTTTTTTAATTTTCTTTCTTAAATGTTATTTTGATTATTTGTAATTTCAAAGTTCTGATCTATTATCTTGAATATTATAATATGTTGATTTTGATATTCTTTTAAAAAAATATGTTAGCATTATCAACTTCATTTTTGCATATATATCTTCAAATTTTTTGTTCTGCACTTCGACAGATACTTCGAATCCAAGTTTGATTCTTCCGAGACAGAAGATATAGACAAAGAAATTGTTGTACTTTCAAATGATCTATCCATGCTTCACATTAAAAAGTTACGGTGCCTCATGTCTGCTATGTTTAGTCAGATTCTTGTTTTGATTTTGTTCTCATCTTTAAATACTCATATCTCGTTACATTTAGCTTCTAACTTGTTAAAAGGTCTTAAATGCAAGTTCTTAGAGAACAAAACATACTGGCTCTGGTTGTTCTTGTTCTCAAAATTTTTAAGAATGTTATCGTTGGTTTTTCAAAGCAAAAAATTTAAAAAAGCTCCACATAATTTCTAAAAAATTTCATTTTTTAAAACAAAAACATTTTCATATATTTTAAAAACCAAATCAAACAGCCCTATTGTTTCGTTATAACCTTTTTGTTTTTATGCTTAACCAAGAAGTGGTTCTCATTTTATTTTATTTTTTTCGAATAGAAGAGAAAGAAAATTTCAAGAAATTATGAACCGTAATCAGATTATAGTATATACTAAAAATGTGATATTGTCTACAGCCCATAGTCAGAAAGCACGCACTACTGGTAGGAGCTTGTATCGGAAAAGACCCATGAAGGAGTTACAATTTAAAAATGAGAGGGAAAAGAAAGAATAAAGCACCTAAAACTTACTATCTTGAATTACCATAAAATTAACAATATCCATATAACTTGTCTTTCATATATTTAAGATCAAGATTTAGGACTAGAATTTAGGATTAACAATGGAAAACAAAAGAAAGAAATAGAAGAGTTAAAAAAAAAAAAGGAAGCCACAAAACTACCCTTTTATATATTTAAGATCAAATTTTAGTATTAGAATTTAGGATTAACAATGAAAAACAAAAGAAAGAAATGGAAGAGTTAAAAAAGCAAAAAAGAAACATAAAAAAGGGCATTAAAAATAGAAAAGAAAAAATGAAAGAGTTAAAAAGGAAAAAAAGGCCAAAAAAAAAAGATGCACCAAAATGTACCATAAAGGATGACCAAACTATGAACAATAGAACTTATATACTCTTTTATATATTTAGGAAAAAAAATAATGGAATTTGCCTTCTCTTTTTTTTTTCTCTTATCAAACAATATGAAGGGGAGCTATTATTCTTTCTATCTTTCCTACTCTTTATTCCCTCAAATCTGTCCATCCTTCCTACTCTCCATATCTCCTACCAAATAGAGTGTTAGAATCACCTCCAACCAAATGCTTGAAGTGGAATTTTTCTCTATAAATACCTACCTTTACCACCCTTGGGAAGGCTAATGCAACCCATCCCCTTCAAACTACCAAAAACAAGCAAAGTTAAATTCCATAACCACCATATTCTCTATCATCATTGCCACCTCAATGGCCACCATTCCTCTAAGCTAAAACCACAATACTACCACCACAAACCACCACCAAACCATTTAAAAAACAGCCTGACTCGACCATTCCTTACTTGTCAAAAAAATCAAGCTCTATACTTTCCAGTGGGTCTCAAGAACACTTTAACTCCACGTTTTATTTTATTTGAACTTGAAAAATCAACAAAACTACTATGAAAGAACTTTTACCAGAAGAGTCTCAACCAGCTAGACTTCCTTGCTGTTTTCTTTTTCATGACCAGAATGCGAGTGGTCATACATTGTTCAATCTTTCCTCAAGCAACGCATCCTTCCAACCACTTAAGAAAACCAAAATCTAAGGTTCAAGATATTGAACAATAGCCCTCTGGAAGTTTCAGAGTCTTCTCAATAAAACACTTTTCTCTTAATCTCTCAAGCGATCTAAAAAATAATAAAAAATTATTCCCTTTGTATAAAGGTCAGATTGGGACTAGTCATTATGAGATTAGGCTTCAAAATTCAAGTTTGAATGAATTTTTTGTCACAAAAATGCGTATGGCATGGATTGCCATGCTGGCAGGGGTGATCAACCGCCTGGTTGTAGTTGACTCGTGAGACTCATTTTCTAGCTCCTAAAAGTTATCTAATCGACCCAATTTAAATCGATTGGATAATTATTACTTTATTTGATCTAAGTATCCTTTATAGAGCCTCATTTTTAATTCAAGTAACCTAATAGAGAAGTTGTCTGATTAAAACAGTCATATACAAATAATCTCACACAAAATAAATATATTCAAATAATTCAACATGTTTATTTTTTAATTAATTTATAAAATTAATTCAACCAATAAATCAACATAAATTATTAAATCAAATTAATCGATTTTAGCCAATCCAATAAATAACAAAAGTCACAAATCTATAGAAAAAACACACCGTATCATTATAGGAAATATTCTGAGCTAACAAAGGGACCCAAAAGACATATATAGATTAAGCTCCTATTATTATAAAATAACATATCCCCAATATGTATATTTTATAGTTATCAACTTTAAAGCTATTTCACTAAAAACTGTTGGAAAAATAGTACGTAGCGGTAATTAAAATTTTTTTTATACCAAAGTATTTTTTAAAATACAAGTTTGACATGCTATATGTATAAATTAACCAGATCTTACTAACATTGTATACTGAAGAGCTCCTGCAATCTGTGAAGTGAAGGGCATTTTAGAAGAGCCTCAATCAACTAGTCTTCTTTGTTATTCTGTATCCACGATCGGAGAGCATGTGGGCGCTCATTGTATAGTTTTCCCTAGTGACTCTCCTTCCAACTAATTGAGAACTACCTAAAACTACCATTCGTGGTTTGTGAATGATAGCTTTTTAGGGAAGTTTCAGATACTCCTAGAATAGAGTGCTCACTCTTGATCTCTCAATGATCTCAATAACTATGAAGTCTCTCTCCCTATTTATAGAGGTTGGACCCAAGGGTTAATCCTTATCACATAGGGCCTCAAAAATTCAAATTTAGATCAATATATGATAAATTGCCTAAAAATGCATGATCAGATTATCGTTCGGTCGACTGGCCGAAATGGCAAATCAGCCTGTTGAACTTACTCCATTGGCAAGCCGAACCTGAAGATCGGCCTGTCGAATTTACGATAAATGATCCCTACGAATCTTTTATTTCTCACTTGAGATTCTTTGGATAAAGCTCAGTTTTAATTCAAATAACACAATAGAGAAGTTATTTGATTAAAACAACCATATTTAGATAATCTCTAGGAAAATAAATATTCTAGATAATTCAACATCTTTTACTTGAATTAATTTTCAGAAAATTAATTCAACCGATAAACACACATAAATTATTTGATCTTATCAAAATTACGAAGCTCGAATAGCTAAGTATTTACGACATATCATAATATATCGTATCCCCATAGGATATTCATAATCAGCTTAAGGATAAATTTTGTCTTACCTTCTCGATTATTTTTCTCTTACATTCCATTATCTCACCATCGAAAAATTACCATCCAAAGACAGTATACCATTCGGTTACACCTTGTATCCAAATGGTTAAGCGCTCCAATTTTTCAATTACAGATAACGTATAAAAGAGGATATCATCGACTCCTAAAGAGGAGTTATGGATTCCGTATCTATGAATAACAAGTCTATGCTATCAAAAGTCATGTCTCCAACGTACCAATATACGTACCATCATAAAATATAGATGTTACCCTTTGGTACATCAAAAAACATAAGTCAAGACAACGTGCCCACTACTCATCTCAAGATTAAGATACAACATATGTGATTATCTAAAGTGAAGTAATTTGCCAAGACAGAATTATTAATCCAAAACAATTACACTTTATGTACCGATCCAATACATCGTCACCTATGACAATGCATCAATGTTTCTATTCATGGAGTCCACCTCCGATGGCCAAGACAAACCATCTCCTATTAGGGATATAGACAACATAAAAATCTTTACATGAATAAAGCGCCAAACTTTATTTTCTCGATTGTGAATCTTATGATTTAAACCGTCACCTTTATAATCGTGTCTTCTGCATAATCTGTCCATCATATGCCTGATTCTAAAGGCTTAGATCGATAGTCTCAAACTTTTGTTTGCTTATCATACATTCAACAAATATAAACATAAATAGGACAACAATTTTGTATATAAATAATAAATAAATTCTTTATTGATAAAAATATATCCAAAAACATATTACATTTTTACTCCTTAGGGCATACATGTCGAACAATCTTCCACTTGCACTAAGTGAGTAAATATGACAAATCCTGCATCCCCATAGCTTCCACATGCCTCTCGAAAACTCTCGCAACTATTGTCTTCGTCAATGGATCATCTAAATCAATCTCCGATGCTATTTTGCATACAACAACATGCTTGCCTTCAATGAAGTCCTTTATCACATGATACTTTCGATCAATATGAGTCTCTTATGAAATCTTGGTTCCTTAGTATTAGCTATTGCTGCAGAGTTATCACAATACAGCGATACCGCCTTATCCATACCAGGAACTACTTCAAGATCCCCAAGGAACTTGCAGAGCCACACTGCTTCTTTCGAAGCATCACTAGCTGCCACATACTTAGCCTCCATTATTGAATCCAAAGTGTAATCTTGCTTGATACTTCTTCAAACACACTTCTCTAAACAATGGCACCGTAGCCCTAAGTAAACACAAAACCCGAAGTCGATCTTCTCGAATCTAGACAGGATTGGAAATCTAAGTTAGTGTATCCTAAAGGTATTAAATCCTCACTTGAATACACAAGCATATACCCTCTAGTCCTTCTCAGGTACTTAAAATATGCTTGACCGCAACCTAGTGGTTCGGTCTTAGATTCGACTGAAATCGACTTACAATCCCGACCGCATAACTAATATCCGATCGTGTACAAAGTATGACATAATGAGACTAACCACTGCCAAAGCATAAGGCACTTTCTTCATGTATTTTCTTTCTTCATCAGACTTTGGTGAGTCTTTCTTAGAAAAAGTAATTCTAAACCTAGATGGTTGCCCATCTTTCTTAGAATCCTACATTGCATACCTTTTGAGAATTTTATCTATGTAGCCTGCTTAGGATAAAGCTATCATTCTGTTCTTCCCATCTTAAAAGATCTAGATACCAAGAACATAATTAGTTTTACCCAAGTCTTTCATGTCAAATTGCTTGGTCAGTCATAATTTGGTCGATGACAACACCCAATTCATTGCCAATTAGTAGAATACATCAACATATAGCAGTAGAAAAACCACCTTTCTATCCTTAATGTGTTTGTAAACACATGGTTCATTCACATTTTGTGCGAACCCATAAATCTTGATCACTTGATCAAATCTTATGTTCTAAGAACGGGAAGCCTGCTTAAGTCTATAAATTGACCTTAGCAGCTTACAAACCTTACCCTTTTAACCCTTGGCTTTGAACCTGTCTGGTTGTACCATATAAATGGACTCATCAAGATAGCCATTTGAAGAGTCGTCTTGACATCTATCTACCAAATCTCGTAGTTGAGAGCAGCAGCTATAGACAAAGAATGCTGATGGACTTAAACATGACTATAGGTGAAAAGGTTTTCTCATAATCGATTCCTTCTTTTGCATGTATTCCTTAGCTACCAGTCTAGCCTTATAGGTTTTGACTTTCCTATCCATTCCTCTCTTTCTCTTATAGATCCACTTACACTCTATGGGTTTTACCCCTTCAAGAAGATTCACAAGTTCCCAGACTGATTAGTCTCCATATATTTCATCTCTGTGTTAATGGCTTCTGTCCAAAGTTTCATATTAAAATCCTCCATAGCCTCTTTGTAAGTGTAAGGATTCCTATCGTGTTCATCCGATGCAGCCAAGAAGGTCTCACTATTGAACATATACATCTCGGGTTGACACCTGATCCTACCACTACGCCGAAGCCCTTTAGGTTGTTGGTCGGTTGGTTTTTCTACAATGATTGGAACAGTTTCATTCAGAACCCCTGAAGTGACTGAATCACTCGCCAACTCCTCAAGCACCATTTTGCTTCGAGGCTTAAAGTCGTCCATGCAACTTTCCATGAGGAACTGTTGCATTAGTTGAAACCACAACTTTATTTTCCTTTGAGTTATAGAAATAACCTCTTTTAGTCCCTTTTGGATACCCTACAAACACACAAACTTCCGAACATGTTTCCAACTTATTTGCTTCCTTAAACAGGACATAAGCCGGACATCCCCATATGCGAATATGGTTTAAGGAAGTCTTTTTCCCTGTCCATAACTCATGAGGAGTTTTAAGAACCTATTTTGAAGGCATATTGTTCAAAAGATAATATGCGGTTTGCTGTACATATCCCCAAAAGGATAAAGGCAATGATGAATAACTCATCATGGACCTGACTATGTCCAACAAAGTCCTATTTCTTCTCTCAGCCAGGCCATTCTGTCGCAAGGTGTCTGGCACAGTCAAATGGGATAAAAATCTCATTCTCTAATAAGTATTACAAGAACTCATCGAAAGGTATTCACCATCTCGATCGGATCAAAGTGCCTTTATGGGTCGACACAATTGCTTTTTCACTTTAGCCTGAAACTCCCTAAACCTGTCATAAGTTTTGCTTTTGTGGTGTATTAGGTACACATACCCATACCTTGAGTAATCATTAATAAAAGTGAGGAAATACTCATACCCTCCTCGTGCTCGGATGTTCATAGGTCTACAAACTTCAATATGCACAAGTTCTAGAACTCCTTCGGCCCTATTGCCCTTAAACCCAAATGGTCTTTTAGTCATTTTACCCTTCAAATAAGATTCACATTATAGTATAGATTCCACCTTTAAGTGACTTAAAGGTCCATCCCTTAACAACCTTTGAATCCTATTCAAGTTAATATGACCTAGTCACAAATGCCAAAGATAAGTCTTATTAGAGTGAGAAGTTTTAAGTATTTTAGAGTTATTATCATTAATTTTAGTGTTCAGCAGTAAGTCCATTTTAGGTTTGATAAAATATAGATTATTTTGCATCCATCCATTACAGATAAAAGATTTATTTTTACAAATCACCACTTTATTATTAAAAGAAACTACGTAATAGTCTTTAAATAAACAAACTGCAGAAATTAAATTCCTTAAGTTTAGGAACATAAAAACAATCTCACAAAACTAAATTGCTATACTTATCAACGTAAAGATGGACGTCTCCCACTGCTTCACCCAACACTAAGGATCCATCGTCCATTCGAAGCGTGAAGTCTTTATGTAGCAGACTTCTCATTTCTTTGAACCCCTGCAAAGAAACACAAACATGATTAGTTGCTCCAGAATTTATGACCCAAATGTCACTGGATTCCTCAACCAAACAAGTTTCAATAACCAAAAGATCACACCTGCCTCCTCTGAAAAGGAAGTTCTTACAATTTTTCTTGATGTGCCTAACCTTTCCACAGAAAAAAGCACTTGAGCTTTTTAGGGTTCTTCTTTTACTTCTTCTTGTTCTTGCCATTTGTAGGAATTGAAGACTTCTCGTTCTTAGCCCATTGCTTCTTTCCTTTCCCAGGGTTGGGATTGGAACTAGAGGTAGTTGCCAAGTTAGCCTCACCACGAGCAGGAGTTTCCTTGATTAGATTTTTGAACTCCTTTAACTACTTCATCAACTCAGTCAAGGTCATAGCCCATCTATTGCTCAAATTAAATGAAGCTCTAAATGGAATAATATCCTTAGATAGAGTCTTAAAGACCATAGTCACCTTGTGTTTCAGCATCAATGTCAACTTTATTGGTTTGAGCCCCAGTCTTATGACTAACATCATATACTCCTTCACAAGAGTCCCCAGTCTTTGTTTGCAGTTACATCATATAGTCCTTCACAAGAGTCCCCAGTCTTTGTTTGCAGTTTAAAAGTTTTTGAAGTGCCCCTTGCCATTTTGTTAGGGCCTGGCCTCTAAACATGTCTTCAAGATTATCCAAGATCTGCTTCGTAGTCTCATAATCTTCATGTTAAGCCTACAGCACGTTATTCATGCTAGCCATAACATAACAGCGGGGTTGATGTTAGTATCTTTCTAGCAATCATATGCTTGGATTTGCTCATTAGTAGAATCTTTCATAGGTTTGGGAGGACACGGTGTTGTCAGCACAAATTTCAGTTTCTCAAAGGACAAAACGATATTCAGGTTCTGTATTCAATCATTAAAATTCTCACTAGTTAATTAGTTTTTTTTGTCAAGTATCGATAATAAAGCATTTTTAGATATTTTTAATCTAAATAAAGAATCATATACCAAACAGAAGCAAACATACCATAATAATTTAGTAAGATAAGACAATCATGTAAAACATACAATGTGTTTATGTGTCAAAACCTTGAAAATATCATAACCTTACAATGACAATTCCCAACTTTGAATTCAACAAGTCGCTTAGGGGAAACTTACCAAAGTCAATTAGGAACATGGTTCCCATCCTGATCAATATATGCCATCTAGGACACACATGATCCAACATATATTAATAATCGTTTCTTTGGCCATCAATTTTATTAACAGAGCTCCTAGGGAGGTTAATAATAAAATCGACATGAGTGTATAGCTATCATTTCAATATTTTATCCATGATTTATAATCATCATCTAGGGGTGTGCAACGATAAATCATGCTAAAATATCTTATCCTCTTGGATATCGAACTTGGTGCATGGTGAAGTCCCTTCCTAAGAGTCAAAAATACCATGTGCTACTTATGGACCAATGATGGAGGCTGTAGGTCTTCTTTTCAAAAACCTTCCCCCACTCAATCTTTTGAAATCAATGTTTTATTTAAAAAACATGCATTAAAATTTTTTAATGAGCAGCACTCCCTATTCTAGAGAACATGTTATCAACATACATGGCAAATCATATTATAATGCAGACAAGTAGACCAATATATAAAGCTACAAGCAAAATAATAATAAATAGCCATAATATTATGATTCTACCCTAAAGATAAGAAAATAAAAATTACAAGAGATAAATCGAAACATATTATTGATTTTTCATCCTTAAATCTTCAAATTGTTTCCTTCTTCATGTATTATCTATCTTCAAGTCTTTAATCCCTCATAGATCAAATACTCCTATATTTCCAATCATATCCAAATTTATTGTTTCTCAGAATTGTCCTAAAAATGAAATCAAAACTACACTAAAAAATTCACCTTTTTTGAAAATTTATAGCTCTTTACCGACATGCCAATCTGTGTAATCGGCTTGCTGGTCATGACCCTTGGGCCTATCAAACCTCACAGTTTAGCCTACCAATCATGATAGATCAGCCTGCTAAATTTGACAGTTCGGCCTACCACCAGAACTTTTAGAATTCTGCCCCACGGATGGCCTACCGATCCCAGAGGTTCAACCTGTCGGTCTGCAACTATCAGCCTGTCAAACCTGAGGGTTCGGCCTATCGATCAAGCAGAAATCACTTTTTCCATAAAATATACTTTTTATGCAGCTTTTCAATCTTATTTTTAACAATTCAAAAACATAAAATTAGAGACTCAGGAAATATCTATGGAACGCTATCATCCATCTTCCAGATCCGTCTTTTAGATCCGTCTTCTCCGAATGATTATTTAATTACAAAATTCTTACTAATTAAAATTAAATAATAATTTATAGATTGTGATGATAGACCGCCATCTAATTACATGAAAAACCTAGATACACATTCTAATCTTTAAGGAACCATAACCGACACAAATTAATTAATTAATTAATTAATTAATTAATAATTTAATCAACCATAATTAATTAATAAACATTCACCATATATTTCATGACAACATATATAAATATATAGAAACCCTAGAGTGCCAACTCCTTAAAAAATTAAATTTAACCATAGAAGAGATCACAATCACATAATTTTTATATATAGCATGATCAAAAACTCATAAATTTATGTAAAAACTATAGTTCTGATATCAATTGTTAGAAAAATAGTACGCAGCGAAAATTAAAATTTTTTTATACTAGAGTATTTTTTAAAACACAAGTTTGACACACTATATGCATAAATTAACCAAATCTTACTAAACTTGTATACTGAAGAGCTCCTATAATCTGTAAAGAGAAGGGCGTTTTAGAAGAGCCTTAACTAACTGGTCTTCTTTGCTATTTTGTACCCACGATCGGAGAGCGTGTGGGCACTCGTCACATAGCTCTTTCTCGATGACTCTCCTTCTAAGCAATTGAGAAATACCTAAAACTATTATTCGTGATTTGTGAACAATAGCTTTTCAGGGGAGTTTCAAATACTCATAGAATAGAGTGCTCACTCTTGATCTCTCAACTAATCTCAATAACTATGAAATCTCACTCCCTATTTATAGAGGTTGGACTTAGTGGTCAGTCCTTATTAGATAGGGCCTTAAAAATTCAAATCTAGATCAATATCTGATAAAATCGCGTAAAAATGTGTGATCAGATTGTTGTTCGGTCGGCAAGCTAAATAGGCAGATTGGCCTGCCAAACTTATTCCATCGGCAGGCCAAACCTGAAGATTGGCCTGTCGAACTTACGATAAATGATCCCTACGAATCTTTTATTTTTCACCCAAATTTTTTTGGATAAAACTCAGTTTTAATTCAAATAACCTAATAGAGAAATTATCTGATTAAAACAACCATATCTAGATAATCTCAAGGAAAATAAATATTTTGGATAATTCAACAAGTTTATCTTGAATTAATTTTCATAAAATTAATTCAACTGATAAACATACATGAATTATCTGATCTTATCGAATTTTAGCAAATCTAAAATTTACAATAAGTTACTAATTTATTAGAAAAGCATGTCGTATCGTTATATGATTTATTATGAGCTAGCAAATGGGACTTGATGGACTTATGTAGTTCAAGCTCCTGATAATTATGAAACATAATATTCTAGATATACATTTCATAATTATCAATTCTAACGCTACTCTACTAAAAGCTTAGAGCTGCACTCTCAAATCATATAAAATTACGAATCCCGAATAGCTAAGTATCCATGACATATTATAATGTATCGTATCCCTATATGATATCCATAATCAGCTTAAGGATAAATTCTATCTTACCTTCTTGATTATTTTTCTCTTACATTCCATTATCTTACCATCTAAAAACTTATCATCCAAAGACAGTATACCATTTGGTTACACCTATGTATCCAAATGGTTTAGCGCTTTAGTCTTTCAATTACAGGATAACGCATGTAAAAGGATATCATTGAATCCTAAAGAGGAGTTATGGATTCCGTATCTATGAATAACAAATCTACGTTGTCAAAGTCATGTTTTCAACGTACTGGTATGCATGCTACTATAAAATATGGATGTCACCATTTGGTACACCAAAAGATATAAGTCAAGACAACGTGCCTACTATTCATCTCAAGATAAGATACAACACATATGATTATCAAAAGTGAATTGATTTGTCAAGACAAAATTATTAATCCAAATCAATGACACTTTATGTCTCGATCCAATATATCGTCGCCTATGATAATGCACCAATGTTTTTATTCATGGAGTCTACCTCCGATAGCCAAGACAAATCATCTCTTGTTAGGGATATAGACAACATAATAATCTTTGCATGAATAAAGCGTCCAACTTTATTCCTTCGATTGCGGAACTTATGATTTAGACCGTCATCTTTAGAATCATGTCTTCCGCAAAATCTATCCATCATATGCCTAATTCTAAAGGCTTAGACCGACAGTCTCAAACTTTTGTTTGCTTATCATATATTTAACAAATATGAACCTAAAGAGGATAACAATTTGATATATGAATAATAAATAAATTCTTTATTGATAAAAATGTTTCCAAAAACATATTATATTTTTACTCCTTAGGGCATATATGTCTAACAAAAGCTTAAAGCTACATTCTCGAACTATATATAAATTATGAGAATCCAATAAGTTAATCATCCATGACATATTATAATTTGTAATTTTCTTATAGGATATTCATAATCGATTTAAGAATAAATTCTGTTTTACTTTCTTAATTATATTTTTCTTATGTTCCATTATTTCACTATTGGAATACTTACTACTCACAACCAATACAAATAATATACCATTTAGTTACATATATGTATCTAAATGGTTGAGCGCTTTGGTTTCTAATTTTAGGATAATGCCAATAAAAGAATATCATTAATTCTACTAAAGAGCTATAGATTCCATATCTATGAATAACGAGTCTACGTCATTGAAGAGTCTTGTCTCCAATGTACCAACAAACGTCTTTTCACATAATTTAGGATGTCATCTTTTGGTACATCAAATGACACAAGTCAAAAATACGAACCCGTTTATTCATTTCAGGATTAGATGTAACACATATGATTGTCTAAAATAAATTGATGTATTCAAACAGAATTATTAACTAAATAAATTCATCTTTAGTTCTGATCTAATATATTACCACCAATGACAATATATCAATGTCTCTACTCAGAGAGTCCCATTTCAATGATCAAGACAACTCATCTCCTATTAGGAATGTCAACAACATAACAATATTAACATGAATAAAAGGCCTAACATTATTCTCTCAATTCTAGATCTTTTATATTTAGACTATTACCTTAAGATTAATGTCTTCTGCATAATCTGTCTATCATATGTACGGTCTTAATGGTTTAGATTGACAATCGCAAACTTATATTTGCTTATTATATATTCAACATAAACAAATAAAAAAAGGACAATATTTGATATATGACTAAAATGATATTTCTTTATTGATTAAATGTCTCAAAAACTTATTACATCATTTAATTCTTACGGCACCTAGTCTAACATCTCACACATCAAAAGGCACTCTCCCAAGGAGCTGTTCCACCTGTGGGACCACTAAACCCCACCATGTCATCAAAATATTACATCTTGACCAAAAGGCATACCCCATCTTTAAGTATGTAGGGAATATCTCTATAACTATTCACATTTATCTCCCACACCATTCTCATGCGTGGAGGCCTTCTTTGGCAGAGTTCTCATCTCCAACGGATCCAGAATCACAATGGGTTTCACCCTCATACTCAATCGTCCTCAGGGTTACTTAGGTGTAGTAGTGACCCAATTAGGGCCACCATAAGGCGAGCTTAAACACAACATTTTGGCCATCCCCAAGGTCAAGAAAGCCACCATGGACTTATCAGATCTCACCACCTGATACGATGCCACTTTAACTCTTAACAGACAATACTTGTGTGTGAAGGCTCGCAATGAAAGAGCCCTAGCATTTCGTGACTCCACTGTGGAAGCTAGACTAGGATTCCATCATGGATCCGTCCACTTCCAAGAGAATAAGAACTTCACTTGAAGATGATAACGAGGTGTCCATGTTCTTCTCAAACCATATCACCCATGCACCCAACAAGCCCGCTGGAGGGCTCCCAAGATCATGGAAGTAATCTATGAGTGGCTCACACTTAAGTCGCTCTTGTCTACGGGATAAATGATTTGAGGAATTTCCTTACCCATAAGGCTGTACATGGAAGAAGCCGCAGCAACTAGTGAGATCAATAACCAGGCACTTGAGAGAGTGAGGGAGTGATTCCTCACTTAAAACAATGTGCTATCCCTCCTCGAGAAACATCCCTACAACACCCCACCAGAGGACTTGAAGTTCATCCCGAGGTTGCCATATCCAGCCGAACTATACAACAAACCTTACCCTAAGGGGTATGAGACTCCCACCTTCACCTTCTTCGATGGTTGGAAGAGAAACCCTAAGGAGCACATAAGTTGATTTCTAGACTCACTCAGACAATATGCCAACAAGAAAGACTTGAGGCTATGGGAGTTCTCCAAGTTGTGCATGGACAGTGGTTACACCTAGTACACTACTCTCGCACTAGGGTCCATCCACCCCTAGAAGGACATGGTGAGTCGGTTTAGCAAAAAGTACTTCTGCAATGAGAAGAAGATCACAACTATCACCATGAGCAACACCTGTTAGAGGCAAGGAGAGCACCTCGTGAACTATCAAAGGAGGTTTTAGGACCTCACGTTGAACTACTACGATGGGAGTAGTGAGGACTCTCTAGTTGAGATATGCATTAACAACATCATCCCCGAATACCAGATGTACTTGGAGAATGTGGGAATTAAGCAATATTGAATTTCTTTTCAATTTGAGTTTAGGTTTTTAAATGAGTTAATGAGCAAATAATAGTTTTTTTTTTTTTGTCTGAGTTTGAAACATGCATATATATATATATATATCTATATATCAAAAGACAACATATCTTTATGAAAATAGAAAGGAGAATATATTGCTGCTTGAGGAAGATATATATAGTCATTTATTGTCCAAATAGAAAGGAGATGGAGACTAGTTCAAAAAAAAGGAAGAGAGATCGATAGAGAGAGAAAAATTAAAAAAAATAAAATAATTTTTTATTATTTTCAAATAGCTAATTATTTTTTATATTTAATTAAAATTTTAATACAATTTTTAATTTTTAATGATATGTCAAGTCAACAATTCTGTTAGGTTTATTAAAAAAATTACATGGAGCAAGGATTTTGACATGTTTTTCATAAATTGAAAAATATTTTGACCCGTTTTGTAAAAATAAAAGGTAAAATAAAATATGGTACATAATATGAGAAAAATTTATGTAAATAATCCTTGATAAATAGCAATTGAGCTAGCGCTTGCATTTCCCCCAAGGTATGTCAAAAGAAAACACGGGAGATACACATTCAACCACTTCTCAAAATAGACAAAAGTTCAAATGTCCGTTAAAAAAAAAAAAAAAAAAAAAAAAAAGTCCTATAGAGAATAGGCGCGTAAAAAATTGCCCATTACTTCAGTCCAGTGTCATCTCTCAACCATTTCTTCACACAGAATCATTCTCTCACGACCCAGTCGCGCTTCTCCGCCGTCACGCCCGCTGTCGCGCTCGCTGCTCCTTCGAACTTTTCTGTCGTGCTGTCGAGCTTTCTCAGCCATCTCTTCGTGCCGCTCCAAACTTTTGAACTGTATGTTTGCTGTTTTATGCGCTAAAGAAGCTATGATATTTGTTGAATTCTCAGCCATCTCCATGTGTGTTTTCTTGGTTCATTGTAGGTTGGTTTCAGCTGTTTGGTTAATAGTTTTTCGAATGCTGAGAAAACAATGTTAGCTTTTCGAAATTAAAGCTTGGTTTATGCCCATCAAGTGTTTGTTAAAATGCTTATTTGGGTGCAAATAAGCATTTTTAACGTAGCTTTCTTTACTTTCTCTTCTTTTCTTTTCTTTTTTTTTTTATTTTTAGAGTGGACCTTTCATTCTAAATGTTCTGGTTCAGTTTTGTATTTGGGTTTATGATATTAATTAATTTTTTTTTCTTTTTTTTTTTTTTTTATAAAACGCACAGAAGCAGAACACTCAAAACCTACTGGTAGCTTGGAAACTTGATTTGGATAATGGTGGAGAAGGAAACAAATGTTAAGATAGGAGGGAATAAATGGAAGGGATTAAGTCTTTTAATAAGAAAATTAGATTTAGCAGTTCATTTGAATAAACTTTTAACGAGTAAAATAATTTTATATTGTTTTGGGAAAGTTGAAAATTTTGAAGTCTCATTTGTTATTCATTCTATATCACTGTTGTTTGAGGTTGTCTTGTGGGCGGTCATTACACTGTCGAAAATTGTGAGATTGTTTAAATTAGAGTGAATAGAGTCAAATCAGATAAAGTTGGAGTGGAGATAACAAATAATTTACATTTTTTTTTTTGGGTTTTCATTTGTCATTAATAAAAGTTTTTAGTGAAAATTGCAAACTTATATCATCACAAACAGGCATAGAATAAATTCTTTTCAAAAGAAGAAAAAAAAAAAAGGTATAGAATAGAAGGATACTCACTTTACTACTGAAAACAAAGGGGGGAATAAGGAGAGAAAAATTAACTTAATTCAGAACAGTTTGGTTGCTTGAAGTTTGTTTGTTTGTTATTGTTGGTTTTGTGTTGTTTTTGCTTTTGTTTTTGGTTTTCTTTTTCCAATTTTTGTCATCTGAATTCATTGCTTTTAGCTTTACTATATAGTTGTTGTTGTTGTTGTTAGAATTTGACGTGGAGTAGTATTGGGAAGGTTTGTTTTATTTGTTTTTAGATGGTGGGTGATGAATGCAAGATAATTTTGGTTTTGAGTTGGATTTAATGTATGTTTTCAGTTAGGACTTGATGAGTGATGGACACTGATCTATTTATCTTCGTTTCTGCCCTTTTTCCACCTCAGTTTGGTACTTTGAGCAATTTTGTTACTGTTTTGGGGCTCAGGAAGAAAGGGTGGCTAAAGCTGAAGAGGCTGATATTCCAAGCAACACTAGAGGTATTCTCTTCATTTAATTAGTTTTAGAAAAAGCATGACATTGAAGTTGATTTTTTTAAGTAAAAAATACAAGGGTGAATTTTGACTCATTCGAAAACCACAACAAATAATCTCAACATTTTTATTTTTTTGAACAACACAAAACGATCAATGAATCTTTAACTTAACCTTGTTTCCTTTTTTTTCCCCTTCACTATCAAACATTTAAGATTATGATCACGATGATAATAATCTATTGTTTTAATTAATTTTATTTTCTAAAAATTCCTCTAATAGAGAAAAAAATACTATGCTAAAATATGTTTTTCCCAGTAAAATATGTGTTTTTTTTGTGTGTTTTGTAATTAATAATATCATATCATAATTTAATAATTATAAAAGTCATATTCGCATATGGAATAAAACTCGTCGGGCTACTTGCTACTTGCGGGTATTCATTTAAAGGTCCTGTAGATATCTTTTAAGATGAAAGAGGAAATACATCTGGGTGTTCATTAAATGTGTTAGAGGTAATCTAACATATTTTAAGATTTAAGAATTATTCTAACATAAAATATTAATTTTACGAGCCGTACTATGATTTTTCTTTTTCAAAGGTAAGCGTGCTATGATTTTTATCCTAATAATGAAGTACAATTATGACAATTTTCTCAACAGGTTTCAGTTTTATTATAGAAGAGCAAAAAGAAAAAGAAAAAGAAAAAGAAAAAACACTTTTGGCTAAGATGTCAGCAGACCAAGTTCCATTACTGCTTCCAAGTTTGGCTGTTTCACAGCATCGAACTCACTTACGATGTCCAAATCTCATTAAGAGGATATCCATGAAAGTTTGTTTCTCTACAATAATGAAATGAAAAGGCATGGATTGCTTCAAACAACTTGTGGGGGACCTCTCTTTCTTTGACTCCACGCCCTTTTCGAAGCTTCTTGATTCTTGTGTTCGTTCCAAGTCTATATGCGATACACGTCGCGTTCATGCCCGTATCATTAAAACCCGCTTCAGCTCGGAAATTTTCATGCAGAATAGGCTCATTAATGCCTATGGAAAATGTGATTGTTTGACCGATGCTCGCAAAGTGTACGATAGAATGTCCGAAAGAAACACGTTTTCTGGGAATTCCTTCATTTGTGTTTTAACAAAGGCAGGTTTACTTGATGAGGCTATAGAGATTTTTAAGATGATGCCCGATCATGACCAGTGCACTTGGAATTCTTTAATCTCGGGGTTATCTCAGCATTGTCGCTATGAAGAAGCATTGGAATGTCTTGTTAAGATGCATGGGGAAAATTTCGTGCTAAATGATTACTCTTTTGGTAGCGCTCTTAGTTCTTGCTCAGGATTAAGAGATTTGAAAATGGGTATTCAAATACATGCTTTGATATCAAAATCTCGTTATTCTTCAAATGTTTACATGGGGTCTGCTCTGATTGATATGTACTCTAAATGCAGGAGTGTAAATTGTGCACAAAGAGTTTTTGATTGGATGGAAGAGCGGAACATAGTTTTCTTGGAATAGCTTGATTACTTGTTACGAGCAGAATGGTCCAGCAAGTGAAGCTCTTGATGTTTTTGGGAGGATGATAGGTTGTGGAGTTGAACCAGACGAGGTGACTTTAGCCAGTGTTGTAAGTGCATGTGCGAGTTTGTTGGCCATAAAAGAAGGTATGCAAATTCATGGTCGTGCTATGAAATGCGATAAATTCAGAGATGATCTTATATTAGGCAACGCATTGGTAGATATGTATGCAAAATGTGGTAGAATTAATGAAGCCAGATGGGTTTTTGACAGGATGCCAATTAGGAATCTGGTTTCAGAAACCTCCATGGTTAGTGGTTATGCCAAAACAGCGAGCATCAAAGCTGCAAGGTTAATGTTCACGAAGATGACAGAGAGGAATGTGGTTTCTTGGAATGCACTTATTTCAGGGTACACACAAATTGGGGAAAACGAAGAGGCATTCTCACTCTTTCTCCTTCTGAAGAGAGAGTCAGTATTGCCAACGCACTACACATTTGGAAATCTACTCAATGCTTGTGCAAATCTTGCTGATCTGCAGCTTGGTAAGCAGGTTCACACTCATGTCGTTAAGCATGGCTTTCGGTTCCAAGCTGAGGATGAGTCCGATGTTTTTGTGGGGAACTCTCTAATAGACATGTATATGAAATGTGGATCCATTGGAGATGGGTGTAGGGTTTTTGAAAATATGGTCGAGAGGGATCATGTCTCATGGAATGCCATGATTGTAGGGTATGCACAAAATGGTCATGGGGCTGAATCTCTTGGAGTATTCAGCAAAATGTTGGTATTAGGGGAACAACCAGACCATGTGACAATGATTGGCGTACTTTGTGCTTGTAGCCATGCTGGACTAGTCGAGCAAGGACGTCATTATTTTCGCTCAATGATCGAAGAGCATAATTTGGTACCACTGAAGGACCATTATACATGTATGGTTGATCTACTTGGTCGAGCTGGTCATCTCCATGAAGCAAAAAATCTAATAGAGACAATGCCAATGCGGCCCGATGCTGTTATTTGGGGGTCATTGCTTGGTGCTTGTAAAATTCATCACGACATTGACTTAGGGAAGTATGTAGCAGAAAAGCTCTTGGAAATAGACCCGACTAATTCTGGTCCTTATGTTCTTCTGTCAAACATGTATGCTGAGCTTGGAAGATGGGGTGATGTTGTTAAAGTAAGGAAGCTGATGAGGCAAAGAGGAGTCATCAAACAGCCGGGTTGTAGTTGGATTGAACTAAAGGGTCGTGTACATGTATTCTTAGTGAAAGATAAGAGACATCCGAAAAGGAAAGAAATCTGTTCACTTCTTAAATCCCTTCTAAAACAGATGAAGCGAGCTGGGTATGTCCCAAATCACTCTGATTTTGAGGCTTATGAAGAACAGTGTGACACTGAATTGAACTCATGTTGCATGATGGATATGCCGCAAGAAGCTACTGCTGGATAATTTTTTTACGGTTTTGCTCTAAATGCTCCTCTATTTCGTTGTTGCATTTGACAAGAGCTTGACCAAATTTTGACCAAATTTTATTTAGATCACAAAGAAAAGTTAGTTAGTTAAAAGTAATAATAATAGTAATAATAATTAAGGTATAGTTATGAGATCTTTACTTTTGCATTGTTTACTTGTTAATAAAGGAATAAATCAATAGACAGTTTACAATTTCAAAATACTTCGTATCTTAGACCCGTCTTTCTCACTAAACCGTTTTCTGTTCATCGTATTCCAACCAGTCTGGACTCGTCAACCTGGATGCAACTTGTCTCGCAAAATATCTATATTTATAACTTCAACGACCTCCCCTAATGAAAAGTTTTACAGACCAACTTTCCTTTTTCTTTTTGTTTTATTTTCTCTTATTAATTTTAAATGATCAATCAATGTACCAAATTGTTCTTATTACTTGCACCTGCAATAGATTAAAAAAAAAAAAAAATTGAAAACCAAAACATTTAAACGCCCAAATCAAAGAAACCCATGGATTTTTGAAGAAAAGTCCCCTTGCCTTCTGCCCAGCTACCTTCATCAATCCCAGCAGCCCATGTCTCAAACCTGAACCAAAAAATCCTAAGCGTTTATTTCTTCCCCTCCTTCCTTCCTCAGCTCACACGCTTCATGGGTGAGACTTTCTCATTCATTATGGCATCTTGATTCTTCGTCCAACATGGTAATTATTACAGAACCAAGCCCTGCAAATACGAGCGGTACAAGTTCTAGAGTTTGTGAAAGGAAAAATATTTTTTTTTTCCTCGTGATTAAATAGAAAAATATTACATACATAAACTCTCCTTAATGTAGATTGTGAATAGTTAAATCATTGTGTTGATTTGGTTTGTTGGATCAAAATATAAACCAAATGCCATATGAGAATTGGACTTTGGACCTAGGACCCGCATATTTCTTTGCACAGATCCCCTCAACTGGTGATCAGTCGTGGTGTGTAGAAAACTTGTTGAGGTCTTTTGTTAGCCGTCGAGGAGGAAAGTGTTGTTGTCTGGTTTTTTTTATACGATTTGTTTATCATCATTTAGTGCTTAATTTATGTTAGTTTTGATAGTTTTGATAGTTTTGCACTACTTTACATTATTGAAATGTTTGGGCAATGATCACATGCATTTGAATATACTACGAAAACTTTGGTTTCTTTTTATTTAGGAATGATGTTATGCGGAATGAGACCTGTTCTTGGGACCAAAGGTGAAAATTCTTCAAAATTTTTCTTTGATTTTTCTTATTTTGCAAAGCCTTTAAACCTTTTTTTTTTTTTAACTCACCCTCACCAAAGTTTTTTAGCTGACGTTTCTATGCAGCCTTTCTTGAATTTAGACATGGAAGAAAATTCTGTTTTTGCAAAGAGAATAATTATGGGAAATAAAATGGACCGTATCCACAAGGCTTGTATGCCAAGTACTTATAATCCCACATCATTTAGATTTAATTGTTTTAGTAGTACTCACCAGTACAAAGTTCCTCACCAGTACATATATACATATATATATATATATAATTTTTTGCATAGTAGTTACAATGTTCGTAAGAATCTATCACATGTCTATATATATCTTTAAATATTTCAAGACTAAAGCCTATTTTGAGAGAGAAAGATTACTTCACATGTAAAATATCAATCAAGTCACAATTCCAAAAAAGCAAACAAGTTATTAAAAGAAAAAGTTGACAAAATACTAGGTGAGTTTACTTTAAGGAAGTTTGTTTATTTGTTATTAATTTATTAATTGATTGTCTAGTTACAATGAGAGGAGATTATGCAATTTACACAATCAAGTACATTGAGCTTGATATGGCAGGTCTTGGGTTTAGTATTCTTGGCGATGAACTCATTCCACGATTCAGAGAAAAGATGGCTATTTTTTTAATGATTGGGATCCTTTGACTATTAATTTGTATTTGTAGAAGATATAACGACAATTATACATTGTTATTTTGTTATTAATGTTAGAATTTTTTTTGTTATAGAAATATTCTTAAATTCACATTCACCAGAATATGGTTCGATTGAAAGAATGCTTACCTTGACATTAGAGTCTTATTATAATCACCTAGATTGACAAAAACTTTACCATAATTGGGAAAAAAATCCTCACCTCGACTTGGTTTGTTGTGTTCATCTTGACCCACACAATCTTAAACTAAATGTATAAATATATATTTTAAAATAATAAATGTTAGGACATCTCATGTTAAGTATCTCTTAAGAGTTCATACACTAAAAAATATATATCATTTGAATGTTGTGTAATTACACTAAACATTTACAAAATTTATCACGTTATAATCCTCATCACTTAGCCATTGTGGAAAACTTGTTCAAACTTGTGAAAAGGTCTTCTCTAGTCACCTAGAATGGTAAAAACATCACCTCATTAAAAAAAATCTCACATTGAGTTTGTTTGTAGTGCTCATCTCGACCCACATAATCTTAAAATTAAAAAAAAAAACCTATTTTGACACTCTTACTTTATAGTTACGCTTATAATAATAAGTGAGCATTATTATAGCATATAAAAATTGATATTTAGGATACCGATACTCTAATCTAAATAAATTGTTGTTAGAACTATTACTACACTTATTATCTCAAAAGAATATAGGTTGGGACATCTCATGCTAAGTATCCCTTAGGAGTTGACATTCTAAAAAATATGTTTAATTTGAATGTTATGTAACCACACTAAGAGGGTGTTTGGTATGGAGGTGGGAATTATTGGTTAGAACTATTTTTACTAAAGCATGTGAGAGCTTTATACTATAGCAACTTTTTTTTTAATTGTAGCATGTAAGAGCTTTACACTTTTCATAAATGAGATAGTAATTAAAACAACTTTTTGCCAAACAGCATGTAAATGTTTCCAAAATTTATAACATTATAATGCCCTTCACTTAACAATTATGTAAAACTTGTTCAAACTTGTGAAAAGGTCCTTTTATAGTCACCTAAACTGGGAAAAACTTTACCTCAATTGAAAAAAAATCTCACCTCAGCTTGGTTTGTAGCGTCCACCTTGACCCATGCAATCTTAAAGTTAAAAAAATATCTTGACCCTCTTATTTTATAGCTATGTTTATAATAATAAGGGCGGGTTATTATGTTATATAAAAATAGACATTTAGAATACTGATACTCTATTTTAAAAAAATTGTTGTTAGGACTTTTACTACACTTATTATCTTAAAATAATATATATTAGGACATCCCATGTTATCTATCTTTTAGGAGTTCACACACTAAAAAATATATATCATTTGAATGTTGTATAACCACACTAAACATTCACAAAATTTATCACATTATAATGCCCATCATTTAGCAATTATGTAAAACTTGTTCAAATTTATGAAAAAGTCCTATTATAGTCACCTAGACTGATAAAAACATCACCTCAACTAAAAAAAAAAAAAAATCTCACCTTGATTGGATTTGTAGTGTTCACCTCGACCAACTCAACCTTAGAGTTAAAAATAAACTATTTGGACCTTCTTAGTTTATAGTTATGCTTATAATAATAAGGATGAGTTATCATTGTTGAAAAACGAGTGTGCAACGGATTTTTAAAATTTATTTAAAACATTTTCTAAAAAAACAAGTTAAGCATGCTACGTATATAAATTAATAAAATATCTTTTGTACCTCTTAGTAGACCGTAAATGATAGGAATTGTGATGAAAGAATTCTACTGGATGATTCGAGATGTTAAACAATAGCTCTATGGGAGTTTCACAAACTTCCAGCAAAATATTCTTCTTGTAATCTCTCAAGTGATCTAAGAAACAACAGAAAATTGTTCTCTTTATATAGAGGTCAGATTGGGAATAGTCCTTATCAGATTTGATTTTAAAATTCAAGTTTGGATCAACTTTCGAAGTAAAAACGTGTTAACCTCGGATTGCTGACATGGCATCGGTCAAGTGGACTAACATGACAGAGACTCCCACACGTTTTCTAGCTCTAGAGTGTTATCTTGATTTACTTATGAGAAATGCTACAGTCACTCTTTTTGTCATTCTCTATGTTCTCAATTTACCACATGTCATCTCACTTTTCAATGAAAATAAAGCATAGCAATTAACTATTGTTTTATATTTTATTACAACTTTGCCACTCTTAGGAGAAGGTGTAAATTCATTTTGTTAATCAAATAGTAGACTTATATATTTAAAAAGAAAAATAGTCGACTTATTCCTAATACGTGTGTATATATATATTTTTTATATACAAATAATTTAACAGTACATGTCCTAAAAACAAAAAGATTTAACTGTACATTCAGTTTTGTAAAATGTTACATATAGATTGTATATATGAATGTTAAATTCATATAAACATTTTTTATAATATACATACACAGGTTTACGTATATATATAAACTTGAGTATCGTATGATAATATATATGGTTTTTATAAACGTCATATGACACTTAAATTTAGATTTTTAAAAAGAAAAAAATCCACATAAATAAAAGAAAAAATAAAAGTAAAATCTAATATCAAAATGGCAGATTTGTAATAACAATTAAAAAAGATGGCTTTTACATAGGCTTAATTTTCCTAGGGAAGAGAGGTGACATGTGGTAAAAGGAGAACATTAAAAGTGAGAAAGAGAGCGACAAAGAGAGTGATCTTAGCATTTCTCTTTATGCATTTGAATCTAAGGGATAAATCATACTTTATTTAACCTAAGTATTCATTATAGAACTTCAATTTTAACTCAAATAACTTAATAAAAAGTTATCTGATTAAAATAATTCTAAATAGATAATTCCATATCAAATAAATTCTATCTCAAACCATTCAACTTGTTTATTTTGAATTAATTCATAAAATTAATTCAACCAATAAACTAACATAAATTATTAAATTCAATTAATCAAATTTTAGCCAATTTAATAAATAACAAAAGCTACCAATTTACAAGAAAAACATGCTGTATCATTACATGAAATATTATGAGCTAGCAAAAGGGACCTTATAAACATATATAGATCAAGCTCTTATAATTATAAAATAACATACCCTGACATGTATATTTTATAATTTTCAACTTTAAAGTTATTCCACTAAAAACTTTAAGCCGCACTATTGAAATATATATGAATTAAGAAACTCCAATATGTTTATCATCCATAACATATCATAATGTGTAATATCCCCATAGGATATTTATAATTGACTTAAGGATAAATTCTGTTTTACCTTCCTGGATATATTTATCTTATATTTCATTATCTTACCATTATAATACTTACTATATATAACCAATACAAATAGTATACCGTTCTGTTACACATATGTATCTAAATAATTAAGTGCTCTAGTTTCTAATTACAAGATAATGTCTATAATAGGATATCATTAACTCTACAAAAAAGCTATGGATCTTATATCTATGAATAACGGGTCTATGTCAATTAAGAGTCATGTCTCTAACATATCGGCATACATATCTTCACATAATTTAGGATGTCACCTTTTGGTACAATAAAAGACACAAGTTAGGAACACACACTCATTGATTCATTTCAGGATTAAGAGGTAAGACATATGATTATCTAAAGTAAATTGATTTATACAAATGAAATTATTAATCAAATCAATTCATCTTTGATCCTGATCCAATATATTGTCACCAATGATAGTATATCAATGTTTTTACTTATGAAGTCCAACTCTGATGACCATGATAAGCCATCTTCTATTAGGGATGTACACAATATAACAATCTTAACATGAATGAAGTGCCCAACTTTATTCGCTCGATTGTAGACCTTTTTCATTTAGATTATCATCTTTAAGATTCATGTCCTTCGCATAATCTATCTATTATATGCACGATCTTAAAGGTTTAGAATAACAGTCTCAGACTTTATTTGTTTATCATATATTTAATATAAATGAATATAAAAGGACAATATTTTATATATAAAAATAAATAATAAACTCTTCATTAATTCAATGACTCTAAAAAGGATTACATCATTTAACCTTTAGGGTACCTAGTTTAATAATTATAACATAAAAAAGTTGACATTTAGAATACTAATACTTAAATTTAAATAAATTGTTGTTAGGACTCTCACTGTACTTAGTATCTCAAAAGAATATATGTTAGGACATTCCATGCTAAGTATCACTTAGGAGTTCACATTCTAGAAAAGATATATCATTTGAATGTTGTGTAACCACACTAAATGTTTACAAAATTCATCATATTATAACGCCTATCATTTACATTTATGTAAAATTTGTTCAAATTTATGAAAGAGTCTTATTATATTCACCTAGACTGACAAAAAAAATCACCTTGACTTAAAAAATGTCACTTCCACTTAGTTTGTAGTGTTTATCTTGACCTATGCACTCTTAAAGTTAAAAAAAAAATATCTTGACACTCGTATTTTGTACCTATATTTATATAACAAGGATGAGTTATTATGACATATAAAAATTGACATTTAGAACACTAGTACTCTATTATAGATAAAATGTTATTAGAACTTTTACAACACTTAGTATTTCAAAAGAATACAATGTTAAGTATCACTTAGGAGTTCATATTCTAAAAATATATATATCATTTAAATGTTGTAACACTAAATGTTCACAAAATTTATCACATTATAATTCCCATCATTTAGCAATTATATAAAACTCGTTCAAATTTATGAAAAAGTTATATTATAGTCACTTAAATTAGCAAAAACGTCACCTCGATTGAAAAATCTCACCTCGACTTAGTTTGTAGTGTTCAACTCGACTCGCACAATCTTAAGGTTAAAAAAAAAAAAACTAAAAACCAACATAATTTTAAAAAAGAAGCGCTTCATATAACAGAAATTCATCATATTAAAATTTGTGCATAATTGATTTCATATTGTTCAATGATTACACATTCAAAAGCTACACTAAATTCATAAAGCAATATATTATCTTTAGCATTTCGATGGCATCACTAAAAGGGGACAATTTTTTTTATAGTATCCATCTTGTCCACATGATGCTTCATTTCCTTGCCTGCCTCAGTCCAAGAGATAGCCAATAAGATATATGTCATCTTCAATGACAAGAGGCAACATCTTCTCTTATAAATTTGGCATGTCACTTAACTTTAGGTCGATTGCATTACGATCCATACCGAGCCTCTCATATAATTTTTCCACAAACTCTGCTAATGTTATACTTTTCCTGTCTATAATGATGCAAATAGGACGATTATTTTTTGAGCACCATTGGTATGACCTTAGCTTATTCTTCTATTCACCATTATATTGAACAATGATGACTATATTATCCTCCATCCTATAACAAAACATATAATGTGAAAAGATATTATGAAAAGAAAAATAAAATAACAATGACTTCCTTGACCGCTAATACCTAAACTCAATCGCTCATATTCGCTTAAATTGCTATCAATCGAGGTCCTTTTAATAAGCATATTGTGCATATTATGAATAGTTTCCACAAAATGTATTCATAATTAAAAATAAACTAGGATTTATAAAGTTTACTACAAAATTGTAACATTTTATTTAAAAGTAAACAATAATTCCACCTCAACTGCTAACACATGACCTTGACAGGTGTCATATGCACCACGACTGGTCACTAGTTGAGGTCGAACTGCTCATCTTCGACCTCTATGTTTCTTCTCAAAAATCGTAGATCTGATGTTCAGTTTTCATACATTTCACATTTTTTTCATTTTAACCTCTTATAAGTAAGAAAAATCCTATTTAAAATAAGATTTTTATTAAAGAAAAAAATTACACACAAGAATTTAACTTACCTTCAAAAACCTAGATCCAAATCACCCTTTCCCAAAGTTTTGAATCAATTTGCAACACAGAGTCTCTACTCACCAAGGCACGACCATTATAAAGCTGAAAATGGAACATTTCAAAATACCAAGGCCACGAGAACCCATGAGAGGGAACATGGTGGAGAAGAAGAAAAAAGGATGTATTTTTTTCAATAGTTTTTTTTTTCCAGAACATTTAATGTATTGAGGGATATTTTGGGATATAAGATACCTTTTTTACAAAGATACGGTTAGTGACCAAGACTTTCATTTTAGCAGATTAGAAAATTAAAAATTTCGATATTTAAGGTTATATTTTTAACTGTCCCCTCTTTTTTGTTTGAAATATATAAAAGTGAGCTGCGATTTTCTTTTCAATTTTTTCTCCTCCTATTTTTGACGTTATTTCATGCCAGGGAATCGTCTTTTAATTAATATATTCATTTAGGCTGTAGTCATGGGCTTTTTTTTTTAATGAAAAAGGGGATCAGTGGTGTCCTCATGTTTCTATCTAGCGCTTTAAGAGCAATCTACTAAGACCACATGTGGAACGAGAAGGGAACTCGGCTCATTCCTTCGTCTACCAATATTTAGGGAGTCCAAGTCACAGCAGTCCAAGCTATATTTATCAAGTGCATTGAGAGACATAATTATAGCTTCACTATGGATGCGGGGAATTGATTCCTAGATAATAGGAGAAAGAGCTCTAGCAGGTCACCTTTCTATTGCCTTCTTACCACCATCAGTGGTATCACGGGTTCTAGTTTGCTTAAACCATGGTCGGACAAAGTTTTTACAGCTAGAGCTCTCTTAAAATTAAAGGAGTCTAGATCTGCAGCCTAATGTTTCTGTGCCATTGGAGGTCCCCTATACTA
Source organism: Artocarpus heterophyllus (assembly GCA_025403435.1). Taxonomy (NCBI): domain Eukaryota; kingdom Viridiplantae; phylum Streptophyta; class Magnoliopsida; order Rosales; family Moraceae; genus Artocarpus; species Artocarpus heterophyllus. The sequence goes on along the minus strand of CM046348.1, from coordinate 25,774,211 downwards.
TTTATTCGACACATCATTAAACTCAACAAACTAAACACATAAATATGATCTAAATATAAAAAAAGTAAATAAACAATTCACTTAAGTGTCAAAATTTAATTAGGGGGACAAGCAAGGGGACAAGAAAATAGAATAGTAGATGTTGATTCAAATCAAAGTCTGGATGACCGACCAGTTAATTCAATTATATCTTATTATTATTATTATTTTGCAATTATTTCTTATCATTTCATCTTGGATGGTTGAAAGGAATGGAACGCACCATGGGATAAAAGAGGAGAAAATGTCTATTTTTTTTTATCCATTCATATATATGCATTTGTCTTCATCAGATTTTATCTACCTAAGCTTATTGATGCTATATTATGTTGGGCAAAAATGTATAGGGCATTTATAAACGTAGTTGAAACCATAAAGTTGTGGTTCAAACCAACTTTGCTACAATGTTTTCTCTAAAAAGTTAAATTTCAAATAAACTTTAGTTTAAATTGATATTTTGAACTATATTTCCAAATGGCCTAGGAATTGACCTAAAGCTAAAAAAATCAAGAATTTGTAATGAAATTTAAAGTAGCATAAGGAAAGAGCTAATTGAGAATGATGAAGATGTAGTTGTTGTGGTGTTCATGTCTGAAATATAAATCAAATTCTGTCTTAATTAGAAATAATTGCACCTATCTTTATTTAATTTTCTATTATTCATTTAAGATATGGATGTACATTATCAGATTTCATGAATTTAGATCCATGACTAATATAATTGAGTATTTTTTTTATCTTCATATATATATATATATATATATATATATATATATAACTTAAAAAAGTTAGTGCAGTATTAACATAATATGCTTTTAGTCAAGGGGTGTCTCTTTTATTTCAACGATACACAAAGAGTATAGGAGTCAAAAGCCATCAAATGAGAAAGAAAAAAAATTCAAAAAACTATAAAGAATTCATAAATATATCATAATATATAATTTTAATTCATCAAAAAACGCATAAGACACAATAAAATACATGATTAAAGCCTCAAAATCATTATATTAATAACTCAATTATTTTCTTACTCTCCTTCTTATTCACCTCCATACTCTTCTTCTTCCTAAACAAATCATATCAATAAAACCTTTAGTGAAATGTGAAAAATAACTAATAACATTTAAATACAGTTATCAAACCATAACATTATTGATTGATAAATAATTACAAAGTATAATCTTTAAAAAACAATGGGGTCATTTGGTATTGTTTTGAAAATAGGTGAAAATGTTTTTGTTCTGAAAAATGAGAATTTTTTGAGAATTGTGCTGAGAGTCTTTTTAAAATTTTTGCCTTGAAAAGCATGCTAAAACATTTCTAAAAATTTTAAGAACAAAAACAAACGGGGCCATTATTATTTCTATCCTGCTAAAATTGTGATTAAAAAAATGCTTATAAACAATTACAATTGAAGGGCCTGATTATGGTATCCACCTTATTTATTAATTCAATGTCTGGAACTGTGACAAATAGAATCTCAAGAATGTACCTTTTTGTTGTTCCTAAACTAATTGTCTTTTCTCAAATACATGTGTAAAATTTTTTTCATTAGCAACTTCATATCATCCCCCTATCTTAAGCACAAGCAAAACTAAAATCGGAGACTTGTCAAAAGTTTAAAAATATTTATTGTTACATGATGGAATAGCTATAATCCAATGACTTTTGTGAATTAACTGTATTTTTTAGCAATTACTTGCCTATTATTTGTACATAATTAATCTAATTCCCAGAGTTTGAGTTATGTTTGTGGAAACTACTTGATACGTATTTTGATTTAACTTTTTGGACTCTAAATTCAAAGAATACTTTAAATAAATGTTTGTTTCTCCTAAAATCCAAATCGTTTGAATTCTTTTGAATCCTTCCAATCGAAGTTTTTAGAGTTTTAGCCCTTTGAATTTAGATCAGTTTGCTACAATAAAAGCCAAAATTCTCTCTCTTATGTTTGTGGAAAAAAAATCATAACTTCTTCATGTGATATCCGATTGAGACGATTCTTCTTTTATTGCGTTCCTAATAAAGAGAGGAATAAATCAAGATCTATATTGCATAATTTTTAAGATCTTGAACATTAAGATTTTGTTAGATTTGTTAATAAATCAAAAACTTTTTCTACTATCTATTCAAACACAAATCCCAATTTTATTCCCTATTCAGGTTAACACTTTAAATGCACATCTAAATGTTAATTCAAATAGCAATTCAATTCACACAATTCAAATCAATACAATTCTAATCCATTTACCAAACGGACCCAATTATACTATTGTATTGACCTAATAAAATATTTATATTTAACGTAAAGAAAATATCTTTGCAACATGAAATGACTTAAAAAAACCAACATAATGAGCCAGATTTACAACTTCATCAGGTCAACCTAACGCCACCACCCACTATAAGTGGCTAATACCCAAAAGAGTAGTAGTAGTAGTAGTAGTAATAATAATAATAATAATAATAATAATAATAATAATAATGATAATGATAATAGTAATAGTAATAATTTTCCCCTTCCAAAACTTATGGATTAGTAAACATGCTTTTGCAACCTAATATTATATATATAAGACCTTGGGACATCCCTAAGCGTATGCCTCTATGGTAACCAGATGATTTTTTATTTGTATTTGTTATAAATAGAAATTTTCAAATAAATAAAATAATGAAACTTTGAGAGAGAAAGAGAGGGAGAGAGAGAGAAAGAGAGAGGCGGAGATGTGTGGTGGCAGAGTGGGCGTTGGCCGACTGTAGAGGTGGATGGCAAAGGTAGGGGTCGAAGGGTTAGAGAGCGAGAGGAAAACAGGTAGAGAGAGAAATGGGGGAAGAAGATCGGGTTCTACTTCTTATAATTGCCAACTTTCTGTCCTCTCAAAAGATCTTTGTGTTGTCGCTAAAGGTTAAATAAATGATGTCGTTTGGAATAAAAATATTAAACAAAACTTTTTATGACAACAAGACGTATCGTCACTAAAAGTCTTGAAAATTTCTTTTACCCGCTCAATTTCACTGCTAAAAATTTTAATACAAATTTGAAATAAATCTTTAGCGACAACAATGTTGTCACGAAAAAGTTTATTTGCAACAGTTGGCACCAAGTTTTGGGTCATTAACGCCAAGACTTAAGTCATCGCTAAAAGTCCAAGCGGTACCAGAAAATATTTCCCTCGAGATTTGCCGCAAGTCATTTCTAAAAGTGAGCCCTACCCTATAAACAAAAGTTTTCCAAATTCTCATGATCTTTAGCGACGACATAGCGACAATATGTTGTCGCTAAAGACCTCCTTTCTTGTAGTAAAAATTCCAGCTCTACCCTTCTTTTTAGGTCATGTGCTTTGCATGTGTTTTTTTTTTTTTTGGTTCTAGATTTAACGTAGGATCTAATTGCTCCACTTAATAAAGTCGAAGGACTCGATTATGTTACAAATATATATATATATATATATGTATATGTAAGAAGTACATTGTAAAAAACTACAATATTTAAGAAGCAAATGTACCAAAAACCCTAAACTAACATGAATGTACCATTTTTATGACACTTTGATCAAATATATCAATAAAATATTAATATCTGTATTGAGATGTCTAACTTTGTAATATTTTACTGCAACTTATTATCATCTTTTTTTCACTAATACTTGGACCCAAGGAAAAAAAAAAAGAAAAAAAATCAATTTGAAAATGAATTAAATAGTTCCCATGTACTTCCAAAACCCAAATGATGACTTAGAACATAGAACGTAATGATCAAATATTACTGTGCTAAGAGGATATTAGTCCAACGCTTCACGAGAAGATGGACAATCAAAACAACTCAGTCTCTCTCTCTCTCTCTCTCTCTCTTTGTCTTCAAAGCTTAAGTGACAGGCAACTGATCAAAGAGGTTCCTAGGAGCTCGTGCAAACTCTGTCAGTCTTACGTGGTACGTGCAGCCTGGTGCATGTCCACCTCTTTTTCTTCTGCTACTACTACTGTATTCCCCGCAAAATAGGTATTGGATTTGGAAATTATTGATCAAGTTATCAATCCAACAAATTGTTCTCTACAATTCACTGCATCATTTCTGTCCCGGTAAGCCTTTTGGAACATTCCGCTTCTTCTTCTTCTTCTACCTTTTTTTTTTTCTTTGTTTGTTTTCCGATCAAAACGTTCCTGAGGTGAGAAAGGTTAGAAATTTTTTAATAGATTTCTTGGTTCTAAGATCCTTTTGGCGGTGTGAAAGCCTTGAGGTTTTACTATATTTGGGGAGCATGAAGATATATATATATATATATATATATATATATTTGATTCGATTATTTTGTTCAATATTGCAGTAATTTCTTCTTCATGTTTCAGAATTACTCAAAATTTGTAACAAAGGAAAAAAAAAAAAGTTCGATATACATACATAGGATCTCAAAAACAAATAAGGGCAAACAAAGAGGAAGGTGTATAAGGCAGCACAAGTTATAAAACACATCCTAAACTTAATTAATTAGTTTAAACAACCTATTAGTTTTGACTTCAAATTTTATATTCTATATTTTCATATATATTATTTTAATAAATATATTTTAAATATATTTATTTCACTAAATACTATTGTTATTAGTGTTATGGTTTTATGGTATAAAATAATATAAATAAAAGAGAAAGGTTTTCTGTTATTGAACAGATAGGAATTCTTATTTTCCTCACCCTAAAAACAATAAAGCCTACTAAAAAAAAGGTTAATCTTGTGCTTGCATTTATTCTTTTTTTCAGACAAAGGGGTATAGTATGCCTACATGAAGTGTTTAATTTCGGAAAAATAATATAATGACGCTTTAAATTCTTATATATGTAGTATATATTTACGGGAATGATGATGTAGGTTAATTCCGAATGACTACTAATCATGACCAATATTATTAAATAATGATCAGCTTCCCCAAGTAACGAAATGAAGAAACAAGAGAATATTCACAAGACCAACTCCAATAATATTGATGATCATGTCAGTTTGCCAAATGATCTTCTCTGGACTGATGGACTTATTTGTGCGCTTAAATTTGTTCGAGCAGCTGGGTATAAGAAATTAGTCCAGTCCAGTACTACTGAACAATTTTCTACTAATAAAGAAGATTAGAGTCTGGAGTTAATGTTATGTTGGGTGAAAATGATTGTTATTTCCAAGGTGACAAGTGCAACCCAAGGAGGAGTTGCTGGGTTCCAATTGGGCGGACTAGGATTTCTCAACTTGTCCAGACGGTGCAAGTCGACGACGTCTGGGCTCTGCAGGCCACAGACTCTGACGAGGAAGATTGTGTTGCCGTTGCCGAAGTCACCGTCCAGTATCAAGAACGGCCAGTGGGGCCCATCTGGTGGTGCCACGTTGCTGTGGGGCATCCGTTCATCCATTCGTGGTTGAGCAGTGCTCAATGGTTGCACCCCGCAAATAGCATTGCTTTGAGAGATGAAAGTAGGTTGATAAGTGAGCGGATGAAGCACATTTTCTACGAGGTAAATTAATGTTGCATGTAATTGTTTTCTTTGTTGAGGCAAAAATTGTAAATTGGTCACATTCATAGTTTAGAAGTAATGTTAACCTTTGTCCATCAATTTGAGGAGTTCAAGATTTTGCCCTTGGTTGATTCATTATCAGGAGATTAAGATGATGGTGGATCTCTGTTTAATGTTACTATTGCTTCATATTCTTTTTATTAACAACCTTCTGCCTTGAGTTTATAAGTTTGATGCATAAAAATTGTGCTGGTTTTAAATGATTTTTGCCATCACTTTCTCTCTTTATATCTTTTCTTAAGAGAGACGGAATTTAAAAGGAAGGGCAGAAAGCTTAAGAGGTTAGTTAAAGGGGGCAGCTTTCCTGATTTTCCTTTTTTTTTTTCCCTGATGAAAACAATGCGATAAACAGGTTCCTGATAGAGTTGCAGGCGGACTACTGTTCGAGGTTCTAGGGCAATCAGTGGGAGATCCATTACTTGAGGAAGACGACGTGCCTGTCGTTCTAAGATCGTGGCAAGCACAATGTTTTTTAGTGACAGCATTGCACGTCAAAGGCTCCGCATCAAATCTTAATGTGATAAGAATTACAGAAGTCCAGGTTTCTACTTGTTTCAAAATGATTTTCACTAATCTTCTTTTTTTTTTTCATTTTTTTACAAGGTTGTCAATTTGTTGTCAACTAATGTAAAGGAAATTTAACTCGGTGTGTAATTTGTAGGAACTTCTTGCTGCTGGAGGCACCAGCATACCGCATACCGTACATGAGGTGATAGCGCATTTGGCTAGCCGTCTTGCACGATGGGATGATAGGTTATAGATTGCTCCCTTCATGATTGACCAAGTTTTTTTTTTTTGGTTTTTCGGACTGTTTTTCGGGGGGCTATTTTTGGGAAAAACTGTTGGCTACAATACGTGTTTAAGTCCTTAGTTAGGGGAGCTTGATTGTTTCTCGGATGCAGAGAGAACATGCTGATTGATTTTTCACTTGTGTGTGCTTAGTTGCGCTGGTTTTGCTTGTACTGATAGTGCCAATTTTGGGGCTAATAGAGGTTAGAGAAAACACAAACAAATCTAAGAGACGCGTAAGGTGCTTGATTTCTCTCAAAATCTTCCTTTACATAACAGTTTGATTTTGTAGCATTTCAAAGTTGACGTAATCATAGTAGGTATTGTTTTAAATATGAGTTATTTATCTTTTAATACTTTCTATTTTAGGTTTATTTAAACACTATGCATTCATTGTTTGATCTTATCGAATTTATATCTTCATATTCTGTTTCATACAAACATTTATATCTTTTTCCGATCAATCTTCATTTTCAATTAAGAAATAACCCAAAATACTCTCACATTGAAAAATAAGAGAATTTTGAAGCTTTAAAAAACTTTATATTAAGGTTTTGATTATGGGTATTTCGTGTGTTTTTATTTTTATTTTTCCCTTTTTCTTTGAAATCTAATTTACTTAAAGATAATTTGATAACTTTAAAAGTAAAAAGATAAGGTATAAATTAAATCTAATATGAAGACATACACTCCATTAACCAAAAACAGAAGGTATAAAAAGAAATACCCTTTAAATAGTTTTGATGATGATGACCAAACTGTCAAATGTTTGTCAAATGTTAGGGTCTTCAGTGATAGTATTAAATTTTCATTGTGGTTTTATAGGTTGTTCCGGAAATGCATATTCAGGGCAGCAGACGAAGTTGAGTTGAAGTTTTATGAACAGGTGCTTGAGCGGACACTGAACTGTTTTGGTCATCTCTCTAATTGGCAATGAATCTGTTATTTTTCCATGACGGTAAATGATTCTCGCTTATGAATAGGAGAAATCATGAAGATTTACACCTCTTCAGTATAATATTAAATCAAGAAATCAAAAGGTTATCAACACAGGTATTCATTTAATTTCTTCCCTGTCGTACTCCTATATTTTGAACACCAACGGAGAATTCTGTCTGCAGAATTTTGAGATCAGAAAGAAACTTAAAGTAATTAAAATGATATTATATGAGTAGGATAAATTGGTTGTACATTCGTTTTCTTATTTTGGTTATGGAACTTTAAAAGACCATGAAGAATCAAAAGATCATTGGACCTTTTTCTTCTCCATTTGGCTAGTTCAGCAGGATTTTGTTGATACAAGATAACTAATCCATATACCTATAATAAAGTTATAAAAAAAGGGGAAAAAGAAATAAATTGAACAAAGAACAAAGGCGTTAGCTTCATGTTACACGTATAACTTCGTACATTGCTAAACTTTACCTGCGGGTTATAAGAGTGAAGTGGTCACTCCATGCGAGAGAGGAAATTGTGTTCGAGCTGCTTCAACATTTAAGAGGCGGCACAATGAGGCGCTTAGAGGGAATCACGAGGAGTTCAAGAGAAATGATTGAAGAACAGGAACCAGTTCGCGGTCGCTTGTTTACGATTCAAGATGCAATGCAGAGCACAGTGCGTGCGTGGTTGCAGGTTCGCATAAACTACCAAATGTTTTCAGAATTTCTTTTGTTGTAAGAACAAGACATGAATCATTTCCTACTTAGCTGAACCTCGACATCCTAAGAACATCAAAGTGAGGGACTTTTTGTTTTGAAGCCCCTCTCATGATGTTTTTAAATTGAACTATTTTTAAAGAAATGTCCTTGTTTGTTTCTTTCTCATTTTAGGACATGGGCCTCACAGTCACTCACAATCTTGGAGTTTTTGCTGGCAGCGGCCTTGTCCTCTCCATAATCACCGGACTTTTTGGGATAAATGTCGACGGGATACCAGGAGAAGAAGAGTCACCATATCCGTTTGCTCTATTCACAAACATCCTTGTGCTATTAGGGGTGCTGCTAATCGGGATTGGGCTGCTCCATCTTGGATTGAAGAAATGTCATACCCCAGAGTACGGGAGGTGACGTGGCGGAATATTTAGATTAATTAAAAGAGAATTTAATTAAAAATCGAGAGTTTGAGAATCAAATTAAATAAAAATTAAATTAAATAAAAATTAAGAAGATTTTCCACCACATTTTATAAAAGAATTTATAAATATTAAGCAGGTAATAAAAATTAAATAAAAACCGCGAATATGGGTTCCACAACCCACAACTTGTGCACACACATGGTTCTGACAATATCATAAATACAATTACAGTCCAAGTACAAATATAGTTAAGTCTTACATGCCTTGATTAATAATACAGAATATAAATAAACTCTCTTATTGCTCCTGAGTTCGATCCGAAGAATCTTCTCCAAACCTAAATGGAAGACCACCTAGATGGGGGAAATTTAAAACAATAAAACGTGAGCGAAAGGCTCAGTAGGACTATGTTTTATAAAATAGTTTAATGCAAGGAAACATAGCATCGTTAGAAGTTATTCAAAGGAAACTTAAATAAATAAATAAATAAATAATTTGAGTAGAACCGTTCTGTCACAGAACAGTCCACTCGTCAAATCAAAACACCAATTTACTTTTACCTAGGCAAACCATGATATCACCACCGTAGTGGCCCAGCTGGGTTTCGGGACCTGCCCCCAAGGTCGATCGCTACACGACCCGATCTCTGATATGGCATCATGCCCATGTGTTTATTATCATTATCGTTCAAAACCCAATTACCGAGTGTTGTCAATTACATTTATTATGAAATTCATTTCAGATCACGGTATATTAAAATATAACCGATAAAACCATTTTCAAACAACCGTTGAAAACATTTTGATAGAAATCATTTTCAAAGCCAAATCATTTCAAAACCAGGCTACCAAAGAAATAGGATAGAAGTCCTACCTCAATACTCGTGCCTGTGCCCCACACCGCAATCCCGGTCCGCTATACGTTAGCTCCACGGAACCACGAACGATCCTAGATACAAACTAAGTCGATCAATATCTAGTTCGAAACATTCTATGTTACTAAATCATTTCATGATGTCCTAGTGTGCCATTTGTACCTTTAAAATCATCCTGTAAGGTTGGGATTTAAATCAGGGTTCAAAATAGTGAAAACGGGTAAAAATCACAAAATTTTCCATGCCTCGGTCGGCCTACCGGACGCCCTGCTTCGGCCTGCCGAACTGCACAGTTCGGCCTGCTGGAAGCAAAGTTTGGTCGGTCGAACATTCTCCCAGATTCGGCCTGCCGGTCGGAAGAACACCGGCCTACCGATCATCACTCCGGCCTGCCGAACAGGCCGAACTGGGAAAATCCAGAAATCCCAGCCACGGGTTTCTCGATCCCCAAAATCCAAATCTTGTTTCCAACCTGTTTCTCTCAAATCCCAGGCATGAAAAACAATTATACTTGATAGAAAAACATTCTAAAACATGTTTGGACTCATTTAAACAAGATTTGAACTCAAAATCCTCAAAAATCCAAAAATGAGAAAATGAGGGAGAAAATGAAAAATCTTGAATTCAATCTGTTTTTCTTCAATCTAAGCTTAGATTCTAGTTGTTCTAAGCTCATTTAACTCAAATACAAGGTTTCCTAAGCTTAATCAAACCTAGATTTCAAAAATGCACAAAATTAAAAATTTTGTAAAAAGTTTAGAAATTTCGAATATAACCTCGAATCGAAGCTTAAATCCGCGTTCTCGGTTGCTGAATCACGTCCCCGAGCTTCCTCCTTGCTATCCCGAAGCTTGGATTCGAAATGGAGTTCAAAAATTTTGAGAGAAAGGTAGAGAGAGAGAGGGCTGCCGAGTGAGAGAACCACGGGAGGGAAGAGAGAGAGAGTGAAACGTGAGAGTGAGGAGAGAGAGGAATGAAGGAAATAAATAGAGAAAATCGGTGGGCGGTTTTACTGTGCGAAAACCATGTGCCGCCCACGGTTTTACAAAACAGAGTATTTTTAACATTTTACAAATTGTTGTGTTTTAAAACTCAAAGCATCATTTTAAAACAATAAGAAATCTTTTGAACACATCAATTTAACAAAACAACCAAAAATTTAAAATCCAACCAAATAATCTAATTAATGTTAAAACGTTAATTATTGCACACTAATTCATCATTTATAGTACATCAACATTAAATAAATTTCGGGACGTTACAAGAAACCCATTGTTGACGAAGATGTTAAGGTGAGAAAGCTAGAGTTACAGGAGGTTGTTAAGATGTTCCAGCAAGAGACGGAATCTCATGCACAGGTGAGGAAAACAGTTCCTCCAACCAATCCAACCACCGCTCGTAGGCTTCCGGATAGTGCAGATTATTTTCTCATCGGCTAACTCAACACACATCCTTAGCACAGGCATGCAAATGCCAAATCGTATGGTAGAACTTCTAAGAAACAGGAATTGGCTTATAGTTGTAAGGAGCATAATGGATGTTTGATCTTGAATCAGAGAGATACCTTTCTGGAAGGAGAATGGTAGAGTCTATAAGAAGTTCTATTTATCATCATTTGTTATCTTCATTATTCATACAAGAAAACTTCTATTCAAAACACAGAGACCAGAGTAAATGAGAAAGAATAAATAAATATTTTTATAGTTAAATTTACTCGTAACGTTGGCTGTAAAATAGTATGATTTTTGAGGTATGAAAGCATTATCTTATGTATACTTCAGCGGTTTAATTTTTTTAATCTTTTTTTTTTCAATAAAGTATTTTTGGGAGTGTCATCGTAAATGTTGTAATTAAGTACTGGTCATAAAAAAGCCATTTGCTGCTAGACCAATTGACAAGGATAAGGTGGGTTAAAAGGGAGATTCTCAAACCTTGGGAACTAGCATTGTATAAAAAAAAGGGTGCGGAAAAGTCTGTGTTGGTGTAATTTTTTCTCTACCGCGACCCTAAAAGCAAAAAATAAATCTAAATACTTGTGTGGTTTTTGGATGTTAGAACACAAAATGTAACCATCCTCTTCAAAACATCTTAGGTATTGCAATGCTTTTTGACACGGTTGCTTACTAAAGAGAGCTGCTTTATGTCTTACGTAGAACATATTACTATATACTCTATTCCAAACTGCGTGAACAGTCATTAGTCATTACTAAGAGACATCCTAGTATTTTTATTTAGTCATTCGAAGTTCTAGTTCTAAACACCCCGCGCCAAGGCGTGAGAATTCCACGGTTTCAGTCCTTCACACTAGAAAACTAGTTAGCGAGTAAACCGGAGCTGATAAAAACAATTCTTTTGCAAACATTCTCAAGTAAAAGTGGAATCTTAGTTTTAGTCTTTTCATTGGCTCGTAAAACATGTAAATTCTCTCCTCCCATGCACGTAAGAGTATTTTATTAAAATAGAGGTAGAAGCATCCCATATATCAAGTTTTTCCCTGTAATTTTGTTTAAAATGTCTTCTTTGTACTCATCAAAAGATACGCTTTAGGCAAAATTGCAAGAAATCAATCGCCCTACAATGTATGATTTATGGGGGAGAATAAAGGGTAGAAGAGAAGAAATACCATGTAGGTTTTGGGATTTTCAAGGCCAACCAATCAGGCATTCTTTAAATACACTCGGGACATAAAATGTGGTTGACTCTAATATTTGCTTCAATTTTGTTGCAAGAAGGGAATGCAGAACTGACATAGGCCCCTGGCTGTCAATCCTCAGCGAAAGGTGATTCTACAGCAGGTATTCGAGTTTGCGTGGCGTATGGTGATGCCTGTGAATCGTAAAAATCATTTTGGACGAAGATTTAAGTACAAATAAACGCATTAACAAAGCAATTAGGTAAGAACAACAGCAATAACAATAGAACCCCGTCACGATCTATGTGCAAGTTTTGACAAATCGTCTGCAGATAATGACAGTTGCATCAAATTCCTAGGTGCACCCATCTATATCCTATTTGACCTTAATTTCAAAATTATTTTGGTCTAGTTGCGACTTTTGAAGTAACTAATATGTCGTGAAAAATCAGCTCACTCTAGGTCACTAAATGCATATTAAGCTATTGCTTTTGAAGTTGTTGTGAATTCGAAAAGCATCATTTCAGAGTCTGAACATTAACCATCATTTAAGGTATTTGTTACTTAAGATCATGGGCAAACATTAACCACCCTTTGCGCAGCTTCCTTACATGCTCACCCTTTTTTTTTCTTTCCTAAAACCTTAAAAAACAAATAAAATTAAACCAACCAAGAGCGCATCATGTGAAAGGAACATTTTTGAAGGTTATGTATTTCAAGGAAGAAAGATAAACTTCAAGCCTACTTGAGGTGCCTAGAATACAAACAAGTATAGTTCTAAATCAGGCTCCTCTAGAGATTCTAATGAGAGTAAAACTAGAGAAAAATACGCAAGCAGCCCTCTTCCATGTAATTATCCATATCTTCTTATCTCAAGCAAATTATTAAGCTTGAGAAAGGCTACACTGCCAAAGGCAATTCAACTTTCACCCCTAACTTTAGTTCTCACGAGCTGTAAGGGATCTGAACGTTAGCAAATAAGGCTTCATTTGCTCTCCACCTCTACCAACCGTATACTGGCAATTCTGACAACAAACAAAGACCATGAATGCAAAATAAAGTTAATTACTTGCAACAAGATTTATGTAGCATGTATATTAATAAGAATACAGTATAAAACGTACAGGCAACATTTTAAACGTTCAGAATCTTGAAAGGATGCAATGAACAGGTATACCATTTATGTTAATATGCATGCATACCTCAGTCTAATTTCACGGACGCTCTCAAGAAGTTCCAGTGTTTGCTGCACCTTAAAGTTTTTGGTTTTCGCGTCACCATCTAGTATCAAGGTTGAGACCCTTAAAATAGTGACAAGTTCTGCTTCAATTATGTTGAGCTGTTCATCCACATGTCCCAAGAAACCCCCAAAAGAGGTTATTCCTTTCATACTACTCATAAACTCATCTCCAATTGACACCATTTCCGGTAGAGATCCTTGAAGATCCTCTTGATCCTGATGAACAGATACGCTTGCTTGACTCTCTTCACTGGACTGCAATTCTTGATCGTCACCGAATTTCTGATCATTGGATGTAAAGTCTTCATTTGAAATCACATCTTCTGTAGCTTTCGATGTTGGGGATACTATCCGAACGGGACTAGAAGCATCCTCACTAACAACTTCAAGGTCAAAAGCAACATTTCCAATTAGCTGCCTTTCTTTTAAAGATATCGCCTGAAACCAAATTAGGTTTCTTCTGTTCATAAGACAGGCTGAAAGATAAAGTTCTTGACTAAGATCAAAGAGAATATGAAAAGAAGGTTAAACAAGAACAGTTAAAAAAACATGATGGTGTCCATTAATGGATTCAAGAACAAAGAGAGTATGAAAAGAAGGTTAAACAAGAACAGTTAAAGAAACATGATGGTGTCCATTAATGGTATCCATCATGCTATGCTGATTATCGTTTGGGGCCATAAGCAGGTTAACGTACAAGTGGTTAACTTAAAATTCTGTTTGGGGTTGGTTTGCTTTTGGCTTTTGCACTGAATTTTAAGTAAAATTACGTTCCATAGAAAATAACTTAAATATGATTGGCACAAAAACCAATATACATTGTAAAAAACAAACACATTTCAAAAGCCTTTTTGAGAAGCAACATGTCACAAGCTGCACAATTTTGCCCCACTATTACATAGGAGGCTTATTTTAACACTCTTTAAAGGTTGCCATTACAAGGAGTACTCTAGAAAATTGTAGAGAAATTAAGGCATTTTAAAGAAAGTTTGAAGTTTCTGCAACTCTCTAGAATGTTCTAAAAGGGTCTAGAATATCCTCGAACCAATAAGATCTTTCTAGAAGTCTCTGAAAGACTTGGGAAGCTTTAAGGCTCTTGTAGAACTCGCGAGGAAATTTATGATACTTGTATAACATAGAAGGGATGGAAGCTTCTAGAATCTCCTCGAACTCGTAGGTATGTAAACTTCTAGAAGTTTATAGGCTTGTAAACTTCTGTAAAACTCTAGAATATTCATTCTGGAGGAACCTTGGCTCATAAGTAGGAGGATCCTCATTTGGATCCAACAAAGTAAACTTGCAAACTTTTAACCATTTTTAGAGTCTATATAAATCTTTCTTTCCTCATTCACTTGCTCTTTTTTAGCCTTTTGCTACTTGTTTGAGGGTAGTTAATATGAAATGATCGAGCCAATAAAAAACGATATGTAAAAGAAAAATCAATCCCAAACTCAGATTAATACTCTAAGAACATAACAGTTCATCTTAGATTCCAAATTATACAAACCGATTATTTTTGTAGAAAACTCAAGAAATAGAACTTTTGTATTTAATGAATTAGTGTTTTTTAGCATTACCTGATTAAGCTTTGAGGAAAGTTGATCAAGAAATTCAATGCGAGTCTTTGATTTCTCCAAAGCCTCCATGACCTTCTTCTTCTGAAAGAGCAGCTCCCTTGCATCGTCTTCCTTACCGGTTCTAACGCTAATCGCTGCCTGTCGTTTAAGGTTCTCAGCCGCCTCCGACAGACGCAGAAGCCTCAATCTCGCATTGTTGGCTACCATAATTCCGCCCCAAAAAAAAAAGGTTGGTTTTTTGCACTCAAAAAACCAAAAATGGCTATGGATAATTGAAACTAGAAAAAACAAATTACCTTTTGCTCTGGCAATCGCGGCCTCCGATTGAAGTTGATCAAGTTGCGCCCGTAGCTGCTCTGAGTTGGATTTGGAAGCCAAGCAGTTTAGCCTCCACCAAGGCTTCCATGCCACACCCAACACCGACCTACCACCGTAATTCAACAGCATCTCTCCCACTCTCTCTCTCTCTCTTTCTCTCTCTCTGTGTCTTGATAAACTTGCTGAAGACGACGACAGACAGGCGTACGTGTCGTTTTAATTTCTTTCTGTTCCTTTTCTTTTTAACGAATGTCGTTTGTCACAAGACAACGACACGCCGTTTTATCCGGGACAGAGGGTTTAAAAGCGATGTTTTTTTATTCTTCGACCGTCGTCTGCTATCCCGGGAGCTCTCTCTCTCCTTCGTCTTCATCTCACCCCACCAGTTTCGCTTCACTCCTCAGACTTTGAGTCTGGTAATTTCTCTCGCTTTCCTTTCTTTCTTGTTTCCGCTTTCATTTCCTTCGTTTTGTTCAATCAAATCAATTGGCAAAAATTTTTAGCATTGCAGTACTGGGGAGATATTCGGTAAATCGCATATACACTTAGAAACATCTTTGGAAGAAACCTAGAATATTGCACTATGTAAGTTTTTTTTTGTTGTTTCTTTTTTTATTTAAGTTTGTTTTATTTTGCTGACATTGTTTGTTTGAAAAATTTTGTAAACTGCCTATTGGGTGTTTGTTCAAATGACTGGGACAACCAACGTAGTGTCTGTTTCATTGTAATGCTGATTTTGTTTGCTGTTTGTGATTAACAATGATTGTTGCTATCTGGGTTTGTTTTTGCATATATGAATTGACTATTGGTTCACTTTTGCTGATACTGCCTGCTTTGTGTTTGGCTTTCTCTTTTATTATTAATACACTCTAAAAGGTTTTGGCCGTGTCTTTTTTCCTTGTGGAAATCCCAAGAAGTTATATTATATTATTCATGCTATCAGTTTGAGCATCTGAATTTCTAATCAGAATAGCCATCAGTTTTGTGCTAAATTGCCCTGTTGACGTACCTCTGAGTCTGAAAGGTTTTGGCAAGACTTGTTTTAGACTAAAATTGATGAGCCCTTACGATTTCTATACACTGCATTATGTGGAATATGAGATCTTTAAGGGTGTCATGTCACTATTGTTGGATTTGTAACTTTTCTGTTATTCAATTCAGAGTTCTTACTTTTTTTTTTCTCCCTGTTATTTTCAGATTCTTGAGTATTTTCTGTCGAAACAAAGCCAGATTAACTTATCCAAATTGTGAAACTTTTTCTTGGCGTTCGGTTTCTATGGCGGATTCTGATGAAAAGATGCAGACTGAACAAGGTACCCTTTTTTCTACTCATGTTGTTTATTTGTTGAATTGCCTTTTGCCTCTGTTATATGTTGTATTTGTTGCATTTTTTTGGTACTCCAATGTTTATTTGTCTTCTTAATTTCAGTATGTAACTTCTTCCGGAAGCCTTTAAAGAATAAAAACATTAGGAAACGAACAATGAATGAAGATGACGACGAAGAATCAAAATCGGAGAGCACATTCTTGCACAGCCAGAAAAAAGCCGCAAAGCCTGATAATAAACTTTACTTTTCTACTGGACCTCCTAAGAACTCTGCATCGGCTGAATCAAACGTTGCATCCGATACTCCCGTCTTTCAGTTCGAATCTTCAAAGGAAATCCAGGTCCAACATGATAGTAGAGCAACTGCAACTCTAGAAACTGAGACCGAATTCTCTAAAGATGCACGGGCAATTCGTGAGAGAGTTCTTAAGAATGCAGAAGAGGCTTTAAAGGGAAAAGGCAAGAACACTGGTGATGAAAAGTTGTACAAAGGGATCCACGGATACACTGACTATAAGGCTGGATTCCGAAGAGAGCAAACGGTCGCCAGTGAGAAAGCTGGAGGGTCTCATGGCCCTCTCAGGGCTTCTGCTCACATTAGAGCTACAGCAAGATTCGATTATCAGCCAGACATATGCAAGGATTACAAAGAAACTGGTTACTGTGGATATGGAGATTCATGCAAGTTTATGCACGATCGTGGGGACTATAAGTCTGGATGGCAGTTGGAGAAGGAGTGGGAAGAAGCAGAGAAAATTAGGAAGCGAAATTTAGCTTTAGGAGGAGCTGATGCAGACGAGGGTGGTGAAGATCAGAACGACGATGACGACTCATTGCCTTTCGCGTGTTTCATTTGTCGCCAGCCGTTTGTGGATCCTGTTGTAACAAAATGCAAGCACTACTTCTGCGAGCACTGTGCATTAAAGGTATAGCCCATCTATCCAAGCACTACTTGTGAATTTGGTAAGCCATGTTTACCTTACGTATCATCTAAACATGTATTGTTTTGATTGGCAGCATCATTCGAAGAACAAGAAATGCTTCGTCTGCAACACTCCTACCCTTGGCATTTTTAATACGGCACACGAAGTACGCAAAAAGATGGCTGAAGAGCGTAGATAATGTGTGCTCATGGTCTCATTATATCATTTTGATTCTATTTATCCATGAAGTAATATTGGTCTCTTTGTTGTTCATTGGCAAGTGTTGAAGAGGATGGTCATAATTTAGAGTATGAAAACAGCTTGTACAAACGTTCCATTGAAGAGCAGCGTCGACATACACCGACTTCATAGCTGCAGCATATTCAGAGAACTGTGCCCGACTGGGAGCGAAAATGGCGTTAACATCGAGCTGGACTGCGTCATGGAGTTACAATTGACAAAGGCGAGGCGTTTTCAAAGAGCAGTAGTTGGCGTACTTCTAGACTGATTGATCCTCGCTTAATATTGTGGTAATTAGGTTGTGTACTATTTTTAGAGCAGCAGTTGGCATATTTTTTAATGTAAAAATCACACGTAAATTTTTCACAAAAAATGTGTATTTGAAATCCAACCGTTGTCCATTAAACAAAAAGAAATCAACTATGAGAAGTATCATCAGGTCCAGCCCATTAAATGTCCTATGGTCTGCAATATCGATCAACATAGGCTCCCAGTTACTAGATCTGATCCTGCATGAAAGATAAGAAATTCTGCATGTTGTGACCAATTTAAGGTCGAAGTTGAGACGAAAAATCTCAATTCAAGATAAAGACACGAAGAAGTGGAATCTTTTCATTATCAACTCCAGCATTTAAAAGTTCATTAATCGGTAAAGATGCATCTAAAATTATGCAAATTGTTTATAAAATCATATGTATAATGTCACTATTATTAATTTTGGTGCATAATGATTAGGAAAGTAAACTGCAAAGTAACCAATAGCAGACCTTAAATCATGGTTTCGTTATCAATTTTAGTATGAATTGAGAGGGAATTACCTTAAGTCATGCAATCTAAAATTGAAAATAAAGACAGCTTATATCAACGTGAGAATCGAAAATAAACAAAAAAATATTATAGAATCTGAAAATTAGACTCAATGGTCCCCATAAAGAAGGGGAATACAAAGATCACAACTTAATTATATGAAATAATATTATAAATTTGAAAAGGTCGACAATGTTTACACACAATACGCAAATATAGGCTTTATCATAAAGATTGCAATTTATGATAATGTTTACCATCAATGAGCAAACAATAAAAATCCTACATAATCAACAATCGGCAGCATAAAAATTGCAATTTTATGATAAATAAAATAAGATTAAAAACTTAAAAATGTTATAATATTGTGAATAATATGCAAATATAGTCATCACATAAAAGACTGCAACTTTAATGATAATCAGCAATCAGAATATGAAAAAAGGCAAAATGGATTTATAAACAATTGATTTTAAAAAAATAGAGAATCATATTTTTAAGCATTAACTTCTTTATTATATTATGCATCCAACATTACAGGTTATTTATGGCTTGTAATTGCCAAGAATTTGTGGGATCTTGAGTCAACCTGAGTCAAGATCTGCTATTTTATTTTCCTATCTGCTTAGTTTCTTCCTCGTTATTTTTTAATATATCATTTAAATTTAACAACCTAAACACAAATATAAGATTTAAAAAAAAACATAAATAAGATCTAAATATTAAAAACAATTAAGTAGTTTATTTATGTATCAAAATTTAATAGGAACAACCAAAGAGACAGAAAAATAGGACTGCAACTTTCTCAAATCTACTATTCCTACAAGGCTTTTATCCAAAACTCATAAGAATGTTGCCTATATTTGTTAAAAGGAAAAGAAGATCAATAGTGAAGTGAGAAGATAAACATAATAGCCATCTTTGCCATGCACGAAGAAGAAAAGAAGTTCCATATAACAACTGATTTTATTTTTATTTTTATTTTCTCTCGTGTCAAGACAACAACATTTGATTGTTTTTTTCTTCTTCGAATGTGACAATAATATTTGATTGAAGATATAAGTTATGTTTTTCTCAAAACCTCAAATTGACAAGGGATCGATAGTTTAATGTACTAGGTTGTTTTATAATTTATTAAAAAAAAATCCTTCACTAGGGCATTTTTATCTATAAAACATTGTTTCAAATCTAGGAGATATTTACCGTTGGACTTTAACAAATTGCACTATTAGTGGATTTTTGTTTTTCAGCATCTGTATCAGAAGCTATCTATTATGAATACTTTTTTTTTTTTTTTTTTATGTTGACGTGATTATGAAGTCATTAATGTAGATCACTAATATGAGACACTGACAATTTCGTTATTTTGTTCTGATTTTTTACCAATCTAACATTTATAAACGTGCATGTTCTATAGGAATATTCTGGTATAGAAAGCTCCATATAAAAAGTAGTCACACAACCAAAGTTTGATTCTTGAAAGCTTTAAAATTTACAAAGGAATATTTCTAATCTCTAATCTCTAAATTAATAAAAAGGCTTCTGGCTAGAAGCTTGCTTATTGACAAAAAAATGTAAGCACTAGAAGTACTTTTTGGTATCAATCAGACTATTTCCAAATTCAAGTATGGAATTGTAAACTTTATTATTATTATTATTATTATTATATTTGCATTTTTTACATTGCCTTTTAATTGCCATCCATTTCCTTGACTGATAACTTTCATTTTCTCTTTTCTTTCTTGGATTTGGTAGGCTGAGACCATCAGCAACTGGGTCCACTTAAAATGTCATTGAAGACTAGTTGAGCTTTGAGCCCCATGATTTGATCCAAAACCAATAACAGGAAGGTCATCTCACGCTTTGCCCCATACCAACCAACTGCAAATTATGACAGCCTCCCGTCAACAACGCCCACCCAAAACTGAAGCCCTAAAAAAGAAAAGGCTGATTTTGACAACCTCCTAATTTGCTAGTGATTGTCACGAGCTTTCATTATTTCACACCTATGATTTATATATCTCAAAATTTACCCACAAAAAAATGTATGGAAAATTGAAATATATATATATATATATATATATATATATATATATATATTACTTGTGGGTGACGCCCTAACATGGGCTTAGACTTGAGCCTATATTTGCCACTTGTCCCTCTCTTATTCTCTATTATAGTTGATGATGAAGATGGAGATTTATGATTGAAAGATTATGAAAGGATTCTTCTAATGTGTCAAGAAGAATTCTTGACATCATTACCGAGGTTTGTTGTTAACTACAAAAATAGTGTTATAAATTAAGTGGGAGAAGTGATGTATTTTGAGCGTTGAACATTAAAAATTGAAAAATGGAAAGATATATTTGTGACTGATCAATATTGGTTCCTAGACACTTTAAAATGACCTATATGATTAAATGTTTTGCATTGCTTCATCTTCAGTACTATACTCTTTGGAGAACCTCTTTTCTTTCCCACCACAAAAAGGTCGGAAAAGAAAGAACAAAGACAATTCCATATATCGCTTTGTTTCTTGTATTTTAGCAAATTACAAGTCAAAAGTTCTTACATACAATTGAAGAGAATTAGCTACCTAGTCTTCAAGAAAGAGAAAGAGTTGATCCAAAGAAGTGCCCATGGTAATAATCATTAATGAATAGATCACTTCTTTAATACATACATAAGTAAAGGGAAAGAAACAAAATGACCAAACATATATATTCCCACAAAAATTATATATGCTATTCCCTTAAAAAAATCCAAATCTATGCCTAACTTTTCATAAGGGCTTCTGCAGTCTATGTGTCGTAATTAGTTGTATTTGTTTGTAGTAGGTAGTGATCAAAGTTCTACATTTGATAATAGTTTTTTTTTTTACCTAGTCAACATCTTTAGAAAGAGCACATCTAGGGAAGGGACAAAAAACAGGCAAGAAGGAGCAGAAGAAGATCAAGAAATATTTTACAAACAACATTACAGATGCCATGGCTGCCCAAAAATTAAAGTCCATAGGGAATCACTTTGACAATACGTCCTTTTGAGTTAAAATAGTGAAAGGTCAAAGTATATAATTAATTTGTATGTGATTTACATTGTATCTTTACTTAAGTATAACATGATTTTCGAAAACCTCTTTTAGCATAAAAATTTAGCATCGATGCACCAATGGAGCATTCTATGGTAAACGTTACGTCCCTGTTGACGATATTGTATGTTTATAAACATTATATTATACTAAAATCGCATCAAAATAAAATATAACTCTACCACTAGAGAGTTTTTTTCTTTCTACCATAAACTTCTCCGGTCTAATCTCTCAAATATCATTTAGAGAAAATTACCAAAGATTTGTGAAAAGTACATAATACAGAATAATGGAAGGATAGTCGCAGTACAATTAAAAAAAGAAAAGAAAAGAAAATCAATAATACTTTAGGCTCTGACCAAGTACTTAAAATTAATGTTACACTAGACTAGCTTTCAAGTCGCAAGCATATAGCATTATGGCAAAACTCAAAAGGGGTTTTGTATCAAGGAGTGATAGAGGATTTACAATATCTTCATCTTATATTGGTTTTGCATTAAAATCATCGAGGAACACTGCATGTGTAACCACACTGCAGCTCTAGGAAAGCTTATAGGTGTGCCTTAGCTAATAACAACCCTATTCCCAAGAAACCAGTATGGATCGTTGAAGCCTTGAAGGGGACCGGCCTATACCAAGATGCTTCTTTTTTTTTCTTTGGTGTTCGAAAGATCAATATAGGCACAAAGTTATTGTTATTATTTTTTGAAAGACAGAAAAATAGATATGAAATATATATATATATATATATATATATAGTATTTGTGATCACTTTTCAAATTAAACAAGTTAGCTACAACCGTTAGGATTCTGCAAAGTGACAAGTTTTGTCGGGTAAAAAAAAATCAACTATATCCTTGGTTTCCATGGTGCTTTAACTAGCATTCATGAACTAGTTAGTTAGATCCTTGTCCAAATCATAACAAATGTTTTGGTCAAATTCTTGGAGCTATCCTCATTAAGTCCCTCCCTTCTTGTTAAATACTATTATTGGCACCAAATCTACAGTACTACTGCTGGAACTGTAGTATGTACACAACTTTCTGATAAAATGGTCCCCTTTGGTGATGGTATGATTTATCCAATTAATTTTTTAATCTTTGTTTTGTCCAAATAATTATATTGGAAATTAGTTTAGTCCTATGCATAAACAAAGCAGAGTTAAAGTGCAATCCAGTGTTGCTAGTTTATTCTCTAGTTGATTAATCCTGCTGCTATAAATGCACATATTTGTACACAACCTTATATTTGGACAAATCCTCAACTCATTATTATTATTATTACTACTACTACTACTAAATTAACGAGAAGAGAAAGAGTGCAATTAGTCATCTAAGTTGAATAAATTATCTCAAAATTTTAAAAGAAAATTCCAAATAAATACAGAGAATTTATAGGGTGTTTGGAAAGGTGGTGGGAATCACTTTTACTGTAGCATATGAGAGTTTTATACTGTAGTATATTTTTTTTATTGTTACTGTAGCATGTGAGAGCTTTTCACTGTTCATAATTGAGATTGTGTTGAGAATTGAGTGGTTCCCACCACTGTCAAACACCCCCTTATAGTAAATAACACTTTTTCAAAATTTTTTGAAGTAAGGAACACCTTTTGAAATTATTTGCAGTAAATAGAAAATTTATGTGTATATAATTAAAATTTGTAAAAGTATAAATAAGGGGTATTATTATTATTATTATTGTTATTATTATTACTACTACTATTGCTACTGCTGTTGCTACTATTAAATTAATGAGAGAGAGAGAGAGAGTGAGAGAGCAATTAGTGTCAAAAGAATTTTGATCATCGAAATTGACTTGGCATCCCTAAATTATCTCAAAATTATAAAAGAAAATACCAAATAAATACAGAAAAATTGTAGTAAATGACACTTTTTCAAAAATTTTTGAAGTAGATAGCAGGTTTTGAAAATATTTATAGTAAACAGCAAATTTATATGCAAATAATTAAAATTTGTTAAAGTGTAAATAAGGGGTATTTACAAATAGATCTACTATTTATTATAAATATTTAAAAACCTGTTATTTACAAAAAGTTTTAAAAATCTATTATTTTCTTAATTCTCTAAAAATGAGACCAATGTGTGCTGTGCTGAAAACAGATTTCATTGTCATAGACGCATAATTTGGTACAAAATTGTCAAATTTGCATCAAGTTGAGAGGTTCAAGAAAACAAGTAAACTCCCCCACATAAGCTCGTTAAATACAAAAACATATCCGAAAAGCATATATTATTCATGTAACGCCCAAAAGATTGCTTTATGCCATAATTTCACTAGCTCACTTGGAATAGATAGTCTTTGTCCTATATATGATGATAATGAGTAATCGTGTGGTGTATTTTTCATCACAAAAGAAAGGAATTAGAATGGTTTTAGAGAAAAAAAATAAAAAAAGAACAACAACAAACTACCACGTTAATTTTTGATGAATCAAAAAGTCTTTTCTCCCTCTCTTTTCGAGGAGAATGAATCTCAAAGTAACACACAAACATATTTTATTAGCAAAATTTCCGAGTCCAAATACATCTCTTTCTCTCTCCAACTCATCTAATAAATATTTTGTAAGTGGAGGAATCCAACAGCTACTCTTTTGAATTCTGGTAAAAGCACAGGTCTAAAGTGAATTTTGACCTTTGCGAAACCTAGATCGAGTTAGAGCACATAAAATAACATCTATATATGTAAAAGCTTCATCAGTCAACTTGTCTAATAAAATAAATTGTGTTTGATGATTCACGTCAAGGTTTATATAATTGTTTGGATATATATGTCTCCATCTTTCCCTTTCAGCTTCACTCTAAAGAATAATATCTCTTTTTTTTGGTGGAACAGATGCTTGAACGATTCAGACAGCAATTCAAATTTGAAATGGAACAACTAAAAATCCAATATGTAATAAGTGGAACAGCTTAGAGAGAAATTAGGGTATAATTTGAATATCTATTTGTAATATAGATTCCATTTTAGTCTAAAACTTTAGTGGTTGGATGCAGTCAAGAGTGCTTCTGACTTTAGAGAGAAACCCAATCTATTTGAAATGCTTTCACATTTTGAGAGGTGCATATACACACATGACGTTGTAAAGGTGTAATGCCAGGAAGTTTAAGGACTTATTCCAGACTCTTGACACTTTAAAACGATATGATTAAGTTAAATAATAAATATCATATTCGTTTCTCACTGCTATATGTTATAGAGAAATATGTTCTTTTTGAAAGAAATATGATAGAAGCCTATACGTATAAAGTAAGATTGATTATATATAGAGTAAATTACACTGATACTCTTATAGGTTTTGTCACACAATGACATCCATTTGACCAAAACTAATTGTATTGATAACCCCAAGACCTAGACATGTTAATTTTTAATGAAAAATGACAAAAATAAATTTTTAATTTTAACCATTGATTCAAAACACCAAATCGTAGCCACTAATTTTATTTCTGTAAAAAATAAATAAATAAATCAAAAAAGGAAAAAAAAAAAGAAGCTAAATCAATCAGCCATGGAGCCTAGCCCCCCTATGACCCGTTGCCGCCCTCCTCATTCGCCCAACCCCCCATCTCATCGCCCACCCCACCCACCCCGTTAGCCTAAACCAATCACCTACGCCTAGCCACATAATCGCACCAGTTGCACCCCCTACATCGTTGGCCTCCCCACCCCTTTGCAAGTGGGCCCCGAGTTTGAGAGAGAGAGCGTGTGTGAGTGAGTGAAAGAGATATCAGTTTTTTTTTAGTGGATTTTTGTTTTAATTTTTGTTGTTTTTAAAAGTATCTTTGTTATACTTTTTTAAATTTTTATGAATTTCTATTAAGTTTTAAATTTTTATGAAAAATGGAGTATTTAGATGATAATTAACTAATTGCATAAGATTTAGTTAATCTTAAAATACTCAAAAAATTAATTTATAAAGAGAAAATACATTTTAATTTCTTGAAAATTGGGAAAAAATTAAAAATTCTTTTAATAAGAGTGAAAATTATAGTTAGAAGTGCATAAAAATCAATTGAACACATTTTTTGATGCATAATAACATTAAAAATATAATTTTAAATAATAATTATTGATCAAATTTTTTTATGCATGAAAGGATTTTTTGGCATTTTAAGAAAATTAGCTGTCAAATTTTAGTCAATTTTCATGATCAGCTAACAGAAACTGCGTCTTTGTAATTTTTCTTAAAAAGTTATGGGTTTTGAAGTGATTAGTTTTGGTCAAGTGGATATCTATATAATTTTGGCAGAATACAAGGGTATGAGTATAATTTACCCTTATATATACACACAAGCACATTAAAATAACAACAAAAATGAAAAGAAAGAATGAAAAAAAAAATCATATAAATCAAAATGACACATTACTTTTGTTTAGTGCGGAAAGACATTTTAACATGTCATACCTTTAAATTTTCTTAATTCAATTTAATTAGTAGTAAAAATAGTCTCTTTTATTTTAATAAGTTGACCAAATTTTACTAAAAGGAAGGGTTCAAATGTAAGGACACATGGATAACCATGACGTTTTTGAAAGAGAAATCAGGATACAAAGAATTATTCATTTTTGCAATTTGTCTTCTCATATTTCCTAAACAATGAAGCCACGATCTATTCCTTTGTCATGTATTACAATAATTTCATTTTTTCCAAATTATAAAAATGTTATTTTTACCTTTATTTCTGCTTCTCGTATTTCCTCGGCCTCCTATTGTTTGTTTGTTAAGTTGTTTTTTTCTCCTATTTCAAAACCAGTCACGCACTCCACAATCCTCATTTCGTTACCTTTTTTTATATTTTTTTAGCTAAAAATTGCTACTTTTTTTTTTTTCCTCTGTAAGTCAAATAATTGTTGTTTTTGCAACCAGAAAAATCAAATAATTAATTAGTGCCAGAATAAAACACATTTCCAGTAACTTTTTTTTTTAAATGTTAGTCGCATGCTTAAAAGAGGCTACATGAAGGAAGAATTGACGAATAGCTTTTTTTTTTTTTATTACTCACAAACTTTTTTTGTTTTTTTGTTTTTTTAGCAATAACCACGAAAGTAATAAAGTGATGCACACAAATTTCATTTTCTTTACATTTTTTAATGGAAAATATATTTTCTTTATTCTATGAAATTACGTAAAGGTTTCTTGTAAATTTCGTCTTTATATATGGGTATTATCCTTCCTTTCCATTTAATATATTTGTAGAATGACGATAAGGTTTTGTCTTTTGTGTTTTGAAGAATCACGGAAAGACCAGTGGCAAAAGAAGATCATTGAAAGTTTTTCTTTTTCTTTCTTTCTTTCTTTTTTTTTAAGAGATATATTTAGAGTGATCTTAAGATTTTAATTTCTTTATGAAAACACATGATAAAACTTTACATTTTCATATAAAATAGACTAGTTTAAGAACTTATTCGATATCCTTTTATTTGAGTTCAGATATTTATTTTTTTATTTGAAAGGTCAAAAATGATACGTACGCGTATTTTCTTATACATTTTCGGAAAATTAATATTTTTTATCCTGCATTTTCAGCTTATTACAATAATATAGTACCTTGTGTTTTAGATTAATATTGCAAGTTTATTTTTATATTGTCAATTCATGTTCGATTTATATCACTTTTCATTCAACTAGCTATTCTGATAAGTAGAATTTCAAAAATATTCTTACTGATAAGAAATTATTTGTTTGGTTTACAAGGATAGAAATGTTAAATCATTAATTAGAAAGGATATTATTAAAATTTCATATATCAGAATAGATCACATTTGACTGAAAAGTAGTATAGCCATTAAAAGAACTATATAGCCCAATTAAGTATAAAATAGTAGTATGAAGGTGTTAAATTGCCATGATATGAAAATAAAATGCATGCAGAGAGTTTTTTTAATAACTAAAAAAATTAAATTTTAGCCAAAACATTTTTTTGTGACACTTCTAGTCACAACCAAATGTATTCATTTATAAATTTTTAGTCTGACTAAAATTTTTGGCAACGAGGATTTTAGTTATAGGAAAAGTTTTGATTACTCTAAAATGTTTCTGTAACTAAAAATTTCACAACAAAAAGTTGCACTTACAACACAAATTTATGATTAAATCCATATTAGTCATAAGATTGTGACTAAAAGTACATTTAAGCACCAAAAAAATTGTAATTAAAGGTGTTAATAAAGTAAAGGATAATTTTTTTTGTGTGCAACATAAAAAAAAATCATGATAATGTAAATATCCTCTTTTTTTTTTTTCTTTCCTCTAGAGAACAATTCATCTAGAAGTAAAATATATTATTGCAAGTCCGTACATGTTATGAATGCTTTAAGGTGTCAATAGTAAGTCAATACTAATATCTAAACCCCAAATTCCAAATCAAGGTGCCCCCACTCAATTTGACAAAGGATTCGTGGATACAAAAATGAAATAAATAAAGAGAAAAGTAGTTTTTAACCTAATGGGATAGAAACTAAAAACAAAATCATCAGTTATGAAGACAGAAACAATTAATATTAAAAAATAGGTCATGTGTGTGTGAAGCTAGATCCTGTTTAGCATATAAAACCAGCTCTCCCATGATTATTGCATTCGTAAGATTTGCATCCTCTAAATAAAGCACCGTTGACAATAAAATATATATAAGCTTTTCTTCTAATTTCTGTCTTTTAGCAAGTTTTATTTAGATTATTTGATCTTTAGGTTAACAAATCGAAATCATGTACAGATAGACCAAAAAAATCTGCAATTTTTTTTATTGTTTGATTAATAACTACGTGACAGAAATGGCATCGACCTGATTTATACGTTTCTGAAGCTAAATTACTACTTTTTTTTTTTTTTTTCTAATTTGCAATGATAGGTGATCTACATGTATAATTAATATGTAACGATAGAAAAACCCATTGGCCTAACGTATGAAAACGGTGAGATAGCCATTTATGAAAAGATAGAGTCAAACACGCTACATGATGGCAATCGTACCAATCATTTTGTATCTTTCTGCCTTTCATTGTCAATCATATATGGAAGATCTAATTATTTAGTGACATGTGTCATATACTTTTTCACTGGGGAATTTCGCCAGAACCACATATGATTAAATGGATGAAATTTTTGTAGCACAAAACTATCTATTGTTAGGGTCCGACTATTCATCTCAAAGACAAATTAAGAATCCAAGATGTCTACATGGTACTTTTATATATGCACACATTTCTTGTAGATCTTGCAAAAGATATACACCATTAATGATGCATCTAATTTTCTCGTACTAGTTAAAAATTACAAATGAAAGGTTCCTAACTTACTATAGCTATATAAAGACATGAACGATCCGTAAATTATATATATACACACACAAATATACAATGCTAATTGTTCTTAGATTTTGATTACAAGATTTCCGCTAGTACCACTGGATTTTTTTTATCTGTAACAATATTTTTTATCGAAATTATTCAGAAATTGAAGGAAATCATGAAATTGAGAACTAGCTAGAAAGATTATGGCCCCTTAATTTTTTTGCTTTAATTAAAAAAAAAAGAAGCTATTCTGGTACCATGATCCATCCAAATAATCTTTTCTTGATATGATAACGTTTGTTCTTACATTAACAATATTGATGCTTATTAAGCAACCACAAATATGTAATATCTGGACATGTTTGATCTATGTAAAGCATCTAATCTTCACCTAGAAATTGTTTCCCTACTGTTCTTATAATAAGAAGAGGTACAAGTCAATATAAAGTTCATGTATAAAGTATCTGTGTAATAGATAGAAACTTAGAAAACGCAGGCACCAAAGTTATGTCAAAGTTCTATCTGCTCAAACAAAGCGGAAGTCAGATTTCTAGGACACCAAAAAAAAATGTATATATATATATATATATATATATTCACATATGGAAACAAAATTTATATTCACATATGGAAACAAAATTTTTCTCAATTTGAAACGTTTTAATTAATTAACTGCAAAGCAGAAATATCAAAATTATTAATTTTCTTATATTTATTCATCTACAACGACAATCATTCAAATGATAATTCGTCAACTATTAATTTCCTTTTCTCCAACAGTACTGAAATGGAATATCCGGCAGTCATATGCAGATCTGGAGCTGAAACATCACCTCTCTCTCTCTCTCTCTCTCTCTCCCTCCAGATGAATAACTTGTCAGAACAGTACTAGAATGGTTCTCATTATTATTTTTAAAGTTAGGTTGATTTGTCTTATTCTCGTAACAGGATTCTTCGTACTGCCCCGGACCTAACAAATAACCTGCTCTCCCTTGACTAAGTAATTACGCCAACACTCTCAACCCCAACTTAGCATGCATATCGTTTTCCCTGATACAATATCAGGTAAATGTTTTTATATGATCTATATAAAGGACTCAAAAATGTCAACAATGTCAAGCTCTTCGTTTCTTGTTAATTAGTAATATAATACGAAGAAGACTAATTGTTGGTTTCCCTATACTAGCTATATATCAAAGTTGCACCATTCTAGGACTCAATAATGTTCAATTATTCGGATTATACTTTGATCAACTCATATTCTCATGAGAGGATGTGTCCTAGCCTCGTAGGTCTATTATCACTTTAACTTAGCCACTTAATAAATTCTATTAGAGAACACATTAATTGACAGAACACGGCTTTCTGCTGTTTTTATACTGTTTTTCTTGCATTCATGTCTATATAATGATACATGAGTAAATTGTAGCCTTGAACCATTTACATTTTATATAATGTATTATAAACTTTCAATCTTGACACAAATGCATTTAAAATTATTGGCAATTGAGGTCAATAACTATATTTAATTTTTGTTAAGTATTTTTTTTTCACATGTTGAGCTTCATTCTTTTAAATAATGAGCTATACTCTTAAAAAAAACTCACATGTGAATTTCGTGATTAAAATTATCCATGTTTTTAACACTTGTTAGCTATTGGATCTCAGTTGCCAATGATGTCAAAGCTTTGGGTGTATTTTGTCAAGATTAAAAGTTCGGGGTGTCTCTTATACAAAAAATGAATAGTTTGAGATGCAACAATGCAATTTATTCATGATATAGTGTTGAGTGTTAGTTTATACAATTAAAAAGGAGACTTTTGCATTAAGATATATACCCCACTAGTTAGAAACAATTTTGAACCATTACATTATATTACAAAAGTATGACAATTTAACAAAATTTAATAAATATTTGGCCATTGCAATAGTTTTGTCACTTTAGTTTTTACATCTAATCACATAATTCTATACATTAGTCTAATTTAATATGTAACTTGCATAACATACATTATTTATACACGCCCTAAAAACAATTTATACACATGCCAATATATCTTTATTAAATTGATATCGGAAATTTTATCCTCAGATTCATATATACATATACATATACATATACATACATACATACATATATATATATACACACACACACACATACATACATGACCCGCATTCACTATTCAACTGATCAAAACAAATAAATATAATTTTATAAATTCCCCTTAAATTAATTAGGTCGCTTGTTCACTTTGCCATTTTAATTTGAAAAATTAACATTTTTCCCTCAAACTGTAAAACATTAGCAAACAATTCTCCCCTCCGTCAGTTAAGTGGATGAAAATGCTAACGCGGTGCTTAATTAGAAACTTGGGTTAATGTCATTTTTGGTCCCTAAAACTATATAACTTATCCTATTTTGACCTGTGAATTTTGAGACATAGTAAATTACACCCCTAAACTATTCAACTTGTCTTATTTTGACCATTTTGTTATTAAATCCGTTAAATGTTAATAGAATTGAGCTAGTAATTTTACTTTTGTCTCATAAACTATGCAACTTATCCCATTTTAACCCCTAAACTTTCAAGTATAATAGATTACACTCCTGAACTATAAAACTTGTCCTATTGTGACCCTTCAGTTACAAAATCTATTAGATACTAATGAATTAAACCACATATATATATATATATATGCACCCATTGATTAAATATAAGTCGACAGTTGAGATTAAATCATTTATAATTGAATTTCATGTATCTCATACCTATAAATAGGAAATTTCATAAACAAATGTACAATCTTGTTGACTTAAAATTAATACAAATTTTGAGTTTTTTTTTGTGATTATTGAGTCTAATTAAGCGAAGTATTTATTATTATATTATTTACATAATTTTTCACCCTAAAATTTAGAGGGTGTTTAGAACTTCAATTATAACCCATCAGTAACAACTGTAAATAGTATAAAGTTCTCATCAGCTAAAGTAAAAAAGCAAAAAGTTCTTATATTTTAAAGCTTTTACATGCTATAATTCTTAAACTTAAAACATCAGCTACAACTGAAGTTTCAAATAGCCTATTAGTCCTAAGAATGACAAGTAGGTTATATTGTAGAATCTATGTGTCGTTTTTATTAGGCACCTATATATCAAATTTTTTCCTTTAATTGTTTATATTTTTCAATTTAATCCATTTTAAGTCATATGATGGAGAAAATTTGATAAAACTTCTTGAGCAAACAAAATAGTAAAACTTTTATCAACAAAATTATGAAAAAAAAAAAAAAAAAATAGTAAAACGTATATAATGGATAAACATAATTTAGATATTTTGACTTCAAAATATATGTTGAAAACATATATAGAGCCAAAAAGTCAAAATAGCCATATATCTCAATCTGTCAATATTCACTAGATTTAGTGATGAAAGGGTTAAAATGGAATAAGTTTCATAGTTCAAGGGTGTCATTTGTTATAGTTTAAAATTTAGGGGTCAAAACCAAACAAGTTGAATAGTTTAAGAGCCAAAAGTAAAATTATTGGCTCAATTTCATTGATATTTAATGAATTTGGTGCCGGAAGGGCCAAAATGAGACAAGTTAAATAGTTTAGGGGTGTAATTCGCCACGTTTTAAAGTTTAGAAGCTAAAATAAGACAAATTGTTGAGTTCAAAGGCCAAAAATGAAATTATCCCTAGAAAATTAAAATCTAACTAAAGCTTTAAAAATTCTAATTATGAAATGAGATATTAATAAAAGTATAAGGTTTTTTTTTTTTTTTTTTTTTAAGAAAACAGATTCTTAGTTTCTGCGGGGGCGGGGGAGGCTTGCGCATGCTCTTTTTTTTTTTTTTTTTTTTTTAAGATTCTTGTGTAATTATTTCTGTTAGTAATTGGAGCTTTTAGTTGTAAATTATATTTCAATATTCTAAATGTAATGCCAGACCAGCTTTTTCATTCATTTGACGGACTAAAGAAAAAGCAATCCTATTTCCGGGAGAATTTGATATGATATTAAAAAAGAAATTTAGGGATTATTTAATATATCATCCATCCAATAGCATCATGTAATTTAATATGTATGCTTTAATAGTGAAATTTCTTGTTAGATATCGTCAATTTAGTTGTAATACTGCTAATATTTTGATTTGTTTTCAAAATAAATTATATATGGTAAAATATAATTTGTTCTATATAGTGTCTTTATTCCACTCATTATGATGCAAATTCATTCAATTGATCTACATCAAACAATCTTATTAGACTCAAATCCTCTCTTTAAATTTTGATATCTAAATAGTATCAAACTAATCATATTATGACACATCATTTAATAAAAAATATATAAAACTCAATAAGGCAATATTTTAAATTGTCTAAATGATATGTCGTAAAAGGATTAGTTATAGACTATTTAAGGCTACAAAATTAGACATAGGATATGAATTGCTATGGAACTCATTGTTCAAAGAATTGTTCCAATCTGTCGCAGATCCACTGAATCCATTACTAGTTTGTTGTCCCAGTCTAACTCCTTTCAGTTATAGAATAAAACTAGGCAGAACACGCATATAATGTGCACAAGGAATTAAACTGTTCCACATCGTTTGCCATGATGACTTCTTTGAAATTAATCAAAAATTATTCTAATTTGGTGTTCAACATTTTGTGGTTCACTTGATATCCGCCGCAATACATGAGATTATATATATATATTTTTACAACATTTTGAATTTTCATCACAAGAGATTATAAAGAAAGACAGAAAAGCAAGTACTATACATCTCACAATAATTCCTTTTTAACTTTTTATACTGTTTAAATTTGTTGATCGCCAGTAATCAATAGCTTTTAGACAAAAATAATGGCAAAGTTTATCTGCTGGAAAAATTCTCTCTTTTAAACTACAAGGCAGATTCCAACAGTACTTTAGTGTGAAAACAAAATCTAACGGAAATGGATGCCTCAACTTTATATTATTTAATTTGTCTATATATACACCAAACTAAATACATTACTCTATATATAGGAAAACGTAATATGTAATACATGATCTAGAGCTTTATAAAATTTCATTGTGGAAAGGCATGAATCATATGAAACATTTATGATAGAAGAAAAAGTACTAATTAAAGACATTATTCAAGAAGTTTGTTTGTCAAAAGCCTGCTATTCATTCGGATATACTCTCTTCCAAAAGATTCGAATTTTATTTCCTTCAGATATACTCTCTTTCTGAAATTAGCTTCTTTTTTTTTTTAAATAATGATTAAAAAAATTCCAAGCATTTTGTTTTTTGGTATCATTTGGTCACTTAAACCTATACTTGAACAAGCGGCCTATTAAGGTTAAAGATTCTCTTTATTTGGTAGATCAACAACGATCCACACTCCACAATCAACTTAATTGTTTGTATATGCATGTGAATTACTCAAGAGTAGTAAAAAGAGAAGGCATACTTATGCAACTTTTTTTTTACCGCAGTTTGCTTATCAGACCAGACACATACTATGGGCATTAAAATTCTAGAATTATTCTTTTACTATTATTATTTTTATTATCTACTTTCTGTACTTGCTGCAACATTCACATAAATTCATAAACGAGTATATTATATTATATATTATATATATATATAAATATATGTATATTGTCAGATTGTCTGCAGACAGAACAACTTGTGCATGATTGTAAAAATTTATATATATTCCCAAAAAAAAAAAAAAAAGTTGCATGTTGCAAACGCCCTATCCACGGTTCAAAAGACAGTTTCATATAAATAGAGAATGTTATATGTATATATGTATGTATATATATAGTAAAGCAGCCTTCTAAAAAGGGATAACAATAGAAGAGAGAGAGAATAGCTTTCGTGTTGCACTTAATCCTTGGAGAGGGTGTGGTGGGGAAGAGGGGAATGGGAGAGTGATGGTTTAACAGTTGGGAGAGGAAAGAGAAAAATTAATTAATTCCAATGAGAAAAATGGACCATACATGTGTATATATGAAAAAATTGGATGTGATGCTCGGTATCATGCAAATCAGGATTTTGCCATTATTCAAGCTTCTTTAATATAAGAATTGTCAAATCAATTTAATCCAAGGTTTTGGAAAAAGACCATTCTCTGAATTTTCAATCACCAATATGTATGCCCTTGATTCAGAATTTACCGCTCTGTCTGGCTGGTTAGAAAACAGCAACATGCAGTTGCTTCTCTCTCTCTCTCTCTCTCTCTCTCTCTTTGTTAATACCAAATTAAATCAAATTAAATGCCTAGCCTCAATTGGATTTTAGCAACTGTGCGAGTTGCTTCCCTGTGTATTGAGTTTTGGGTTCAAGTCTGAAAGAACGTAATTAGAAAGGAATAAAATAATAAATAAATAATTAAATTTAATGCTAATTAAATTACAATATTAGTCTTACAAGCTTTATCTAGTATTTAAGACAAACATACATATGTATAAATGTAGTTGTTATTACACAACATCATGGTATGCCTAGAAGTCTAGAATTAAAAAATATGCTTAAATATTTAAAAATAACATAATTGTATAGTGATTATTTAATGATTTTCGTATTTTATACTATAAAAGTACATAGTAATTATTATGCTGATATTTTTTCATTATTTCTAAAATGTTTTAACTTTTTTTTTTGTTATGTTTTAATGTGACTAATAAGATTATGTCATATGACGTCTAAATTTTCATGTGTTAAGATTATAACGTATGTCTACAATAACATATTTTAGATTGCAGTTGTGAAGGCTTTAACATATATACGGTTCACACATTATGAAAATCATTTTTTTAAAAAAAAAAAGTAATTGATTAGATTCTGCTCACATAACATCCATAAAATCCCCATTCAAAAAATAATAATAATAACATCTATAAAATCAACATATATAATATTATAGTTCCAACTTGTTATTCTTAAAAAAGGGTGGTTCCAACTTGTTGATTAGGATTTTCATAAAAGAGACCCACTAGTTGTTTATCTGCTCCAAATAATTCTGCGATCCTGTTGAACTTATTATTACAAATAAAACAGAGGAGACAACAAAAGTAAAATAAATAAATCACTCACCACTGCCCTCCACAAATCACGAAACCATAAAGTAATAAACTGGTTTATATAGTACCACTTCCCTAACGAAACGTAATAATAGCAAGGGAAAAGAAAAGGGGCAAGAAAACCGGCATAAAAAGCAGGCTTAAAAGAAGCTGTTATGCTCACTTGACCACTTTTTTTTAATTTTTTTAATTTTTTTTTTGTTTCTTGGCAATTAAAACTTGGGGAAATCCAAAATGCGAAATATTATGAAAAAAAAAAGAAAAAGAAAAAAAAAAAGAAAGCCCTAAAATTGGGGGGCGTGGTAACGGAGATGACGTTGAATCCGAATCATCAAGACATGGGCGCAATTGGGGAATTAGGGGCTGAAAACGGATGCACGGTTTCTCCCACGTTCCGGTTACGGTCAAATGACGGTGCCGAATCCCTGACACGTGTAAGTCGTCCATGTGAACCGTAAAATTGGAAAAACCT
Source organism: Artocarpus heterophyllus (assembly GCA_025403435.1). Classification (NCBI taxonomy): domain Eukaryota; kingdom Viridiplantae; phylum Streptophyta; class Magnoliopsida; order Rosales; family Moraceae; genus Artocarpus; species Artocarpus heterophyllus. Next base: position 25,737,863 of record CM046348.1, on the reverse strand, counting down.
CTTTATGGCTTGACTACTTGCACATAATAATAATAATAATAATAAGAGGAAAAAATGGCTTTTAGCTTGAGCGCCAATTTATGGCCTGATGGCCAACTGTATGCAGAAGACAAAAAGTACAAGAATATAATTGTGCCCATCTGAGCCGTTCCTTTTGCTGTGATTTTTATGGTCAAATTGTATAAGTCTTACAACAATAAATTAATGATCAAAGATCATCTAAGCTGCTTCTTTCTCCACTGCTTTTCTAACCTGCCTTGAAGGCCTAAGTAACAAGGAAGTTTAAGAATATTGTTCAATGAAATACCAAGAACGTTTTTACTTTTTATTTTTTACTTAGTTAAATAAAAAGTACATTTAGATTGGAAATATTGTTTAATTTGTCTTCTTTTGAAGTATGGCTTGTCACTAATTAATTAATTAATCAATTAACTAATGATTAATGTTCCTGACAATAAATAATGATTATACAAACCATTGAAGAGCATATGTACGATGGACTAAAATTTTTTGTCTAATTTAATATCTTAAATTATGTTTTACTAATCACGTCATCCAACATCATTTAAAAAAGTTAAATAGTTTAATTGATTTTTCATGTTTTTCATTTAATGATGTGTTAAGTTTTAATTAACACCTAAGTGAATTACATTATTACTTTTAGCATTTATGTTTTATGTATGTGTTTAGGTTGTTAAATTTGAATAATGTGTTAAATAAATAGTAGAAAGACAGTCAACTAGACTTATTGGTCAGCCACTCCTTTAAAATACTAAAAACTAAACAGATGATCACAATTCATGTATGATCCCCAATATGTATAGCATCTTTTCATTAATCGTCATGTTAGTTGGTAGAAAAACCTTATCCCCGGTCATTTTGTAGTTATAATTTTGTAAGAAATATATATCACAAATATTAGCCCAGAAAAAAAAAGGAAATAGAAAACATATTATCTATAAGAGGAAAATTAATGCTTAGGAATTAGATTAGGGTAGGGACCACCAATTATGTATTATGTTAGAGTAGTTTTAATTAACCTATAACATATAACCTGTTATTAATAAAATAGTGAGACTTAATTTAAAAATACATTACATACAAACCGAAATCGATAGTTTTATAAGTACCGAATTATAACCTAGGAATGAAAATGAGTTTTCGTTACTTTAACCCAAGGCCAAGTATATGAGTAATTGTGCACAGGACACAGGTAGGAAAAAGGCAAAAGCAGTGTAAAGCGGCCGAAACCAGAAATAAGCAAAATGCCTAAAAAAAAAGAAAAAGAAAAAGAAAAAGAAAAAGAAAATCATCTCTCTATCTCTATCCCTCACACTATGCTAGAAAAGAAAACCTGTAGAAATAGTAGAAATCTAACCTAAAGCTCACACTTTCTCAAAAGAACAAAACAGAAACGATCCACAGCAAGACTTCTCTCTCTCTCTCTCTCTCTCTCTCTCCCTCTCTCTCTAAAGAGAACTAAGCTATATAGTCCTTGATCACTTTTTTTTTTTCCTCCCTTGATCTTTCTGATCATCACTATCTCCATGTCAAATGATCATCAAGAAAGCAATCATGATCCATACCGGCCGTACAACGATCCTTTCACTTACAACAACCACGACTTCATGATCGACCGCTTCCCATTCCTCAACAACATGAACAATTCTTCCATATTCTACAACCAGTACCCCAGTATATCACCAGCTGCCAACAACAACAACAACAACAATAATAGTAGTACTAGCGATATTTTGGAATATCCCAATTCCTACTTGAGCTACGCCGACTGCCTTCATGGAAGCAGCTCCATGGATCACTACAACACCCTCTCCAGAGCCTTCGACATGGCGTGCGCCGCCTCCTCGCCCGACGTTGTTTCCGCTGCTCAGATCGATCAACATCACGACATCGGCAGCACTGCTGCTACTGCTACTACAGCTGCTAATAATCCGATGAATCTGGGTGCCGCCGGAGTGGGGGATCAGTCGGCGGGGACTAGCGAAAACCCTTCCACCCCGAATTCGTCGATATCTTCCTCCTCGAACGAAGCGGGAGCTGCGGTGGAAGAAGATTCGGTTAAGAGCTGCAAGAAGGTGGAATCAGAGGATAAGAAGCAGCCCATGAAGTCCGATCCTCAAGATGAAGATGATATTAATGAAGAAAAGGGCGCTTCAAAGAAAGTGTAGGTTTTATCCTTCTCATGATGTGCACCATAATAACATTATTCGCGGTAAATCATGTTAGTATTGGAGCTTGATTATCATTCTTGCCCCCCCTTTAAATTTTCAACAGATTTTTCAACATTTTCCCTTTCATATATATTATTTTTTTCAAATTCCACCTAAAATTTTCATAATTTGACTTTTGGACACACTTTCTTTCCTCTACCAAATCCTTTTTTTCCACACATGTAATTACTATTTTTATGGGAAGACAGTGAAAGGATCGTTGCACATGAAGTCCTGGTTGTTGTCATGAAAGGATAGTGAGAAGTATTTATGCAGAGAAAAACATAGGGCCATATGTGGAACCCTAATTATATAAGACGCATACATGTTCACTTATTATTTTTTTCTGGGAATAAAATTAATCATTTAAAGTTTCTTCTTTTGCCCTTTTCTGAATAATTTAATGCAAAAGTTTAGTATCTTTGCTTATTATTATTATTATTATTATTAGTTGTGGTGGTAGTATTAGTAGTTGTAGATTGGATTTGTGAAACTTGGGCGAATATTAATCATGTGTTGTTTCGTAATTAGGACAAAGACTAAAAAGAAAGAGAAACGGCAGAGGGAGCCGCGGTTTGCCTTCTTGACTAAGAGCGAGATTGATCACCTTGAAGATGGATACAGATGGAGAAAATATGGGCAAAAGGCTGTTAAAAATAGTCCTTATCCAAGGTTTGCTTATTTCTTCAATTACCCCCACCAATTATTATAATGTGTGTGAGCTTGGATGAAAAAACACACTCTATAGCTGGCAATTTAAGTACTAGATGGCAAAACCTAATCTTAAAGTACTACCAATTATATCTGTTAATTGCCAATTACATATGTTAGCCATATTGCAAGTACATGAAATTAAAGCTTACTCAAGTGTCACCTATAGCAATTGCATCAATAAACCTACTAATCTCATATAAGCATAGCTTAGTTGATTACATTATACGTTATGAAACTGATTGACCTTTAATTGAAAAACTTTAACACGTCTCTCACCGCCGACAATTGTTCTTCCCTATTACTTTTTGTATTGAAAAGAAAGCAAATTCAACTTACCACAAAAAAGAGCTTGCTAGTCAAACTTTATGGTTAACTTATAACTATCTTGCAATGCTTTTCATCAAATTTTTTTTTTTTTTGGCGTCTCAGAAGCTATTATAGATGCACCACTCAGAAGTGCACTGTAAAGAAGCGTGTGGAGAGGTCATTCCAAGATCCCTCAATTGTGATCACTACGTACGAAGGGCAGCACAACCATCACTGTCCAGCCACACTCCGTGGCAATGCGGCGGCCATGTTGTCGCCTTCCCTTTTTGCGTCGGTGGCTGCATCCGTGGGCCCAAGCTTGCCGCACGAGTTCTTCACTCAGTTGCTCCCCATCAATGTCAATAACAATAATGATAATTATCATCATCACAATCAAGGTGAGGGCAGTTCTATGTTATTCTCAAATTACCTCGCTCAGCAATACCGCCAACAGCTTCAAGTTCCTGATTTTGGCTTATTGCAAGATCTAGTTCCCTCATTTACTCGTCACAAGCAAGATCCATGAAAGTTGATCTTCCATATCTGCTGGGAGAATACATTATATATATATATATATATATATATGCATGTAGTTTTGTCTATTAATTATATACTTTTGTTATCAGGCGCTACTTTTTGAGTTTAAACTTTTCATCTCCTTTCTGATCTATCGCAACTCTTTCCAAATGTGTATTGTCTAGTTATATATCTGTGAACTGTCTCTCCTCTCTCTATGTCAAAATTATATGTAATAACTGATTAATTAGAACGTATTAATGATCAAGTGGAGAACATATAGAGCATTGAGTGATGCTTATTTAATTTCTGATTTATTGAGTCTGAAAATGTATACATGTTATGAGCTACATCTTACCAAATGAAGTACTTTCTAGAATTTGTCTAAAAACTTGATTATTTATGGTGCCGCCTTTAAAGGAAATGGCAGGTTATTACACCATAATTAGCAGTGCATCCCAGCTTTTGGAAGAACTTGACTAGTAATTGGTAATATTAAGGTTAATTGCTGGTTTATCTTCTTTATATATAGTGATCAGTACTATTGTAATTAAGGTTACAATATTTCTGTTTTCAGTACGTTCATTAGAGAGGAGTTGGATGATATGGAGCTCGTAGAAAGTAACCAAGTTCTCTTTAAAAGGAGTTAATTAGTACTCTAACTATATGTAATCTTCACTTCTCTCTTATGTATTTAAGTATGCACTAATACCATAAAGGAGGGCAATAGATATAATCGTTGCTTATTTTTATGGTATATAATCGTTGCTTATTTCTTATTCTAGTTTTTTTTAACAAATTACTGTAATCATTAATACATATATATGTATGTGTATATATTATATGTATTATGTATGTATTCATAACGTGGTGTTCCTTTAAAAATAAAATAAAGTTACGTAGATCAGTTCGTAAATGAGCTTATACTTTTATAAAGTGGATAATGTACACTAGCTAAATGAGTACTATAGTTGTACAAATTTCCAGTTTATATTATGAGTTAACATAAGCCAAGTAGATACAAGTCGTGAGTTTAGAGTACCGTAAACAAGTCAAACTTGGCCTTATTATTTATAAATGTATTTAAATATGTACTAATATTACAAGGCCGTGTTAGATCTCTGATAAGTGATGATTACACTTAAGACTTTTTTTTTAAATGAAAGAAAGAGAATAACTGGCGAGCACATCTCAATTAGGTTGGAACCTACTTAGGTAACAATATAACCAATGTGACTATTAAATAAACCTAATGATGAAATTGATCAGCTCAACTTCAATTTGTTGATCTTTTCAAAATGTAACCTTGATCTATATACAACATTTAAACGTGCATTAACATTTCTCATTAAGTAAACCACATCTGCAGCTAAATATAAACAATCGACACGCCTTTCTACATGCTTAGGATGCATTCCATCAATCCACCCTAAAGTTGGTTACTATGAGAGTGAAATATCTCAGGCTGTGTTATTAATTAATTAGGTGCTTAGTCAGATTATATATTTCCCAAGAGAGATATTACAGGAAATTATATATATTAACTATATGTTAATAAAAATAATCCCTTGAGCATTTGATTAATGAAGCTTTTAATTTACAGGAAATGGATATGACTACATAATAAGATGCCGCATCAATTAATGTTACCAAAAATCTGTTATAATGATGATGTCTCTATCGTTTATCAATTTATATATTTCGAAAACTAATTGTGTATATATGCATCCGTAGGATTTAATCTAACAACAGATTACCCCTAAATCATTAATGAAATTTTGTTGGTATTTGACAAAAATAACCTAAATTTTTGATGATATAAATGAATTATTCCATCATCTAATGCTTTGATAAATCATGATGTATATGCACGATAATACACCCGGATTATAGTTCTATTGAATGTTTTACATATATTTTTTAAAAATTATTTTGATTAGATTAATATTAAGGGTATGTATAAGTCAATATAGGCCTTTGAATTCGGCGGCCAAACATTGGCAGCTTTTTCTACTACCATTTTTTTTTCCCGTCTCTCATCTGTAATATCGCTCTCTCCCTCTTACTGTTGTTGTTACTACTACTACTATATTATTATTATTATTTTATGAATAGCATCGATCGACTCCAAAGTTCGCTTGTCTTGAACCTAATTTACTACAAAGCTTGTTGAACAAATATTCTATGCTTGACGTTCGTGAGCAATTAATTTACTAGTAGCTAATAGACATAATGTGTTTAGCAGTATTACTAAAGCATGAACCTATGTAAAAATAACATATTTTTTGTTATGTACTAATACAATAAACACAATAAACTATTGAAAGCATATCTTTACAAGTTTGAATTTTTTGATGTTCTTAGCATGCATCCAATTATCATATAAGCATTAATCCACTTCAGTAGAGTCAAACACTCCTGATGAACGTATGCAAATACAAATATTCATATGGTTAAACTAATGATGATGCCAAGAAGAGTTTCTCGGTTTTGCTAATTATATAAAATTTTTTAAGTTTGAAAAATGCAAAACAGCTTGATTTTGATAGTGATTAGTGATTAGGAGTACGTTTACATTGTAATTGTTAAGACAAACCGGGCTCATATAATATTCTACTTTATATTGGGGGAATCACAGAAGTATCGTAAAGTTGAACGATTTTCACAAACTTCAGATAACATGCATTGTTGTATCTGTGACCAGATTTTGACCCAATACTTGCTGAAAATTTCATCAAGTGCGTTTTACTTTACTAATTAAGGTTTGCAAACATGCGTCTTTAAAAAAAAAAAGAAAAAGAAAAACAAAACAAAAAACAAAAAACAAAAGCCAAAAGCCAAAAAACAAAAGAGAGAGAGTTGTGAATAATCAAAGCACGTATCAGCAAGTTGGACGAATGAATTTTGAGATTACAAGATCCAAAACAATTTCATGTCTTTCTTTTCAAGGATATATGGAATCTTATGCTCTTTTGTTTTATAATTTACTGACGAGTTATAGACACCTGACGTTTCTTATAAATAATGGTGTGTGTGTGATTCCCTTTACAATAAAAGCAGCATATCATCTAATATCCAGGTAATAAAGCTAGATGTGGTTTCAACCAAAAATGATTATTCTGGTAAATAATACATTTTTGACTAAGACGTGGCTTAAAACTATAAATGATATACTCGTGGTATTGAATTATTTGGGAGCATTGGTTAAAACCAATTGGATAAAAGTACTGTAGCATGTGATAGCTTTATATTGTAGTAATTTTTTGCTTTTAAATGAAACTGCTGAGAACTTTAATATTATTTGTTAGTTAGAACTAATTGGTTTTAATAATTGCCTAATATATATAGATATATATATGTTGTTTCTTTTAAAGAAAAAGGGGAAAATTGCATTGAAAAATTTTATAAATTGTAATGTCCAGATTTAATTAATAATAATTTGTATGCTAATTGGTAATTAATGTGCCTAATTGAGATTTTATTTTTAATAAATAATATTTGTGGTATTTTCCTAGTTAATTGCATTTTAATCATGTTGATGATTTATCTTAATTTTCACCATTTATTAAATTTATTTTAACAGATTTTAGTATTTTATTTTACCTTCCTAAAAAAAAAATCAGATTTTTGCAACAACAATTTGACAAAAGACCAACAAGTCCCCATTTCATTACCTAAAGAACAAAACCATGTGAATTAACTTGAAACTCAGAGCTCACTGTCCTGAAACTCAACTTCCAGATAACCAAGTGGAGCAGTCTTGAAACATGACTCACCCAAACTGTGTGCTGAACACAGTTTCCCATTGAAATTATATATAATTTCTGAGTTAAAGAGTACGTAACTCCATAGTCCCATTTTCTCCTCAACCCACATGTCTCCTTTATACTCTCTTTCTCTTATATTACAAGCTTCAAGAAAAACACCCAGACAGTCTCCACTTTTGTTCCAATAACTTGGACATTCCTATTTTCTCTCTTTAGTTCTGTTTCAAGAGAACTGAACACCAGAGCTTCATCTTCATCTAAGAGCAGTGCAGGAAACCCAGCTTTGAAGCCTCCAAGTCATTTCAAACCGATCAACCCAAGGTTAGCTCCACTTTTAACAAATTAAACACATGATTTAAAGCATCTTTACACTTTTTTTTTTTTTTTTTAAGAATCAAATCTGAGTTAAACATCTGAGTCCTGTGCTTCACATAAATAGTTATTTTTAAGCAAACTTGACAAACTTTGACCATGCATGTCATGATCCGAGATTTGTTAAGCTTAAACAACTTGAAATCTGAGTTTGTAGAATCATTCCATCATGAATTCGTGATTTATTTGGATTGAAAATAAATCAAAGTTAGTGTTACATTTTATTATTCATTTTCGGAATAAAATGTGAAAATGCATGAAGAGTGATGAAATGATGATTGCATGTCGTTGAAATTAAGTTTGTAAGCTTCAAATCTTGTTTATGAATCATTTGAACATGTTTAGATTGAACTAATCTCGGTTTGAAACTCGGGTGCTCGAAAACAAAGCATGTTGTTCGCGACAATGCGGTTGACCATGCACTGTGTAATGCGGTCGACCGGGACACCACAAACACGTGGTCGACCGCATATAGTGTAGTGTGGTCGACCGCACTGTACGAGTTCGACAAGCCAGATGTAACACCCGAGATTTCTAAAATATTAAAAATGCATTAGATTAAGAATTATATTAAGACGAAAAGTACAGTTTAAGAAAAAATACTGTATAATAATATGGAAAGTTATACAGTATTACAATAATGTAGTGTAAGAACTGGACTATTTAAGTTCACGCAGTACAAAAATTGGACGGTTTAAGTTAAAGCAGTATAGGAATAATACTGCTTAAAGAATGTGGAGGAATAAGAAATGTTATGTTCGGCCTCTAAAAATTTAAAAATTAACTAGAGGCAAGTAAAATATTTTACACAGTCTAGGAATATGTTTTTGCACTGATTTTACCACGACAGTATAAGAAAAATACTGTGCGGTGAAAAATTACACTGTATAAATTTTTGGGCCCCACAAAGTGGACACCCAACCAAATTTGATTGGGCCACCAAGCTTGGAAAGGTGGCCCAATAGCATGTTGTCACCTAGGTTATCCTTATGGATGACCATGATTCATCAAAGTGAATAAGAAGCATTAAATGCAACTTATCACAAAAATTTTCTTCTTCTCCTTCCTCAAGAACCCACGGCAGCCATAGCTAAAGCTTCCAAAAAAATTTTCTCAACCCCACACTTTGCAAAAATAACCCCAAACAAGTTTTAGAAGCAAGTTCAAGGATTTTTCCAAAGATTTAAGGTAAAATCCCAAACTTTTTAGCAAGTTTTCAAGGGATTTTTCATGGGTTGAAGGGGAAATTAATCCATGGTGTTTTTGCATGAAAATGAAGCCTAGAAGGGAGTTCAAAGGAACTTTAAAGGTTAGAAATCAAAAAGTACTATTTGGGGTAAGTTTTAGATTTCAAAGTTTTGAAATTTTATGAATTTTGTTTTGATTTTTATTCTTTTAAACCCATGTGGGTTCTTGAGCATGTATTTGATGAAATTTCACGTATATGTGATGTATGGCATGTTTAAGTTGTGAAATTTTGGTTTATGGTGCAAAACGGTAATTTTTGCAAAAATTTTTATTTTGTAAATTTGATGTTAGTTCTAGTAAAAATGATATTTGAGCATGAGAATGATTTCAATAAGGCATGGAACGGTTTTTGCAGGGATTGATTTGTAATTTTGAAATGGATTTTTATAAAAACGTCCTAGGGACTAAATTGAAAAAAAAAGTTCTTTCTCGACAGAATTAAAAAATGGCCAAAAACACCTCTGTATAGTGGGATTTTCACAAAAGTTAAAACACGAAAGTTGTAGATCTCGATGAAACTGTTAGACATTGTTGATAGTTTTTCAAAAATCTCTACTGTTTGTGAGATTTTAATTTTACAAGAATTGGTTAAAATTGAAATTTTTTTTAAAAGGGCAAAAATGTCATTTTCTCAAAGGATTTTGAATATGTTAGTTTGAGTAAAAATGTTCCTCATGAAAAATGGGGACTAATGGTGTAAAAAGATTATTTTTGGTTTTGGGGGCAAAACTGCAATTATTTTTGTATTGGGGTCAAAACTATAAATTGTGTGAAAACTAGGTTTTCACTAGAGAACGTTGGTTTTCTATGCTGCTGTAGGCAGTAAGTATTATAGATGCTAAGTTTTAAGGATTTAAAGTTCAGTCGATGAATGAATGAAAGAAAAAGAGTTAACGGCAAAATGATCATTTTGCGAAAGTGACCAAAACGGTCTCGAAATGCCTGATGTCAGGAAACGCTTCTTAGTGGGTATTTTTTCATAATTTGTAAGTAATGAAACGTTAAAGTTAAGCAATAAGTTTTATAAAATTATGAAGTTGACGAAAAACCCAAAAAGGGTAAAAAATGTCATTTTTACGAAAACTGTTGGAACGGAGTCGAACACTCCGATTTAGCATAACGTTCTTAGACAGAAAATGTTCCGTAATACGTTAAGTAACGTAACCGTCATATGTGACGAGAAATTTAATAAGGGATGTTTAAGTAAAGTAAAAGTAACCCCGATGGGTTACAAGGCTAAGTAAAGGAAAAGTAAACTGATGGTTTATAAGGTTGAGTAAAGAGAACGGTAGACCGATAGTATACCAAGTTATGAAAAAGGAATGAATTGTTAATGTTTACGTTTTATTATCAATCAAGTGGATTGATAAAAAGAAAGTTAATTAATGAGTCGGTTGTCATATGATTAGGACATAGAAGCTGGCCAATGGAAGAAAAAGGAACAAGAAAGGAACAGAATAGAGAACGCTAGGGCATAGTCCGGGTAAGTTCAGACTTCACCTAGAGCATAAAGTCAATAGTTTTTAAATGCTTACATATACATTTGTAAATGAGTTTGCAATGGTTATGAAAGTTGTTTTTAAAGTATATTTGCATTTATTATGCAAAAAAGTTCTAAAGTATAAAATAAGATTTGCAATGAATTTACAACCGTTATGTTTGAAGTCTATTTGCATATTGATATGCATGAATGTTATGAACTATGATTGGTGTGTGTGTTATAAATATGACATGACTTAAAGTATTATATGAATATAATATGAAATAGTTGCTATCAAAAGAAGAAAAATGTATTGCAACTCTACGATATGAAAGTATGAACGACAAGTGTATGTATGATATGAATGACATGAGTATGAGTAATATGTGAAAGAATGATATGAATGACATGTATATGTATGATATGCTTATGAATATGATATGTAAGTATGATACTTATACAAGCGAATGATATGGATATGAATGTTATAATTGATGCTTGTTATCTAGAATATAGCAAAATAGAGTATATAAGTACAATATCATGTAGTACATAATGAACATGCATAATAAGGTCCATAAGAAACCCATTAAGGATATAACCTCCAATTTGCCTATAGGAAACTAGAAAAATTACTATAAGACACCTTAGTTTCAATTAGAAATCATGAGAACGATTTACATAATTAAGTAGAATTTAGAAAATTTCTCATGACCAACAGAGAGGTCACAAGAGCAATGCCAAAAGAGAGACTCTACGAATACAAAAAAAAAAAAAAAAAAAACAAGAGCTAATTTTTCCTTTTTCTGCACCCTAAGGAAAGGCTAGACATGTTCAAGAGAGATATGAAAAGTTAAGCTCTGTTATGACCCTTAGAAGTTTTCAGACAAATACCTAAACATGTTTAAGATAATCATTATCACTAGTCTGGAATGACTAGATGATAAAAGACCTATAGACTGAACAACAAAAAGATGAACTTACTAGCCAGTTTTTATGTAACAAATTATGATCTAGATGTGGATGTGCAACCTAGATATGAAATAGGATTAGTATAAGTCCTGCATTTCGATAATGCATAATGTGTTATAATTTAAGTTATAATTTTTATGATGCATTTGTTATGTAATATGTTGCAATTGTATGCAATATAATTCAAAATAAAAGTTATGATTTGCAATATGTGATTGCGTAACATGTTGCATTTGTATGCAATATGTTTTAGAATAAAAGTTATGATTTACAATATGTGATTGCGATATATGTTGCATTTGTATGCAATATGTTTCAGAAGAATAGTTATGATTTGCAATTTGTGATTGTGATATAAGTTGCATTTGTTATGCAATAAGTTTCAGAATAAAAGTTATGATTTACAAAATGTGATTGTGTTATATGATGTATTTGTTATGCAATAAGTTGCATTTGTTATGTAATAAGTTTCAGAATAAAAGTTATGATTTGTAAAATGTGATTGTGTTATATGATCCATTTGTTATGCAATAAGTTTTAGAGAACAAATTATGATTAGCAAAATGTGTTTGCATTTTATGTTGCATTTATTATGCAATAAGTTGCATTTATTATGCAATAGATTTTATAGTACAAGCTATGATTTGCAAGTGTATTTGCATATAATGTGGTTGCATTTGATGTGCTCACTAAGGTTAATAAGAAGGTAACGTAAAGTTAAAAAGAAAGTGTTGTACCAGCTTTCTTGTTGTGAGGTAATGAAAGTAAAGTTAAAGTTTGACCTCCCAGATGTGAGGTATACGACCTCGAAGTTCGATGGTCTTAAGTCTTGCACAAGGGAAGCATCACGTTTATGATCTCATGATTAAAGATGTTGGTACGAACATTAAAAGTTATAAGATAAAGAAAGTAAAGGAACAAAATGTGGAAAGTTAGAGTCAGATAAGAAAAGTTAAAGTGTAAGATAAGAAAAGATAAGGAACAAGGATAGAAAGTCAAAGTAAGAAAGAATGTTCATAAGATGCTCATAATCGAAAGTTCATAATTGAGCATAAATGAAAACATGCTTTGTGATTGTACTTGATTTGTTTATTATAAAACATTTATATGCTATGAAAAACATTCTGACATTCATATTAAATGTTTATGAAAACATAAATGACGTTATGAAGAGCAATCTAAAGATTGTTTTATGTTAAATATTTATGAAAAGCGTTTATGAAAAACGTTATAGAAATTGCTTTAGGAAAACGTTTATAAGAAACATTTTAGGAATATTTTATAAAAAATGTTTATAAAAAGCGTTTATGATAAAAGTTTTAAGAAAAAGTTTATAAATGACATTTTACGAAAAGCATTCTAAGGATTGCTACTGTTAGACATGTATGCCCTAAGGAGTAAAAATGTAATATGTTTTTGGAGACATTTTTATCAATAAAGAATTTATTCATTTATATATATACCAAATCTTGTCCTCTTTATGTTCATATTCGTTGAATGTATGATAGACAAACAGTAGTCTGAGACTGTCAGTCTAAACCTTAAGAATTGGGCATATGATGGACTGATTATGCGAAAGACACGATTCTTAGGGTGACGGTCTAAAACATATGATCCATAATCGAGGGAATAAAGTTGGGCGCTTTATTAATGTAAAGATTGTTATATTATCTATATCCCTTTTGGGAGATGGTTTGTCTTGAACATCGGAGTTGGACTCTGTGAATAGAAACATTGGCGCGTTGTCATAGATGATGACGTGTTGGATCGGGACATAAAGTGAATTGATTTAGATTAATAATTCTATCTTGGAAAATCGAATCACTTTAGACAGTCATTTGTATTGTATCTTAATCCTAAGATGAATAGTGGGCCCGTTGTCTCGACTTGTGTCTTTTGATGTACCAATGGGTGACTCCCACATCTCTATAGTGGTATGCATGCTGGTACGTTGGAGGCTTGACTCTTGATAGCGTAGACTTGTTATTCATAGATATGGAATCCATAGCTCCTCTTTAGGAGTAATGATATCCTCTTATATGCGTTGTCTAGTAATTGGAAAACTGGAGCGCTCAACCATTTGGATACATAGGTGTAACCGAATGGTATACTATCTTTGGATGGTAAGTTTCTAATGGTGAGACAATAGAACGTAAGATAAAAATAATCGGGAAGGTAAGACAGAACTTGTCCTTAAGCCGATTATGGATAATCATATGGGGATGCGATACACTATGATATGTCATGGAGACTTAGCTACACGAGCTTCGTAATTCTATAAAGTTCGAGAGTACAGCTCCAAGCTTTTAGTGGAGTAGCGTTGGAGTTGATAATTGTGAAATGTATATCTGGGATATTGGGTTTCATAATTATCATGAGCTTGAACTTTATAGGTCCATTTTGGTCCCCTTTGCTAGCTCACAAAATCCTGTAACGACACGGCGTGCTTTTCCAATAATTGGTGACTTATGTTGGATTTATCAGATTGGTTTAAAATTTGTAAGAATCAAATAATTCATGTCTGTTTATCGGTTGAATTAATTTTGTAAGAAATTAGTTCAAGATAAACTTGTTGAATTATTGCGATCAGATAATTCTTGTCTGTTTATCGGTTGTTTTAATTTTGGATAAATTAGAACAAGATAAACTTGTAGAATTATTGTGAATTGATTTATTTTCTTAGAGATTATCTTGATAAAGTTTGTTTTGATCAGATAACTTCTCTATTGGGTTATTTGAATCAAAACTGAGACTTTATCCTTTAGAATCTCGGGTGGAAAATAAAAGATTCGTGAAGATTTTTTCTCGGGAGTTCGGCCTGCTGGATGACGCGTTCGGCCTACTGAACTGGCCTGATCGGCCTGTCGATCAACGGGAGATAAGATTACACGTTTTCACAAGGATCTTATCAGATACTGATCCGAACTTGATTCTGTTTCGAGTTTTTGAGACCTAATCTGATATGGACTGACCCCAGGACCAATAGCTATATAAAGGGAGTGAGTCTCATGATTTACTTAGATCAATAGAGATCAATTTGAGAGATTAAGAGTGATACTCTTCTAGTGAGCATCTGAAAACTCCTTGAGAGCTTTTGTTCACAAATCATGAGCATTAACTTTGGGTTCTCTCTATTGGTTGGAAGGAGAGTCACCGGTGGAAGAGCTGTACGTGTGAGCCCACACTTACTCCGGTTGTGGATAGAGAATAGCAAAGAAGACCAGTTGGTTGAGGCTCTTCTGGAACGTTACTTCTCTAATTAGATTGCGGAGGTTCTTCGACACACTGAGGTTAGTAAGATCTGTCTAATTTATACATATAACATGTCAAACTTGTGTTTTGGAAATTACTCTAATGAAAAATTTTTAAAATTCTGCTGCGCACTTTGTTTCCAACAGCTACATGTTAAATGTTTTTTATAAAAAAAAAACATTTATGAAAACGTTCTAGAAAAGTTTTATAAAGAATGTTTATAAAAGTCGTTTTTATAAATGTCTATGGAAAATATTGATGATATATGTTTTAAGAGAAAGGCTTTCATGAGAAAAGTTTTGAAAGCATGTTTAAATGCTTTGTGAGTTTTTGTTTGAACTTACTGAGCGAAAGCTCATAAAAAGTTTATTCATGCTGTAGGTAGTATGTGGGCGACCAGTAGGACCCGTTAGAAAAGTTGGGTGCCATGGAGGACGGATGTGAGGATTTGAGTATGGATACCACCACAATTTGCTTCCACTACACAAGGGGAAGGTTTTTCACTATTTAATGTAATGTTTTCAAAATATTGAGAAGATCACAATTTTAAGGAATTTATTTAAAGTATTACAATATATTTACGAAATGTTTTATTTTCTTATAAAGTTACGTTTGGATCAATGATTCTTAATAAGTTTTAAGAAACGATTTGAAATGGTTTTAAAGACAAGTGTTGAGCAAGGTCTCGACATGAATGGCGATAGAGGTTGCAACAATTTTTAAGTACGTTTAAAGAATATTTTAAAAAAAGTATTTCAGTATTTTTCTTACTAAGTAAATAAGATTACTGTTTAAAAAATGATGTTTAAGTAAGTAAAGTGACTGCCCGAAAAGGCGAGTCGTTACACCGGACTTGTATGGTCGGCAGGCCAAACTTAACTGGTCCCGCAAGCCAAACCCAAATGGTCAGTAAGCTGACGATTCAAACTAAAATGACAGTTTTGCACATCATTTTTCATCATTTTTTTTTATTTAGAAATGTTTTAAAAGGAATATGATTTTGTGTTAAAAAATATTGATAATATGAAGATTTCATATATGATCATTTTGGAGTCTAAAGGCACACAAAGAAACCCTGAATAACATAGAAGTGATGTATGTCGATGTTTGAAGATTAATGTGTTTAATCTATGTCTAAGGTTGCTTGCAGTTCAGAAGAGCTAACGTTTAGCAAAACAGAGATTCGCGGTGTAGGCATGAACAGTGCTAGGAAATAAGGTAGGACTCTAGATCCTTCTTTTCAATAGCCATGATTTCTTAAAAATGGGTTTTAGCTGATCTGTACTTTTGAAACATTTTTGGAAAACAAGTTGCTTGTTTTTATTTATATTGAACATATATAGAATATGATGATGATAAATGACGATGATGAATTATGATAATGAACAATGATAATAAATGGTGATAATAAATTACAATAATGAATGAATCATAATGAATGTAAGTAATAATCTGGTAAAAGAATACCCAGAGAAAGATATGATTAAATGATGATGGACACCGAGCGGACATAGAATCCCGTTCAAAATGATATGATAGTGCATAATACCACACATAGATCGAATCGTGCAAAGAGTGACCTTGGGGGCAGGTCCCAAAACCCAGCTAGGCCACTTCGGTGGTGAGATTTGTAGGCTTTGCACATAAAGTGTGATAATGTATGATTCGAGATAATCACAGATGATGAATAGTAAGCACGAATTGGATTAATCAATTATGATGAATTTTGACAATTCCAGATGATGAGAGATAAGTATGATTTTGTTAAGTTATTTAATGTTCTCAAAATTGTATTAAATTCATTTATTTTAATTTAATAAAAGATTATTTTGTTAAACTCAAGTTCTACTGAGCCTTTCTCTCATGAATTTATTACTTGTTTTAAATTTTTCCCCTCTAGGTGATTCGTAGTGCACCGTCGAGTAGGATGCTGCTTATATTTTCGTGTGGACTGTGAGACGTTTGGCTTAATTGTTTTTATTTGTCCAAAGCATGTAATAATATGGACTGTATTTATTTTTCTATTGGACTATAGTTTGTATAAATTTTTTATATATCCGTGTTGTGTGTGCACTATGTGGGGTCCGGTGAGGCCCAAACTGTTTTTCAACGAACCTTGCAACTTAAATTTTTTTTCTGAGGCTATTTAAGAAATTTTACTTCTTAAATATTAAGGATTCGTAATGAATTAAAAAGGTTCAAAATTTACCACATTTTAACAAACTACCTAAAATAATTTTCTTAAATTATTAATTAAATAATCAATAAGTTTAGTTAAATCTATATAATTTATCTTTAATTAAACCGTCACATCACTACCCGGGTTTGGGTTCGTGACAGATTTAGTATCAAAGCACTAGGTTTTGAACCTTGGGAATTGTGCACACATAGATATGACATTGAAAACCACTGACAATCAAATTCTCTTATTGAGAAATAAGAGAATGACACCTAGGCATTGTTATGCCGCTACTGACTCAGACCCTGTTGATGACAAGGGTATAATGAATGATAAGTTTGTTGCCTTTAGGCTAATGGTGGCAAGGGCACCGACAGAGGTATGTTAAGAACTTAGTCGTGTTGCAATTTTAGTCATTGACAGAATAAAGACCCTTCGCCCATTTGACTCAGTGGAAAAGTATTTGGATATGTTAGGAAGGCCTAATGAATAGCATGTTGAGTTAGAAATATGCAAACTATAAGGTAGTGACAACGCCTAATGGAAACGGGCAAAACGTGTAAAGGGTAACTAGGGCATCAAATAGGATAAAGTTGAGAAGGTGTTTTAAGGCCGCTAGTTTCCACAATGATACAAGGACATGAAAATCACTAAATTCTATTGTCTGAAAGCAAGCAAGTATACAGTCAGGAAATATGAGGCAAAGTTTATAGAGTTGGCTGAGTTGCCCCATCTACTAAGGCATGCATCAAGTTTCAAGAAGGGCTCAAAGGTTCTATTTGATGATAACTAGTTGCTTTAAGGATCTAGGTCTATGGTGAATTGGTGTCATCAGCATCGTCAATTGGAAGAGACAAGGTCACTTACTATGGGAAACGGGGTAAAGACCACGGGTGGACCCCTAAAGAAACAATAAGAGGGACGACACAACAACTGTTTGATTCAGTTGAGGAACCAACACGGTGGTGTTAATAGTGGAAGCAATAGCTCCTCCGATGATTGATGAAACAATTCTTATAACTTTTATCGCTACTTTTACCTGTAATAGTTTATAATATGATTTGTATTTCTCAATTTCAGATTTGATATAGGTGCCACACAAATTCTCTCATTCCGAATTCATTTGTAAAAGCCTTAGGATTTGGAACAGAGGGATACAGTGAACCCACGATTGTTACTTCACCTTTAGAATGAGTGTATGCGAATAATTTGTGTAAATCTGATAAATAATGATTAGGGGTGAGACTTGGGAGATGATGATTAAAATCCCAATGAGTACTTACGATGTAATCCTACGAACGGATTGGCTGCTAAGTATAATGTCGTAATCGATTGTCACCTTAGAAAGGTAACTCAGATGACCAAAAAAGGAATGCTAATCACCGGCCGAGATGGTAATAATCAGATGATGAATGAGCGATTCTGGAAATCATGTTTAGGTGAATCTTGTCATACTAGTACTAGTGTAGTCAGTTAAGCTCGTTGTGCGTTTCTTTTGTACTAGTGTAGTAAGATTATATATTTGTCAAGAGAGATATTGTAGGGAAATAATATATATTAACTATATGTTAATAAAAATAATCCCTGGAGAATTTGATTCATGAGCTTTTAATTAAAGAGGAAATAGATATGACTACATTATAAGATGCCGCATCAATTAATGTTACCAAAAGTCTCTTATAATGATGATGTCTCTATCGTTTAACAATTTATATATTTCGAAAACTAATTGTGTATATTCGCATCCGTCGGATTTAATCTAACAAAAGAGTACCCCTAAATCATTAATGAAAATTTTTTGGTATTTGACAAAAAAAAAAGTCAAATTTTTAATGATATAAATGAATTATTCCATCATCTAATGCTTTGATAAATCATAATGTATATGCACGATAATACACCAGGATCATAGTTCTGTCGAATGTTTTACATATATTTTTTAAAAACTATTTGATTAGATTAGTATTAAGGGCGTGTATAAATCAATATCCTAGCGGTCAAATTTCAAACTATAGGCCTTTGAATTTGGCGGCCGAACATTGGCAGGCTTTTCTACCATTTTTTTTCCCGTCTCTCATCTGTACTATCGCTCTCTCCCTCTTACTGTTGTTGTCACTACTATTTCTACTATATTATTATTGTTATTATTATTATTTTATGAGTAGCATCGATCGACTCCAAAGTTCACTTGTCTTGAACCTAATTTAGTACAAAGCTTGTTGAACAAATATTCTATGCGTGACGTTCGTGAGCAATTATTTTACTAGTAGCTAAGAGACATAATGTCTTTAGCAGTATTACTAAAGCATGAACATATGTAAAATAACATTTTTTGTTATGTACTAATACGACAAACACAATAAACTATTGAAAGCATATCTTTACAATCTTGACTTTTTTCATGTTCTAAGCGTGCATCCAATTATCATTTAGTAGAGTCAAACAGTCGTGATGAATGTATGCAAATACAAATATTCGTATGGTCAAACTAATGATGATGCCAAGACGAGTTTCTCGGTTTTGCTAATTATATAAAATTTTTTAAGTTTGAAAAATACAAAACATCTTGATTTTGACAGTGATTATGTTGGGTTTGGTGCCCTAAAAGCTGTGACATTGTACATATTGTTAATAAATAAATAAAATGGCATTTATTATTATTTTGGTTGATTATATGTATTATGAATACATTTATAAACATCAAGAAAATTCCATGATTATTTATGTGACTATAAATTTAGCATATAAGTGTTATTTGCTTGGGGATAAAATTTATAGATAATAATCTAAATAGTCTGTAATAATTAATTAAAGTTTGGGATCTTTAATTAAAGATTACAAGTACGGTCCAATCTCATCTAAAATGAAATAGTCATTATCCAGACTATTAATGTAGAGACATTGGGTTGGAGGTACTTTATATAATAAGATTATATAGGACTGGACCAGATAAATTAAGAATCTCTAATAATCATCCGTTACAAATAGAGTATTCAAATTTATCACTATGATGATCATATATTTGACAGTCTTAATCCTGAGTATTTATTAGACTCCTATTTATTACATTATGTTTTTTGACTTGCATGGTAAGATTTGTCTAAGCACAAATTGTAACTTAGCATCTTGGAAACATAAAGTAATAAATGGCTGGGAATAATATTATACAGATATGGAATCCATTCCTTCCCTATGGAAGTTAGAAAAATAGTTCTCTTGAGTGATAATTCAAGGTTTGAACAATAGAGCGCTCGTTCATAATAAGATTATGAATTAATTGTTCATTAGAGAATTATTGGAACTCAAGGATAAAGAGGTAATAAGAGAGGTGAACGGAAATTGAACCTAGCTCTTATTATGAACTATTTATGGAGGACTGACTTATATGTAATGATTATATCAATGGACTACTCGTTAATTTTCTTTGAGTAATTTCACTGTAATCTCAAGAGTTCAGTTTCAGTTTTTTAGTGGAGTAACACTGAAACTAATAAATTTGGCACATTAATTAAAGAGTTTGATTAAATGTCAAATTTATTGGAGCTTGGGTTATAGGTCCATAGGTCCCCAATACCACCTCTGTAACACTATATTGGATTTTTGCATTGAATGAATTATACATGTTTAATTCAGAATTTTTGAATTCTGAATTAATTTTTCACACTTGAATTATTAACGTGACACAGAAAAATGTTTTCTGTGACACATAATGTAATGTGATAAATGTTATCACATTTAACTGAGCCATTAGTCATTTTTCTTTCCTTTTTCTTTTCCTTTCCTTTTCGTTTGTTTCCCCGAATCCTTATTCGGATTCCACACACATATGCACATGTATATATATAAGGAACGGTGAAGAAAAAAGAAACTTGCCTTTTTTTTTTTTTTTTTTTTTTTTTTTTTTTGACTTTGGCCGAGACTAGATTCGGTCATTTATGTATATATATATATATATGTGTGTGTTGTGTGGGGAAAGCGTGAAACAGTTTCACGGCTTTCCCTTTTTTTTTTTTTTTTTTTTTTTAATAATATTATATTAGTATATATATATATTAATATATTATAAAAACTTATATATATAAAAAAATTTGGTTCAAAATCATATATATATATATATAAAACTCGATTCAAAAATAAATCACATTTATTGTGCTAAGATGTGTTTTATAAGATAAAACACATCTTAGCACAAATTGTAACTTAGCATCTTGGAAACATAAAGTAATAAATGGCTGGGAATAATATTATACAGATATGGAATCCATTCCTTCCCTATGGAAGTTAGAAAAATAGTTCTCTTGAGTGATAATTCAAGGTTTGAACAATAGAGCGCTCGTTCATAATAAGATTATGAATTAATTGTTCATTAGAGAATTATTGGAACTCAAGGATAAAGAGGTAATAAGAGAGGTGAACGGAAATTGAACCTAGCTCTTATTATGAACTATTTATGGAGGACTGACTTATATGTAATGATTATATCAATGGACTACTCGTTAATTTTCTTTGAGTAATTTCACTGTAATCTCAAGAGTTCAGTTTCAGTTTTTTAGTGGAGTAACACTGAAACTAATAAATTTGGCACATTAATTAAAGAGTTTGATTAAATGTCAAATTTATTGGAGCTTGGGTTATAGGTCCATAGGTCCCCAATACCACCTCTGTAACACTATATTGGATTTTTGCATTGAATGAATTATACATGTTTAATTCAGAATTTTTGAATTCTGAATTAATTTTTCACACTTGAATTATTAACGTGACACAGAAAAATGTTTTCTGTGACACATAATGTAATGTGATAAATGTTATCACATTTAACTGAGCCATTAGTCATTTTTCTTTCCTTTTTCTTTTCCTTTCCTTTTCGTTTGTTTCCCCGAATCCTTATTCGGATTCCACACACATATGCACATGTATATATATAAGGAACGGTGAAGAAAAAAGAAACTTGCCTTTTTTTTTTTTTTTTTTTTTTTTTTTTTTTTTTTGACTTTGGCCGAGACTAGATTCGGTCATTTATGTATATATATATATGTGTGTGTTGTGTGGGGAAAGCGTGAAACAGTTTCACGGCTTTCCCTTTTTTTTTTTTTTTTTTTTTAATAATATTATATTAGTATATATATATATTAATATATTATAAAAACTTATATATATAAAAAAATTTGGTTCAAAATCATATATATATATATATAAAACTCGATTCAAAAATAAATCACATTTATTGTGCTAAGATGTGTTTTATAAGATAAAACACATCTTAGCACAAATTGTAACTTAGCATCTTGGAAACATAAAGTAATAAATGGCTGGGAATAATATTATACAGATATGGAATCCATTCCTTCCCTATGGAAGTTAGAAAAATAGTTCTCTTGAGTGATAATTCAAGGTTTGAACAATAGAGCGCTCGTTCATAATAAGATTATGAATTAATTGTTCATTAGAGAATTATTGGAACTCAAGGATAAAGAGGTAATAAGAGAGGTGAACGGAAATTGAACCTAGCTCTTATTATGAACTATTTATGGAGGACTGACTTATATGTAATGATTATATCAATGGACTACTCGTTAATTTTCTTTGAGTAATTTCACTGTAATCTCAAGAGTTCAGTTTCAGTTTTTTAGTGGAGTAACACTGAAACTAATAAATTTGGCACATTAATTAAAGAGTTTGATTAAATGTCAAATTTATTGGAGCTTGGGTTATAGGTCCATAGGTCCCCAATACCACCTCTGTAACACTATATTGGATTTTTGCATTGAATGAATTATACATGTTTAATTCAGAATTTTTGAATTCTGAATTAATTTTTCACACTTGAATTATTAACGTGACACAGAAAAATGTTTTCTGTGACACATAATGTAATGTGATAAATGTTATCACATTTAACTGAGCATTAGTTAATTAATTGATTATTGTTAAAATCTATTCTTAAATAAATGTGATTTATTTTTGAATCGAGTTTTATATATATATATATATGATTTTGAACCAAATTTTTTTATATATATAAGTTTTTATAATATATTAATATATATATATACTAATATAATATTATTAAAAAAAAAAAAAAAAAAAAAAGGGAAAGCCGTGAAACTGTTTCACGCTTTCCCCACACAACACACACACATATATATATATACATAAATGACCGAATCTAGTCTCGGCCAAAGTCAAAAAAAAAAAAAAAAAAAAAAAAAAAAAAAAGAAAAGGCAAGTTTCTTTTTTCTTCACCGTTCCTTATATATATACATGTGCATATGTGTGTGGAATCCGAATAAGGATTCGGGGAAACAAACGAAAAGGAAAGGAAAAGAAAAAGGAAAGAAAAATGACTAATGGCTCAGTTATAAAAAGGAAGAGATAACAGTTATCTCAGTAATTTTATTCACATAATTTTTAGAGAGAAAAACTGAGAGTTCTTCTCTAAAGAAAAAGGTCTGCTATCTCATGTGTTGAGTACATAGCAGATTCAGAAAAGTGTGAGGATAATTCATTCTTGCAGTTTGACGCCCACTCGTCTTTCCATTGGTGTGGAGGCCTGGTTTGGAAGATCGTGGTGTCAAAGAGGAAAGCTAGGATACCCTGATAGTCTTCAAAAGGTTAGTAAAAAATTCCTAAAGCTTTCTGTAATTAAAATTATATATCTATTCCCGATAAAACAAAGTTTTCAGAAAATTTTTGTTTCTCAACGATCCGTTCCTTCCGCTGCATTTAATGTTTTAATTCTAACAAATGGCATCAGAGCGGGTTATAGCATATATAATTTTAATTAAACATGATTTTATTTTGATGATATCATGTTTTTGATGCATGTTTGTGGGCACTTTGCATCTTTATTAATTTTTATTCATGTGATGAATGGTTGTTTAATGAAAGAATTTTTGGTCGTTAATTATATGGTCCTTTTGGATTAATAATTTTTATTTTCAGTTTGATTAGATCAATCTGTGTAAACCCATAAAGGGGTATAGGCTTTTTGTAATTTATTATCATTATTTTTTCTTCTCTCCTCTCTTTCACTTGCTACACGTGGAGCGATGAAGAAAAAGATGTCCATTGGATTTTTTGGCCCAGTTGAGAACTATGGGCCTATCAGATTTCAAAGGCAGTCCAGCAAATCGTTGCACAATAAACCATTTGATGAAGACCACAAAATTAGAGCAGGGAATTATGTATAAATTACAAGAAGACCCCTGTAATTTTATTTATTTATTTATTTTTTATTCTTTGGGTTGTAATTTTAATTATCCAAAAGGACCCGGTCAAAAATTCATTGTTTATTTTCATTTTTATTTTCATATGATGATTGAGATAACATGTTCATGCATGATAACATGTCATCTAGGAAAATGCCCACTTATAGTTATTGTAACATGACATGCATACACTTAGCATATTATTTTTATAAAGGAGTTTATAAAATGAATTAATATGTGTTAGCATTAATTTAATAAGATTAAATTAATTGGGTTGGTTTTATAGAAACTTAATTTATTAATCAACCAAATAATGTGAATTTAGTTTTAACAGTTAAGACTTGGTAAAATTCACATTAATTCTAAGTTATCTAATTTTAAATTGTTTAATATTTGGTAACTTAGACAATTCATAATAAATTTAGATTTTTAGAAAATCTGGTAATTTATTTAAGTGTAAATAGAATGAGATTCTATTAACACATAATATAATCTAGTAATTAAAAATTGTTTTTAACTACTAGGATTATGAAACATATGATGTTTTATAAGATAAAACACATCTTCTAAAATAATGAGTGGGAGAAGGTAATATGACAATATAACATGCGGTCTCCACTATTAGTACAACACCGTGAGATTTAGGTGGCGCCTCGCGACGCTTTGATTTCGTCCTCCCTACGGAGGGTGTCCATTTAAATCAATATCAAGGTTGGCTTCCTTGAGATAGGATTTTATAATGTATTTCAAAATTGACCTACCCTACGGCGGCAATTTTGAGTTAAGTTGTTAAAATCTAAAATAGTGGGTTACACTCATAAAGACATAATTAAATTGTTAATTATATCTTGACCAAAATAAACGGTTATTAATAAATATAGAAAATATGAGATATTTTGAATATATTTATTAATTGAGAATGTCTCAATTCAATTCATAAATAATTTGACCTACCCTACGGCGGCACTTTATTTAAATTGAATAATCGTGAAATTAGTAAAATATTTTTTTTGTGTTTTTCATATGCATCACGCATCACGTTTACTATTCCAAAACATATATTGATGTTTATGCAACCATTTTAATTTATGCTATTTTATTTATTTATTACAGCGACAATGTCTAATCCAATCATCGCAATTCTCTCAAATGAAAAATTAACCGGAGATAATTTTGTCAAGTGGAAGAGTAACATGAACATTGTACTAATTTGCGAAAGTTACAAGTTTGTCCTGACGGAGGAATGTCCTCCAGAGCCTGCTTCCAATGCTCCTCGTAATGTACGGGAAGCATATGATTGTTGGATCGAGGCAAATAATAAGGCCCGCTGTTTTCTTTTGGCTGGGATGTCTGACGTGCTTAGGATGAAGCACGAAAACATGGAGACCGCTTATGAGATAATGCAGTCTCTGCAAGACATGTTTGGTAAACCTTCTGAAAAGGCACGCCACGAAGCCGTTAAGGCAGTAATGAATGCAAAAATGAAGGCAGGGATTTCGGTCAGAGAACATGTTCTCAACATGGTTAACTATCTCCATGAGGCCGAGGTCAATGGGGCTATGATAGATGAAGCCACACAGGTGGGGATGATTTTAGAAACCCTCTCCCCTGCGTTCCTTCAGTTCAAAAGCAACTATTTCATGAACAAGCTGAAATATAACATGACTGAGTTGCTTAATGAGCTTCAAACCTTCGAGTCTATTTCGAAAGAAAAGACTAAAGAAGCTGAGGCAAATGTTGCAGAAGCTCAACCTTCCTCTTCTGCCCAAAAGAATAAGAAGAGGAAGGGGACTGAAGGAAGTGGTAAGTCTAAGAATGGAGGGCAACCTAAGAAGAACAAAAGCAACAACAACAAAAGGAGCTCCAACCAAAAGAAGCCTAAAGGAAAATGTTTCCACTACGGCGTAGTTGGGCACTGGAAGAGAAACTGCAAGAAGTATCTTCAGGAGCTCAAAGAAAAGAAGAACAACGGTAAATGAGATTTACTCGTTTTAGAAGCTTGTTTAGTTGAAGATGATACTTCACCTTGGATAATTGATTCAGGGGCAACTAACCATGTTTGTTCTTCTTTGCAGATGCTTAGTTCTTCAAGAGAGCTTTCCGACGGGGAACAAACGATGAGAGTGGGAACGGGAGAGGTTGTTTCGGCAAGAGCAGTGGGAGTTGTTAAACTTTATTTTAGAAATAAGTTTTTAATTTTAGACAATGTTTATTACATCCTTGTTTTCGTAGAAATTTGATTTCTGTTTCCAGGTTGTTTGAACAAATGTTTAATGTTTCTTTTAATAATAATTATGTTAATATTTCTAGAAATGGTTTGGATATTTGTTCTGCGCATCTGGAAAATGGGCTTTACACCTTAAGGCCCAACGAAAAAGCACTGCTCAATATTGAAATGTTCAAAGTTGAACAACCTAAACCCAAGAAGCAAAAGATTTCTTCTAATAATGAAACATACCTATGGCACCTTAGATTAGGTCATGTCAACCTTGACAGAATTAACAGACTGGTAAAGGAGGGTCCTTTAAAAGAGCTAAAAGTTAGTTTTCTACCAGTTTGTGAATCTTGTCTTGAAGGTAAAATGACTAAGAGGCCTTTCTCTGCAAAAGGCGAAAAGGCCAAGGAACCACTTGAGCTAATACATTCAGACGTCTGTGGTCCAATGAATGTACAAGCTCGTGGTGGTTACGAATATTTCGTCACATTTATTGACGATTATTCAAGGTATGGTTACATATACCTAATGCAAAGGAAATCTGAAACTTTTGGAAAGTTCAAAGAATTCCAAGCGGAAGCTGAAAAGCAATTAGGTAAGACGGTGAAGAGTCTTCGATCTGATCGAGGAGGAGAATACCTTGATACTGAATTCAAGGATTATATGATAGAACATGGTATTCTATCACAACTCACCGCACCTGGAACACAACAACAAAATGGTGTTGCAGAGAGAAGAAATAGAACGTTGCTTGATATGGTGAGATCCATGCTTAGCTACTCATCATTACCCACTTCATTTTGGGGATATGCACTACAAACTGCAGTATATCTTCTAAACATAGTTCCATCTAAGTCTATTTCAAAAACACCTCTAGAGTTATGGAATGGTCGCAAACCTGGTATGCGACATATCCGTATATGGGGGTGTCCAGCACATGTGCTGAAAGGTAAGACTGGGAAGTTGGAACCACGTTCTGAAGTATGCTTATTTGTGGGATACCCAAAGGGAACGAGGGGAGGTTTGTTTTATAGTCCACAGGATAAGAAAGTATTTGTATCGACAAATGCCACTTTTATCGAGAATGATTATATGACAAACTATAAACCTCGTAGCAAAATTGTACTTGAAGAGTTACTTTCTGATCAGATCAGACCACAACCGACAACTGTTGTCGAAGGACAAAATGAGGAGGCCACATCTTCCTATCAGAATGTCATACCAC
Organism: Artocarpus heterophyllus; assembly: GCA_025403435.1. Classification (NCBI taxonomy): domain Eukaryota; kingdom Viridiplantae; phylum Streptophyta; class Magnoliopsida; order Rosales; family Moraceae; genus Artocarpus; species Artocarpus heterophyllus. The sequence goes on along the minus strand of CM046348.1, from coordinate 25,710,175 downwards.
CTCGACGTAGTGGGAGGGTTGTGAGACCACCTGCTCGCTACAGGGAACTTGGAGAAGCAAATGTTGCTATCTCTGATAATGGTGAGGATGATCCATTGACATATCGTGATGCAATGGAAGTTTCTGAGAAGGAAAAATGGCTGGAGGCTATGAACCTTGAAATGGAGTCCATGTACTCCAATTCAGTCTGGGATCTTGTAGACCTACCTGAAGGGATAAAACCCATAGGGTGCAAATGGATTTACAAGAAGAAAAGAGGAGTGGATGGGAAAGTTGAGACTTTCAAAGCTAGGCTTGTGGCAAAGGGTTACACCCAAAAAGAGGGAGTTGACTATGAAGAAACTTTCTCGCCTGTAGCTATGCTTAAATCCATTCGGATTCTTTTATCCATTGCTGCTTGTCTTGATTATGAGATATGGCAAATGGATGTCAAGACTGCCTTTTTGAATGGCTATCTTGAGGAAAGCATCTATATGGTGCAACCAGAAGGGTTTGTAGTTAAAGGTCAAGAGCAAAAAGTTTGCAAGTTGCAGAGGTCCATCTATGGACTCAAGCAAGCTTCAAGATCTTGGAACTTGAGATTTGATGAAGCGATCAAATCTTATGGTTTCAATCAAAATATTGATGAACCTTGTGTTTACAAGTACATCAAAGAAAAGAAGGTGGTCTTCTTGGTTCTTTATGTAGATGATATCCTACTCATTGGGAATGATGTAGGAGTATTATCTGATGTAAAGAAATGGCTCGCCAGCAATTTCCAAATGAAAGATTTAGGAGAAGCAAGTTATGTTCTTGGAATTCAACTCATAAAAGATCGCAAGAACAAACTGTTGGCGCTGTCTCAGGCATCGTATATCGATAAGGTGCTTACCAGATTTTCGATGCAAAACTCCAAGAAAGGTAATTTGCCTACACGTCATGGAGTTTATCTTTCAAAAGAGCAGTGTCCTAAGACACCTCAAGAGGAAGAAAATTTGAGACGGGTACCCTATGCATCTGCAGTAGGAAGTCTAATGTATGCCATGTTGTGTACAAGACCTGACATTTGCTATGCCGTGGGTATAGTCAGTCGGTATCAATCCAACCCAGGATTAGATCATTGGGTAGCGGTTAAACATATTCTCAAGTACCTTAGGAGAACGAGAAACTATATGCTAGTTTATTCTGGTGAGAATTTGATTCCCATTGGATACACTGATTCTGATTTTCAATCAGGCAAAGAGCTTTGAGGGACACTTGGAAGGCTTAGGTCTTAGAGACATGTCTCACCTGCTTTAGGGCAAGTGGGAGATTGTTGGGTTTGGTGCCCTAAAAGCTGTGACATTGTACATATTGTTAATAAATAAATAAAATGGCATTTATTATTATTTTGGTTGATTATATGTATTATGAATACATTTATAAACATCAAGAAAATTCCATGATTATTTATGTGACTATAAATTTAGCATATAAGTGTTATTTGCTTGGGGATAAAATTTATAGATAATAATCTAAATAGTCTGTAATAATTAATTAAAGTTTGGGATCTTTAATTAAAGATTACAAGTACGGTCCAATCTCATCTAAAATGAAATAGTCATTATCCAGACTATTAATGTAGAGACATTGGGTTGGAGGTACTTTATATAATGAGATTATATAGGACTGGACCAGATAAATTAAGAATCTCTAATAATCATCCGTTACAAATAGAGTATTCAAATTTATCACTATGATGATCATATATTTGACAGTCTTAATCCTGAGTATTTATTAGACTCCTATTTATTACATTATGTTTTTTGACTTGCATGGTAAGATTTGTCTAAGCACAAATTGTAACTTAGCATCTTGGAAACATAAAGTAATAAATGGCTGGGAATAATATTATACAGATATGGAATCCATTCCTTCCCTATGGAAGTTAGAAAAATAGTTCTCTTGAGTGATAATTCAAGGTTTGAACAATAGAGAGCTCGTTCATAATAAGATTATGAATTAATTGTTCATTAGAGAATTATTGGAACTCAAGGATAAAGAGGTAATAAGAGAGGTGAACGGAAATTGAACCTAGCTCTTATTATGAACTATTTATGGAGGACTGACTTATATGTAATGATTATATCAATGGACTACTCGTTAATTTTCTTTGAGTAATTTCACTGTAATCTCAAGAGTTCAGTTTCAGTTTTTTAGTGGAGTAACACTGAAACTAATAAATTTGGCACATTAATTAAAGAGTTTGATTAAATGTCAAATTTATTGGAGCTTGGGTTATAGGTCCATAGGTCCCCAATACCACCTCTGTAACACTATATTGGATTTTTGCATTGAATGAATTATACATGTTTAATTCAGAATTTTTGAATTCTGAATTAATTTTTCACACTTGAATTATTAACGTGACACAGAAAAATGTTTTCTGTGACACATAATGTAATGTGATAAATGTTATCACATTTAACTGAGCATTAGTTAATTAATTGATTATTGTTAAAATCTATTCTTAAATAAATGTGATTTATTTTTGAATCGAGTTTTATATATATATATATATGATTTTGAACCAAATTTTTTTATATATATAAGTTTTTATAATATATTAATATATATATATACTAATATAATATTATTAAAAAAAAAAAAAAAAAAAAAGGGAAAGCCGTGAAACTGTTTCACGCTTTCCCCACACAACACACACATATATATATATATACATAAATGACCGAATCTAGTCTCGGCCAAAGTCAAAAAAAAAAAAAAAAAAAAAAAAAAAAAAAAAAAGAAAAGGCAAGTTTCTTTTTTCTTCACCGTTCCTTATATATATACATGTGCATATGTGTGTGGAATCCGAATAAGGATTCGGGGAAACAAACGAAAAGGAAAGGAAAAGAAAAAGGAAAGAAAAATGACTAATGGCTCAGTTATAAAAAGGAAGAGATAACAGTTATCTCAGTAATTTTATTCACATAATTTTTAGAGAGAAAAACTGAGAGTTCTTCTCTAAAGAAAAAGGTCTGCTATCTCATGTGTTGAGTACATAGCAGATTCAGAAAAGTGTGAGGATAATTCATTCTTGCAGTTTGACGCCCACTCGTCTTTCCATTGGTGTGGAGGCCTGGTTTGGAAGATCGTGGTGTCAAAGAGGAAAGCTAGGATACCCTGATAGTCTTCAAAAGGTTAGTAAAAAATTCCTAAAGCTTTCTGTAATTAAAATTATATATCTATTCCCGATAAAACAAAGTTTTCAGAAAATTTTTGTTTCTCAACGATCCGTTCCTTCCGCTGCATTTAATGTTTTAATTCCAACAGATTAGTGATTAGGAGTACGTTTACATTGTAATTAGTTAAGACAAACCGGGTTCATATAATGCTTAACTTTATATTGGGGGAATCATAGAAGTGTCAGCAAAGTTGAACGATTTTCACAAACTTCAGATAACATGCATTTGTTGTATCTGTGACCAGATTTTGACCCAATACTTGCTGAAAATTTTATTAAGTGCATTTTACTTTACTAATTAAGGATTGCAAACATGCATCTTAAAAAAACAAAAAAAAGGTCAAGAGCCAAAAGCCAAAAAGCAAAAGAGAGAGAGAGAGAGAGATTAGTAAAAAATCAAAGCACGTATCACCAAGTTGGACAAATGAATTTTGAAATAACAAAGATCCAAAACAATTTCATGTTTTTCTTTTCAAGGATTTATGGAATCTTATGCTCTTTTGTTTTATAATTTACTAACGAGTTATAGAGACCTGACGTTTCTTACAAATAACGGTGTCTGTGATTCCCCTTACAATAAAAGCAGCATATCGTCTAATTTTCAGGTAATAAAACGACATATTGTTTCAACCAAAAATGATTAATCTAGTAAACAATATATTTTTGACTGAGACATTGCTTAAAACTGTAAACGAAATACAAGTGGTATTGAACCATTTGAGAGCATTAGTCAAAATCAATTATTTAAAAACACTATGTAGCAATTTTTTTTGCTTTTGCCTGCAACTATTGAGAGCTTTAATACTGTTTGTTAGTTAGAACTAATTGGTTCTAACTGCCTAATATATATCTTGTTTCTATTAAAGAAAAAAGGGAAAATTGCATTGAAAAGTTTTATAAATCCCTTTGAATAACGCTTATTTTTTTCACTTTACCCTCTATCTTTGAAACTTAGTATATGCTTCTACACCCCTAAATTTTAAACCTTATTGCAAATTATTATTAACTCATTCATCGGATCCTTTAACGGAAACTTAAAGTGATGATCAAGTAGAAGAGTTAAAATTTCATTCAAATGTTATATATATAAATTATTACAAGAAATGATACTCAAACTAATGTTGATATTGAATAAAAAATGAATAAAATGGAAAGACTTTTAATAAAGCAAAACGAATAGATCAATTAGTAAGGTGTTTGGTTAGTGGTTGGAACCATTGGTAGGAACTATTATTACTGCAACACGTGAGAGCTTTATACTGTAGCAACTTTTTTTTTCTTTTTTACTGTAGCATATGAGAGCTTTATACTCTTTATAATTGAGTTTGTGATGGGAACCACCCTTAGCCAAACAAGGGGTAGGTCTTGAATACAAACGAGATCAACTGTAGGCCTTGATATATTTTTAACATGGAAAAGAGATCATGTTGTCTTGTATGTAGCCAAGGAGAGCAATAGATAGAGAGGGAAAGGTGAGATAAAGAAAGAAAAGCAACCATGGAAAGTTGAAGCGACGAAATGGAGAAAAAAGTGTGATTAGTAAACAGAAGCTTGACTGAACGATAATATTAATTAGCATCAATTTAACATGCATGCTTATATTTGTATATGTGTTATGAGCTATTTAAGTACATGCATACACTATACATCATAATTTACATAAGTTATATTTTATATATGCATGTTTTCGGAGAAAGAATTATTGTACCTAGACATTTTCAAGGTGTTTGGCATGATGGTTAGAACCATTGATTAGAACCGTAAATACTGTAGCATATAAGAGCTTTATACTATAGCAATTTTTTTGCTTTTACTGTAACATATAAAAGTTTTACATTGTTCATAATTGAAAAGTTGGCTAGAACCAACTAATATGAAGAGTACTATTCATGTTTCCTCTTGTAATCTCGGTAGACAAAGAAGGATATATTCATTGGTATGTAAGCTTTCCAACATAAGGTAAGTCATGCCCTATATGACGTTAAGCATGGTCTACCGTTGTCTTGAGTCAATTATCGTGCTTATAGTTAGGGCCTAAATGAAAGATTCTTATGGCTGAACAAGTTCTATGTTAAATGAAAGGTACAACATCAATTAATATATTTTTATGAGCATAGCATTAGCTCAATAGTTTTTCTGATGCAAGTATAGCACAATAAATCGTTCAAAAGGTTGGTTGATCATGAGCTTCAAGTCCGTCTATCCACGATATGTATTTATGTATGAGGAAAAAAAAAACCCACGATTTATAAATGGTTATCAAGTCTTCAAATCGCAATTGGATGTCACCTGCTAAGTTAGCATTAGAGTTATTTTTGGTCCTCCAAATTTGTTTGTGTGGCATTTTAAATAAGAGTTTTTTCTTGATAGAAAAATTAAAACCAATCCATGAATTATGATTGTGACATTTGTTCGAAAAAAAATAATAATAAGCATTGAACCCTCACCTGGCCACAACATTAAGCACGATCGAGGCACGACAATTAGAACAACATCCATGCTGGACATGTCAAGAAGCAGGATTGATCCCAACTTATCATGATTGGACTGGCATAACACCATTGGCATCTCCAACCGTGCGTTTTCTTTGCTCGTGGTTAGAGTGCGACGGCCAAAGTATGTCCGTCCACATGATGTCAAGTAAGCCTTCTAACCTCCAAGCTGCCGTATTTTATCAGGACAACAATTTGCATTAAAAAAAGATAAATTACACTGGTATCCCTTATGTTTTATCTAAACTACAATAACACCTCTTGAATCAAAACTAATCACACTGACACCCTTAGACTTAACCCTATTAAATTTTTGCTTGAAATGATCAAAATACCCAATTCAATATCAACCATCGATCTTCAAAATTGAATCTTAACCATTCATTTAAAAAAACCTAAAAACTAATCAGACAAAAGTAAAATGCCCCACCAACCCGACATCCCGACTTCCCTCCTCCCTCCCTCCTCTCCACCAAGCCACCCTGTTCCAGTCGGCGAGCTGTCGAGCCCCGAACCTGTCACGACCTACCCCCTCCCTCGAGCCACAACAACCTGTCACACATCTAGCTACCAAGCCAGCTTCCACCACCCGTTTCTGCCTTCTTCCACCGCCTCACCTCACCTGCCGTGGTCTCCAACTGTACAATGTTATTGTTTGGTTTTTGTTGTTTTTTTTGTATACTGGTAAATATATAATGTTATTTGTGAGATTTGACATTTAAAATTTATTGAATTAACTAATTTGTAAATTGGTTAGTATTATTTGTGAAATTAGTTAGTGTGATTTGTTAATTTGTTAAGTTTCATTTCGTTGGAATTATCTTGCTTGGGAAATTTTATTTGTGAAATTAGTTATTCAATTTGTGAAATTTTTTGTGTAAAGTTTGTTGCAAATTTGTAAATGGAATTAGTTAATTAGTTAATGTTAGACTTTAATTGGCCCACGTGTTACGTTTTTGTGAGACAAAATTAACCACCCTCAACTGTAAATAACTGCCTCTTGTTTCCATGTGATGGTCACGGATATAAATAAATTGGGTCCCTGAGCATATAATTTAGATAGCAAAATACACCATCAAAACTGAATTATCAGTGCTCAGAAAAATTAAAGAATTATTAGTAGGAAAAATTCGTGAACAACAGAGCAAGCAAATGTCATGGCAGGAGGTATTTTTACGATCCAATCTTGCTTCCGCTTTCATGAATTCAATTGTTTGTTAATGTTAGCTCTGATACCCAATGATATCAAATTATATTTTCTAATTTACCCACATGAATTAAAAAAGGGAACATAATTTGATAGTTTTATCATACAATGAAATGGATCTAATTGAATTAGAACTTTAGCCCACAGGCAAGTTTTCTGTCATAGATTCATATTTTATGCATGATTTACATTGGTCAAGCATGATTTATGTTTATTAGCCTCAATATTTTGGATCATAAGCATGTTTGTTTTAATTATATAGTCATACAACCTGTGAATTTCTCTGATGTTTGATGTGATATCCTTAAGCTGAAAGGGGATAATTATAAGGTCTGGAAGGAGAGGATTCTCCTTCACTTGGGGTGGATAGACATTGATTATACTATAAGGAAAGAAGAGGCCGTAATTACTAAAACCAGCACTCAAGATGAGATTGCTCTTTATGAGCGTTGGGAGCGATCTAATCGCCATAGCATTATGTTCATAAAGACTAAAATCTCGGCTAGGATACGTGGTTTCGTCGAACAGTATGACAAGGTCCGAGTATTGCTGAAGACCATTGATGAGCAATTTGAAACTTCAGATAAGGCACTTGCCAGCACCCTAATTATGAGGTTCTCGTCCTTGAGGCTCACCAGTGTGAGAGGTGTGCGTGAGCATATCATGGAGATAAGGGACATAGCGGCTCAACGCAAGAACTTTGAGGTGGATATGTCTGAATCTTTCTTAGTGCACTACATTTTGAACACCCTTCCAAAGCAATATAGGCCCTTTAAGATTTCCTACAATGCACATAAAGACAAATGGTCAATTAATGAGCTTTTGATCATGTGTACTCAGGAAGAAGGGCGGCTTGTAATGAAAATGGGTGAAACTGCACTGGCGACGACCAAGGGAAAGAATCAGATTCAAGACCAATATCAAGCCAAGGATAAGGGGAAAGGTAAAATACCTCCCAAAGCTGTCATTAAGAAGGAATGCAAGTGTTTCTTCTGTAAAAAGAAGGGACATATGAAGAAAGATTGCATGAAGTTTCAGAGTTGGCTTGAGAAAAAAGATAATCCAATCTCATTGGTTTGTTATGAATCTAATATGATTGATGTTGTTTATAACACATGGTGGATTGATTCTGAATCTACAATCCATGTTTCGAATACCTTGTAGGGTATGCGAAACCTAAGGAAGCCAATGAGAAGTGAGCTGAGCATCTCTTCAGGAAACAAGATATGTTCACATGTGGAAGCCATCGGAACATGTACCTTAGCTTTAAGTAGTGGTTTTATTTTGGAATTGGATAAGACATTTTATGTTCCAAACTTTTCTAGGAACCTAATTTCTGTTTCTAGACTTGTACCTTTGGGATATTCCTTTACTTTTTCAAACAAATGTTTCAGTTTATTTTATAAATCTGATCTTGTTAGGAATGGTATTTTGTCTGATGGTCTTTTCTCAATTAATTTGCAAAATGAACCACATCATACTGCTATGTATGCTCAATCTGGCATTAAACGTTGTGTTATAAATGAGGATTCCTCTATGTTGTGGCATCAGAGATTAGGACATATCTCCATTGAGAGAATCAAGAGGTTAGTGAATGACGGAGTACTCAGTACCTTGGATTTTACTGATTTCGAGACTTGTGTGGGCTACATTAAGGGAAAGCTGACCAACAAGTCTAAAAAAGGTGCCAAAAAGAGTTCAGAAATATTAGTGATCATACATTTAGATATTTGTAGTCCAGACATGGACTCATATGGTCTGAAATACTTCATTTCTTTCATAGATGATTACTCACGGTACATGTATCTCTACTTGCTTCATACAAAGGACAAAGCATTAGATGCCTTTAAGGTTTTTAAGGCTGAAGTAGAGAAACAATGTGGAAAGCAAATAAAGATTATGAGGACAGATAGAGATAGAGAATATTATGCTAGATACACTGAGGATGGACAAGCTCAAGGTCCGTTTGCGAGGTTTCTTCAAGAGCATGGGATAGTTGCCCAATACACCATGCCTGGTTCTCCAGATCAAAATGGTGTAGTAGAAAGAAGAAACTGAACATTAATGAACATTGTGAGGAGCATGCAGAGTAACTCCAACCTGCCTAAGTCCTTGTGGACTGAAGCTCTTAAGATGGCTATGTATATATTAAACCGGGTTCCAACTAAGGCTGTCCCAAAGATGCCATTTGAGTTATGGGAGGGTTGAAAACCGAGTTTGTGACATATACGCGTTTGGGGATGTCCGTCTGAAGTCAGAGTATACAACCCACAAGAGAAGAAGCTAGATCCGAGGACTATTAGTGGGTATTTCGTTGGATATGCCGAAAGGTCCAAGGGATATAGATTCTACTGTCCAACTCATAGCACTAGATTTGTGGAATCAAGGAATGCCAAGTTTCTTGAGAATGACTTGATCAGTGGGAGCGATCAATTTCGGAACATAGTTTCTGAAAGAGATCATACTGAAACTCAACCATCTAGATCAGGTGATAGGTTGATTATTGTTCATAACGCTCCTATAGTTCGGCCGAGTGTTGTGCAATTGATCGTTGAAGTTCTACAAATTGCTGATAATAATCTAGACGGTTAAGTTGCTCAAGAACCATCGGATACAATCGAGCAACAAGTTGGACAACAGATTCCTCAGGAAAATGTTGAACCAACATTAAGGAGATCTACTAGAGAAAGGAAATCGACAATTTCTAGTGATTATGTTGTGTATCTGCAAGAATCAGACTATAACATTGGAGCCGAAAATGATCCTGAAACATTTTCACAAGCCATGAGTTGCCAAGAATCAAAACTTTGGTACGATACAATGAAGGATGAGACGGATTCTATGGCATCCAATGGAGTCTGGGATCTTGTCGAGTTGCCTAATGGTGCAAAAGCCATAGGGTGTAAATGGGTCTATAAGACGAAAAAAGACTCATTGGGCAACATCGAAAGATATAAGGCAAGACCCGTCGCCAAAGGATTCACTCAAAAGGAAGGAATCGACTACAAGGAGACCTTCTCTCTTGTATCTAAGAAAGATTCCCTCTGCATCATCTTGGCACTCGTTGCTCATTTTGACTTAGAGTTGCAACAAATGGATGTGAAAATCACATTTCTCAATGGTGAACTAGAGGAAGAGGTTTATATGAAACAACCATAAGGATTCTCCTCTAGTGACTGTAAGCAGTTAGTGTGTAAGCTTAAGAAATCCATATATGGGTTAAAGTAGGCCTCCTATCAGTGGTATTTAAAATTCCATGACGTCATCTCTTCATTTGGATTCGTAGAGAACATCATGGATCAATGCATATACCAGAAGGTCAGTGGGAGCAAAATTTGTTTTCTGGTTTTATCTGTAGATGACATTCTACTTGCAACCAATGACAAGGGTATGCTACATGAGGTAAAACAATTCCTCTTTAAATATTTGACATGAAGGATATGGGTGATGCATCCTTCATTATAGGCATTAAGATACACAGAAATAGATATAAAGACACTTTGGGTCTGTCTCAAAAGGCCTATATCAACAAAGTTTTGGAGAGATTTCGGATGAAAAATTGTTCACCAAGTATAGCTCCTATTGTGAAGGGTGACATATTCAATTTGAATCAGTGCCCAAAAAATGACCTTGAAAGAGAATAGATGCGCAACATTTCATATGCTTCAGCTGTTCGCAGTCTTATGTATGCTCAGGTTTTCACAAGACCTGACATTACATTTGCTATAGGAATGTTGGGCAAATATTAGAGTAATCCAGGATCAGACCACTGAAAGGCTACGAAGAAAGTCATGAGATATCTGCAAGGAACCAAAGACTACATGCTTATGTACAGACGAATTGATAATTTAGAAGTCATTGGCTACTTTGACTCTGACTTTGTTGGCTGCATTAATTCACGAAAATCAACTTTCGGATACATTTTCATGCTAGCTGATGGAGCTATTTCATGGAGGAGTGCCAAACAAACTGTGACTGCTACTTCCACTATGGAGGCTGAGTTCGTATCTTGTTTTGAGGCTACCTCGCATGGTGTATGGATCAAGAGTTTCATTTCCGGGCTTAGGATTATGGATTCTATCTCTAGGCCATTGAGGATATTCTGTGACAATTCAGCTGCTATTTTTATAGCTAGAAATAACAAGAGCGGTAGTCGAAGCAAACACATCAACATTAAGTATCTAGCCATAAGGGAGCGTGTTAAGGATAAAGCAATGGTCATTGAACACATAAGCACTGAATTGATGATTGCCAATCCTTTGACTTAAGGCATGCCACCAGCAAAATTTAGGGATCATGTGGACAGAATGGGACTTGGTTCCCTCATGTAATTTGTTGTACTTTGTTGTGAAACTCTATATTTATGATATTTTCTCATGTCAACTTCAGTTAAGTGCGCAACTTTATTTCTGAGAAATATCACTAAAGTTTAGACCTAGAATAAACATAGGGTTTATTCGTTAAGTTATGTGGTAGTTCTTGAGAGACAAATTATATTGTAATACATGAAAAATAATACTCATCATTTAGAGGACCTATCACTATGATTCATGTATTTTGTTTCTTATTGAAATGGTTGATGGAAGTACGAGCTAAGTGGGAGAATGTTAGACTCTAATTGGCTCATGTGTTATGTTTCTATGAGACAAAATTAACCACCCTCAACTGTAAATAACTACCTCTCGTTTTCGTGTGATGGTCACGGATATAAATAAATTTGGTCCCTGAGCATATAATTTAGACAACAAAATACACCATCAAAATTGAATTATCAATGCTCAGAAAAATTAAAGAATTATCAGTGGGAAAAATTCGTCAAAAACAAAGCAAGCAAACGTCATGGCAGGAGGTATTTTTACGATCCAATCTTGCTTCCGCTTTCATGAATTCAATTGTTTGTTAATGTTCATGACTATCAGTTAATTTTTTGCATGTTTGTGTTTATTTTTCATGATTATTTAGTGTAATAGTTTGTGTGATTGTTGATTATGGATTAATTAGTTTGATTAGTTTCTTTTTATTTTGTTGGAAGTAGTTTGCTTTGCTTTTATTGATTATTATCGAATTAGTTAGTGTGATTCTTTTTAATTATAAGTTTGTATGATATTTCGTTTAGGTGAATTATGATCTTCTTGTGATGTATAATGCGCAACGAGGTACATTTACAAGTATGCTCAAATTGCTTATACTTATTTTTTTGTGTCAAATAAAGTCAAAAATGTCATTTTCAGGTGATTAAATATCTTAAAATGATTTTTTTTAATGGATGGAGGGGACACTTTTGGCATTTTAAACAAAACTAATGGTCGACTCTGACGGTAGGTCTTTTTGTAATTTTCTTTAAACAGTCAGAGGATGTCAATATGATTAGTTTTGATCCAATAGGTGTTATTATAATTTGGATAAAACACAAAAGGTGTCAATGTAATTTATCCAAAAGAAAAAAAAAATCTGGCAATTATAAATATAGAAAGGCTCTCATTTGGATACTTGACGTTTGAAATTCTACGCTGGGCGTGGAAATCTGTTTTAGTTGATGCTGGCAATGGGCATCACTAGATAGCCTAGAATGTCTTATTACTAGTTTTTCACCGTATATTATTGCGTAGATGTCTATTGGTCTGGCATTTGTCTCAAACTACAATGATGAATATATCTAGTGAGGCCATTTATAAATAAAATTTCAGCTTTCCAACAACATCAACAACTCCATTCAAGAAGGAGAAGGAACAATATATATATATATATATCAAACAATTATGCTACAGGATATCACCTTGATTAGAGCACCAACAAGAGGGACACATACTAGCAAATATTTAATCTTATGAATATATGCTCACAACGATAATGCCAGCCAGAACAACTACAAGATAATGAAGAAAGAAAAATAACTGGAAGATAAGGGAAGCTTCAAGGGGAAGATAACAAGGATTGAGAACCGACCATAACAACCATGATAGCCAATCTGTAGTTTTTCTGATAGAAAATTGCCCATCTTTAGTTTATAATAAAATTATAATGACCTAAGCTAATTCCTCCACTTGTGAAGCCAAGAGAAAAAATAATATATATATGTATATATCCGTTTGAATGTGCTGTGTGTAAGGACCACAAAGTCAAAAGGTCGGAACTCAGAATTCAAACATTGTGGTCAAGAAAGAGAAACTGTCTATTCAATAATGGGAGAAAAACTCTACGCTAGGAGAGGCATACCGTAGCATCACTAATCCGAACTTCACAAATCAAAATCGGACGGTGCTTATGAAGTGAGTGTAATGAAGTCAGTGCAGAAAATCTTCACAACGACATCCAGCTTTATATAATATGGACCGTCTGATTTCAATCCCACAGCCAAGATAATGGCCCTATATAACCTTACAATGAGGACCACACCGGAGAATCTCCCATCAAAGTGAAATTCAGAAAAGCCCGCTTCAGAGTTGTGGGGACGGGCATAGAAAAAAGCTCATGCAAAATGCCAAAAAAATGGCTCATCAGTACATGGCTCCTTGTCAGCAGGAATCTGACCAAAAACAGCCCCAACCCACAAACGGCTTCTTTGTCAATGTGATGAATCATTTGAATGTCAAAGTTTTACATTAGTGTTTGAACTTATCCACAAATGAGGACCAATATGTAAGACCATCAAATGTTCAATGTTTATAACAATTATAGTGAAGATGTCCTGAAATGTACTTTTAGGAGCAGAATTATGATTCATCAAAGGGAGAAAGATAATAAATTTTCCTTGACTAGAGACCAATCAATGAGAGTAAGGAGGAAAGAAAGAGTTGAGCAAATGACATAATGAGCTGAGCATGATTCTGCAACTAAAGAGAAAAAAGGGAAAGCATCATTCATTCAACTGCTTTCATATTTCCTATAGCAACATGTTAATTAAATGGAGCAAGAAAAGGGAAACGGAGAGAAAGGTGAAACCAATTAATAGTTTGTTCAGCATCCCAAGTACAGTAATCCAGCGACAAATCAGAGAAATTAAGAAAATAAAGAAAAAAAAAAGAAGTATAATCATGTATGAAATAGACAGCCCTCTGTCCCCAAGATATGTCTGTACAACAAGAGCCTTTTGTATCTATATCAGCAAACCCAATCAATGGGGCTGGGACTCTTGGGAACTTGGGAGCACCTCTCTTCGTTCCTGAATGATCATATGCCTGAGAAGGCAATACTGAAACAACAGCTAATACCTCATGAGCCAAATGGGGCTATCTCCAATACAAATTTTAGTTTAGATTCAGAAAATTTATCTAAAAGAAACTTTGAGATGTATGTTGTATTAATGGGTTACTGAAAGCTTTTACTCTTGTAGATGAGAAGGCAGTCTTTTTGCCCAGGGTGATGTGTTTGGTCAGTCCTGTCCATGAATTGTCTCTGAAACTTGGCTTTCTGTATCTCCTGTCTTGTTTGGTATTTCAGATGAACCAGATATCTCCTTCATTGATTCAATTTCCATGCTGGTTGTTCGGCTCTTTCTGTTTCTTCGATCCTGTAGAATTCTGTACGCATAAATGATGGAAGCAACTCGGCAACAAATTTCTGAGTTCAAAGTCAAAGCTAAAGGGTTTTCACCATAAGATAATGTTTATGGAAAATTAGCATGTGATTTAACAAAATATAAGGACAAGTAGCGTTGTAGCAAATAGAAATTGTAAAATCAAGGTCGTCAACCTTCCCCAACGCCTCTGTATAGTATCCAAATTCTGAACCAGTATGAGAAAATTAGTTCCATAAAAAAGGGGAAAGATTAGCACCTCTCGAAATGGGTAATCGTCAGTTTCGAGCATTCGCACAACGTGACTCATTTTGGGCCTCTTTTCTGCATCGTGGTCAACACATCTAAGAGCAACAAGAAGGGCCTGTTTTAAAGCACGCGTTGCGGGTTTAACTTCAAGGTTTTGATCCACAACCTCTTCAAATCGTCTTGCGCCTACCATCATCTTTAACCACTCAACAAGATTAACCTGAAATGAGAGTATACAACATGAATGGACACATCTTTGCACAATGCAGAAAGAGTTTATCTCAACAAGCAGTAAGCCATCCAAGCTATTGGTCAAGAGAACCAAAAAGAGTAAACATCCGAGCTAGATATTAAGAATTAAGTACCTCATTAGCTGGGCGACCATAATCCACGGGGTCTCTTCCAGTAACTGCTTCAAGCAGGAGGACACCAAAGCTGTAAATGTCGCTTTTCTCATTTAACAGGCCACTATTAGCATATTCTGGTGCCACATAACTGAAAATAGCAAAACAAACCAGTTCTCAATTTCAAACGAGAAGACGTTGTTATGAACAGACTATTTGTAAGGAATTAGCATTTATGCGTACCCAAATGTCCCCATTACTCTAGTTGTAATGTGACTCTCTCTCGAATCCAAGAGTTTAGCCAGTCCAAAATCAGAAACTTTAGCATTGAACTCATCATCAATCAAGATGTTGCTT
The DNA here is from genome assembly GCA_025403435.1 of Artocarpus heterophyllus. Lineage (NCBI taxonomy): Eukaryota > Viridiplantae > Streptophyta > Magnoliopsida > Rosales > Moraceae > Artocarpus > Artocarpus heterophyllus. The sequence goes on along the minus strand of CM046348.1, from coordinate 25,694,805 downwards.
GATTTTATGTCTCTATGAACAACTTTGGGTTCTATTGCTTCATGTAAATAAGCAAGCCTGCAGTTCAACAGCAGAAGTCATTCTTCATTCATATTCAAATTGCCAAAAGAAAATGGGCAAAACATAGGTAAGAATGAGAAAATAGTTCACAGAAGTTAAATATTTACTATATGAAATACCATAACATTAAAGCTTCAAAAAGACAACGTTAAAGCTTCAAAAAGAAGAAAATAAAAGAAAGCCGTATTATTTTGAGTTGCGACAAATGAATTGTAGAAAAGGAAGTTGAAAAGGAGAATCAAATAGTGAAAGAGGACGTGCAAAAATTTCAACCATAAGTTTTTCAATTTTGTTCAATTCACTAACGTTTCTAAGGCTAAGCTAGTGTGTTTTCCACACAAGTAGCAAAACACACTATATTGCCTAATATTATGTAAGAATTTGGCTCCAAATGCTTGAACGTGCTGAGTGGAACAATGAACTTACGCCTTAGCAGTACCAAGAATCACTTTCATGCGAGCCTCCCAAGTAAGGGTGCCATGATGGTGCATTGCCCCATGTAGCCACTGTTCAAGGTTTCCATTGTTCACGTATTCATAAACCAGCATCCTGTAAAAGAAACAGCGCGTATAATCAAACTTTAAAACTTCAAGCCAAGCTTTTGTCAGCAAAAAGATTGGGAAAACATAATAGAACAATTTAAATGACATCCAACATATTGCTTTAGCATAAAATGAAATAATTTAGACATATAATGCTAGAGTAGACCAATCAAGAAAAAAAAATAATAAATTGGTCTGAAAGGTAACGAATCTCGCCTGTGAACTCCTTCTATGCAATAGCCAAGAAGCCGCACTAGATTCTTATGACGGACATGACCTATAGCTTCCACTTCAACTCTAAATTCCTTCTCTGCCTGTCCCCTACATAAAGGTTAAAAAAAATGTAGATATAATGCAAGTTTTATTAAGAAGGAAACTACTTAAAAAGGATGGTGCTTCAATGTTGATTTTCATACAGATTATTTAGAAGCTTTTTCACGGCCACCTCAGTCCCATTTATCAGTCTGCCCTTGTAAACAACCCCATATCCACCCTCACCAAGCACATTTTCTGCAGAGAAACGATTTGTCGCAAATTCAAGATCCCTAAGAGTAAACCAGTGGCCCCACCCAAGATGTGAAATTTCTGGCAAGCCAATTAAAGGAGACGCTGTCACGAGTCCTGCATATGACAAGGGCTGCTTCCGGACTGTCCCAGAGCCTCCTTCTTCCCCTGAATGTGAACTACACGCCCTCTCATGATGAAAAACTGAGCTACACTGACTCACGTTATCAGGATCACTTAACTTGCTCATGCCCAAATGAACTAACATCTTTTCTGATTTCTTATCACTCGATTGATCATTAACCGTCAGAAATAAACTCTCAGGGTGATCACGGGTACTCTGAGCCCCAACCCTGTCAACCTTGATATCTTTTGATACACTTGGGATTTGGGTGAGTGAGAACTTGTCCAAAGATCTCCTAGATTTTCGCCGGAATGAGACCCATATGGATAAGAAACAAAGGATCAAAACAATAAAGGCTCCAACACAAATGCCAATCAAAACCCATAATTTTAAACCCAAGAATGATGTCTTCTTCGACATTTCTGCAGTCAAAGAGCTCCCAGACGACATCTCTGATTGTCTAGACAAAATCCAAAACTCAACTGGGGTCTGATTACCGGTTCTGAAACGTTAACACATTTCCTCCTGAGTGACAGAAACATGTTAGATATCTGCGTTTTATAATGTCTTAGATATCTTTCTTTTCGACACAAATAAGGAAATAAATATTAAATAAACCCACAGAATATGCTTGCTCATAAGTATTACATGCTTGATGCTACCAAACTAATGAATTGTCCCTATCTGTGCATAACACTCATACGGCAGAGTAAAAGCAATCTTATGAAATTCAATTTGAAGAAAAAAAAAAACAAAAATTGGTCTATATATGTACATAAAAAAAGGAAGCTTGAAAGGATAGGCGTTCACATTTTAACCACAACTCAGTGATGCCAAAGTGGACTCAAGCAGTATCAGTCAGGCATATTGATTTAAAAGAAAATGATGCAAGAAAAACCAATTGGCACATGCCATCAAAACAAAGAAACCACAACAAATTGCAGATTCCATGAAAAAGGAAAGCAAAGCAAAGCAAAGGTGTTATCCATGAATAAATTAAAGTTCATATCCATATCCATCAGAAAAGGGGGTAAAAATCTCAGAAGCATCACTTATGATTCAAGTAAGAGACCCCAAAAAGAGAAAAATGTGAGTCATGTAAAACCAAACCCAAACGACAAAAAGTGATTCAAAGAGAAAAGTAAAGCACTGACCTTTGTATTCCTTTGATCTTACTAACTAAGCTCACTAACCCCCTTGATCTTCTTCCTTGAGGAGCCACAGAAACAGAAGAAGGGCTTCTTTTTGAACCAAGAGAGACCCAATACGCATAGATAGGCCAATGCAGACCTTAAAGAAAGAAATAACAAGAAGAAGCCGACCAAAAACCCAGATGCCTCAAAAGGAGTAGTTTACAAGTAGGGATTTTTTGTGGCCTCTAGTGGGCCAAAACCAAATTCCAGAGAAAGAATGATAATAATAATAAATAAATAAATAAAAGAGGAGATGTAATAAGGTAAGGCCAGACAAAAATATAATCTTTGATGGGAAAATGAAGAAGAGAGAGAGGTACAGAGAGAAATGGGGGGATTAAATTAGGGATGAATAGTGGGTGGTTTGATGGTTTTTAGTCGGGTGTGGTGCGGTTTTTTTAGATGACGGGTTGGCGATTAACCAACCCGCAAACTGTCCACCACATGGCGTGCGGTTTTGGTTTGGTTTTGGGTGGTTGCGGACGGATGTGAGCGGGTTGAGGTGGTTTAGACCTATGCTATTGCCCAATGTAATTTTTTGGACCTTTTTTTTAGAAAGTGAAGAAAATTTATAAAAAATATAAGATGATAATACGCATTCCCAACAAGTTTGATGCTTAAAGACAGTGACCATATTCAAAAATACAAATTAAGAAACATAATTATTAACTGCAATAAGAAACATCATCTACATATAAAGTGATAAATAAAGTCAAGAGTCTATAAAAATTAAAGCCTATTCATTGGGTTTGAAAATAATAGAATGCTACAAATGAAATGATGAACAAAGTCAAGTGTTCTTTTTCTTTTAGGGTTTTCTCTACTAATTTACTTGATTTGAATTTTGATCACTTCACAAAATAATAAGAGAATTTTTAATTTCTAATATATTAAGAGACAGCCGAGCTCATAAGTGTTGGATTGTTCAATCAACTCTAAAATAAGAACAAAATCAAATAAATGATAAGTTTTTTTAAAAAAATATATAGGTGAGCGAGTGCGGGTTGAACCCGTCCTCAAAAACTTAAAACCAAACCCGCCCACCAAATATATTGGTGGGCGCCCACCAGTGGGTTGCTAACGTAAATCCGTTTTTTTTTTAGATGGACGGGCACGAACTCAAACGGTTGACAGGTGCGGGACGGTTTTTAAACAGCCCTAGATTAAATTACATGAATATGAGGTGAGATTTGGGAGACAAAAAGGAAAAGTGGGTAAAATGGTTGGTGGATATTTTGTGAGTGTGAATGAGAGAGAGAGAGAGAAAGGGCCTGAGCAAGCTGGAAAGGGAGGACAGGAGAGGAAGCTTGGTTTGCAATGGAGGAAACCAGAGAGAGAAACAGTAAGGAAAAGCAAATATGTGAGTGAACAGTAATGGTGGGCATTTATAGCTGGGTCAAAAAAAAATAAATGAATGAACTCATTTTGTAGAGAGGGAGAGAAAGTCAACCCAAGAGCAGAGAAACTCCAAGTCTAGCTTTGGCTTTTGAGGTCTACTTACCAAACCGTCCTATGTCTAACAAGACAATTTATCTCCGGAACAATCTTAAGACATTAATAACAGACCACCACAGGCTGTCTCTCGCTGCATATTTTGCGGTTTGATAGTTTTTTTTTTATTTCTTTTTTTTTTTTCAAGTAGTTTGTGGAGTTCCATAAAATTGTTCAACGGTCTCGCACGAACATTTCTTTTCTTTTTTCTTTACTATAGATTTCTTTCCTTTTTCAATTTGGTATTCACATCATTAATTTTGAATGTTGTTACAATTTCTACGAAATCGTTCACTTTTTCTTTAATTGGTAAGAAGTTTTTTTATTCGGGGGTTGTGGATCACAACTTATTGCTAGGTGATATTTAGAATTTTATTAATGAGTAAGAAATTTCTCAAGTGTTTAAGGTCATAAATCCAAAAAATATCTTCATAATGACTAATATTACGGAGTAAGAAAAAGGGGGAGATTTGAGACTTGCATTAAGAAACGAAGGAGAATTGAGAATTGCATTTAAAACATTGAAAATTGAAGCGGTGAGTGATAATAATGAGTGAAAATTAAGCTTCATTGCATACATAGGATATTAAATTTTGTAATAATTAGGAAATATAATTCCAATAATTGAAATGAAAAATAAGGATTGAATTTGGTCCTTTCCGCGTATCATAATTCAGCCCATTAACCGTATTAATGTCGGTAAAAATCAGAATGTTAATTCTATTTGACGAAAAAAAAATTTTAAGGCTGCTTGAGATTTAAACTTCAACAAAATGCACTAATTTTCATATGCAATTACATAAATTTTCTCCGACTTTAAAAAATTAGTTTGTAATATTTCACAGCGTGAACCAATTAGCCAAAATCGTTGATCTCTAATTACAAATTAAAAAAGTTAGAAAAGAAAGCAGAAATATTGATCATCAAACTTTTATCTCTACAAAAAATTCAAAAGAAAATTTTTTGGCTCTTAAAAGATTTCCTAATCCTAATTCATATCACTTTGAAAATAATAAACAAAACTAGCCGGCCTTAAGAAAAGAACGAGAAGGAGCGAAAAAGAATGAGTTAGTCGGCCGAAATTTCAAGACCGTCTCCAGGCACGTCGTTGGACTTTAGTACTTAAAAAAATTATTATAGAGCTCGTATCATCGTAAGCTTTTCAATGGCGGTGGCTATATTTGGTTGGGTGGTTTCGTTAAGGCAGATTTGATTCCATTTAGAGGATGGAATTCAGACAGTTTGAAAGCGTTTGTCGTAGGCTTCTTTTGGAGGTGGCGATGTTAGCTCTTAATGTTGATGATGGTGGCATGTGTGCTTCACATTCTGCTGCTTGAAGTCATCTCTTCGGCTTTGTCGCTTGTCCCTAAAAGTGTTCTTCCTACCCTGCTTGTACTTCTTGTCGGCTATACTTTCATTAAAGGTTTGCGGCTTCGTCCTTTTGGTTTTAGTTTTTTTATGTTTTAGTCTAATAAAGGGCATTGATATTTCTGTCTAATTTTTGTATTTTATTTATAATAATAGAAGTGGTTTTCTCATCATTTTAGTTTGTTTGTAGTCTATCATATTTAAGTCTTAACGAGTTAGAAGTTCCGCTAATTATTAGTCTGTGCGAAGATGTTGGCAGCCTTGGTGCCACACATTACATGCTCTCAATGGATTGAAAGTTTTTATCAACTTTAACGGTTTCAAAAAGAGTCTTTTACATATTGATGTATTGAGGAATCTTTTCGATATCGCGTCTCGTCTTGTATCATCTTCCATGTGTTTCACCAGAATTTACTGATAGAATTGGTTTTTATCAAGTGTCTTATACTGTATACTATAGGATCATCCGTATTATTATTTATGTTTATAAAACCCTTTAATTGAATAAAATTTTATCATAAAAAAATTCATATCAGTTTGTGTCTGCAAGAATTGGGTTGTTTGGTATTTATCTAGAAACAGTTTATGCAGAGAAAGGAGGAGCTTTTCCAAAATATTCTCGTTCTCTGTCAACTGATTCTGGAATTTTAATTAATTCTAAGAGATAGCTGTTGTGCCTATCTAGTTTTATTTTATTGATGGATAATATCAGTTTTGACCATGTTCCTGAGAAAAATTTTCCAAACCTTTTGTCCCAACGGTTCTCAAGGGCAAAATTGTCTATACAACTTGTCTAAGGGGATGTTTGGCAGTAGTGGAAACCACTCAGTTCTTACTACAATCTCAGTTATAAACGGTGTAAAGCTCTCATATGCTACAGTAACAATAAAAAAAAATATACTACAGTATAAAATTCTCACATGCTACAGTAAAAGTGGTTCCCGTCACTGGTTCTCATCACCTTTCTAAACACCTTATAAATTGAATATTCTTTTTTTTTTAAGCATGGAGATAATTAATCTTTTTTAGTAAGCAAACGTGCCTTTCTTGAATATTATCATTAATTGGACTTGAAGAGGGGGCCGATTGCGCTTGGAGGAACGGAGGTGAAGCATAACTTTATATCGAAGTGTGTCTCCCAAAGAAACCCTTTTGCAATCCTTTTCAAGAGTTTACATTAAATTTAAGTGTTTTTAGGAATTAATTATGATACTTCAAAAGCAGCCAATTAGGGTCATTTCGTGGGTCCCACTAGACAGATCTCACATGAAAATTTGATTTCTAAACCCAATTCCAGCCGTAGATTAATGCCGCAAATAATAATGATATTTTACTTCCAATACCATCTAGAATAAATTGGATAAAATGGGTGAGCTGTAGAACCAGCAAAAAAAATAAAAAATAAAAATGGGCATGCTATAGATTGCCTACTTTCCCTTTTACTTTTGCGCATGTCCCGTGAAACTACACTTCTCTTTTTTACCTTGCAATCGGTGATTTTCATTTCTATTGTTAATTCTAGTAATAAATGAACCCCCTTTGTCCAGTTAAAACTGGCAAACCTAAGCCCTTTTAGACGTTTCAGATTTTTCTTAGACACATGCTTTGATACTATGATTCATTTGTTGCAAAAGAAAGTACCCTTGAAAAAAAATATACATATGATGTATGTATAGTAAAAGTACGTATGGGGAATGTTTTCATTCTGGTTGAGAATTGAGATAAGGGAAGTAGTGGACACAAGAACATCATAGAAAAAAGGATTCAGTATATTCTATCTTGAAGTTGTCAATAGATAGCCACACATAGTGCAACGCATATTCTGTTGGGTCTAGTGCCATAAAAGTTGTGATATTATACATATTAATAATAAATAAATAAAGTGACATTTATAATTATTTTGGTTGCTTATATGTGTTATGAATACATTTATAAAAATCAAGAAAATTACATGATTATTTATATGACTATAAATTTAACATATAAGTGTTATATGCTTAAGGATAAAATTTATAGATAATAATCTAAATAGTCTATAATAATTAATTAAAGTTGGGATCTTTAATTAATTATTACAAGTACGGTCCAATCTCATTTAGAATGAAATAGTCATTATCCGGACTATTATTGTAGAGACATTGGATTGGAAGTACTTTATATAATAAGATTATTTAGGATTGACCAGATAAATTATGAATCTTTAATAATCATCCGTTACAAATAGAGGATTCAAATTTATCACTATGATGATCATATATTTGATAGTATTAATCCTGAGTATTTATTAGACTCTTGTTTATGATATTATGTTTTTTGACTTGCTTTGTAAGATTTGTTTAAGCACAGATTATAACTTAGCATCTTAGAAACATAATATAATAAATGGTTGGAAATAATATCATACAGATATGTAATCCATTCATTCCTTATTGAAGTTAGAAAAATAATTCTTTTGAGTGATAATTTGAGGTTTGAATAGTAGAGCGTTGGTTCATAATAAAATTATGAATTAATTGTTCATTAGAGAATTATTGAAACTCAAGGATAAAGATATTATAAGAAAGGTAAACAGAAAAAAAACCTAGCTCTTATTATAAACTATTTATGATAGACTGACTTATATGTAATAATTATATCAATGAACTACTTGCTAATTTTCTTTGAGTAATTTTCACTATAATCTCGAGAGTTCAGTTTCAAGTTTTTGGTGGAGTAACACTAAAACTAATAAATTTGACACATTAATTAAAGAGTTTAATTAATTATCAAATTTATTGGAGCTTAGGTTATAGGTCCATAGGTCCCCAATGCCACCTTTAAAATACTATATTGGATTTAATACATAGAATGAATTATACATATTTAATTTGAAATTATTGAATTCTGAATTAATTATTTCATACTTGAGATATTAATGTGATACAGAAAAATGTTTTCTCTGACACATAATATAATGTGATAAATGTTGTCAAATTTAATTGAACATTAGTTAATTTATTAATTGATTACATTTAACTAATGAGACTAGTTAAATATGGTTTTTAAATTAATTAATTAATAATATTTGAATAATAAGATTATTTGAATATAATTTTAATTTTGTGTGTGACACATGTACAGTGGACCATCTTTTTGTCTTTTTTTATTTAGACACAAAATTAAATAATTAATTGATTAATTTAAAATTTTAATTTTAAATAAATATGATTTATTTTTAAATTTAAATATATATTTTTATAGTTTTGAACCAAATCTTATTTATATATAAAATTTGATTATATATAAATATATATATATATATAATCGTTTACGTTTAAAAATGTTTAAAGTTATATATATATATATAGAGAGAGAGAGAGAGAGAGTAAAGAACGAAACGTTCTTTACGTTATTAAAAAAACTGGTAAATAAACGTAAATAAGTTTACGTTTACGTACACGTTATTTATATATATATATATATATATATATATATATATATAAATAAATAAAAGTTTAAAGAATTTTTTTGTGATTTGTTTTTAGAATAACAAAAGGATATGTAGAATATATCTTTTCTCTATATAACTAACTGCTCAGATTTAAAAAAAAAAAAAAAGATAACAGTTATTTTAATATAGATCAATCTTTTTCACGTAATTTTCACAGAGAGAAAAATTGAAGGTTCTTCTCTGAAAAAAAAAAGTCTGTTATCTCATGTGTTGAGTACAAAGCAGATTCAGAAAAATGTGAGATTAATTTATTATTGCAGTTTGATGCCCACTTGTCTTTCCATTGGTGTGGAGGCCTGGCTTGAAAGATCGTAGTGTCAAAGAGGAAAACTAAGATACCATGATAGTCTTCAAAATGTTGGTAAAAATTCCTAAAACTTTCTATTATTAATTAAAATTATATAGCTATTCTCGATGAATAAAACTTTCAGAAAATTTTTATTTGTCAACGATTCGTTCTTTTCGCTGCGTTTCGTATTTTATTCCAACATATTCAACTACTAAAGTTTTGGCATTGGAAGCTTATGTCACACACTGTCAATAATGACATACGCATTGAGTAAAAAAAAAAAAGGTCATTTTTTGCATAGAAGAGTGGAAGCCACTTGAGATAGTTTGTACTTTTATTTTTTTAGTAGAAGTGAAGTATAAATTAAATTTTTTTAGAAGCATTCAGATAGTTCATAAAAAAATGTTTTTTTTTTTTAATTTTAGAAAAGCTTTTGAACTTGTTTGATTAAATAAGTCTAAAATTCTTATTATTATAAAAAGTAATGTAATATAAAAATATAAATAAAATTTATAATTTGTTATTCAAATAAAAAGTTAAAAAGGTAAATAAAATAGTTTTTCAAAACCACTAAGAGATCACTTATTGTAAAATTGTTTATAAAAGTTTATAAAGCTAAAAGGCCAAGTAATTTGTCCATCAAATTGCCTTTTTAATTTTTATAAATTTTGCAGTTTTATAACATTTTAAAAGATCAAGGGTATTTTAGTTAAATTAACTAAAGAAATTGTATTTCATGTAGGATTCTAATGTCTCAACCAAACAACAGAATTACTATCTTTTTTCATTCAATTCCTATTACCATTCCATTCCCATTACCGTTGTGATTCGATAGGCAGTTCAGGAAGACAACCAATCGCCAACTTAGAGAAAATGAAACTTAGAGAAAAATGGTAATCAGCCCACACAATAAGCACTAATTGTTTCTTGATTATACTTGCCATAAATACGCCAAGTTGAACTTTTCCAGCTTATTTAAATGGATCAGGAAACTCGATGTTTTACCATGACACAACAAATTAGGAAACCTGTGGTACGGAAAAAAGCTCAGTTCATCCAGACAGGACCAAATTATTGACTTGCTCAATATTATGGGGAAGATTGAAGATTAACATAATCATAAGAACGAGATTTTCCAATTGCAGAGTTGTGTATATGCCATTGACTTTTGACTAATTGTAATTGATCGTTTGCATATATTTTCTTAGAATAAAATAGCTGATGTATTATATATGTATGTGCTTACTCTTTTGTAAATAATCATCTTCAATATACAGAAAATTCCAAAAGTTCAAATTTTTTAACATGGTACCAGACCACCGGACCTGGTGACTCTAAAATCTTTCAAACGCTTCCACAACTTTTTTTTTTTTTTTTTGGTTACAGCCGCTGTCATGGGAGACAAAGACAGCAGTAGAACGGAATCGACACCATCTAAGGTGACAGGAGAAGCCTTGGATCCCTATTCTCTACACCACTCGGATCACCCTGGTATGGTACTCATCTCCAAAGTGCGTGAAGGAGACAACTGCGGCATGTGGAGTCAGGCTATGCGAATCAGTTTAAGTGCTAAAAACAAGATTGGATTCATCACAGGTTCAATCAAACCACCGACTTCAACCGATGTCAGTATTTCTTCCTGGCAACGGTGTAATGACATGGTAATCTCATGGCTATTGAATTCCATTGATCAGGACAAAGCGAGCAGTGTAATTTATGCCGAAACTGCAGTAGATATTTGGTTTGATCTACAAGAGCGTTTCTCTCGAGGAAACGACTCAAGAATTTTTCACATTAAACAAGAGATAGTGCAACATAGCCAGGGCAGCAGTCAGTTTCAGTTTACCGGACAGAACTTAAAGCTCCTTGTGATGAACTCTCATCCTATCAGGAACCGATATGCTGCACATGTGGTGGAATTGAGAAACTCAAGAATAGGGATGAGAAAGTAAGAGTAACGCAATTTCTCATGGGATTAAACAATAGTTATACTGCTCTTCGTGGACAAATCTTATTAACGCAACCCCTGCCTTATACACGTTGCGTTTATTCGCTTGTTCTTCAACAAGAAAAATAGGCCGAAGTCTCTCTAAATAGAGGGAACATGAACCATCATGCCATGCTTGCAGATCAGGATAACAAGACAACTCAAGGACATCATACTCAAAGGCAAAAAACGCCACGACACTGCTCTTATTGTGATCGTGATTATCACAGTGTTTAGACGTGTTTCTACGTACATGGCTTTCCAATAGGTCACAAGCTTCACGGTAAGAATATGAAACCTCCTAATCAGCGCCACTCAAATGGAAACAGGGGTAAAATCTATTCCAACAGATGATGTGCCAAAGTTTACAGCTAAGGAGGATAATCAGTTGATAGCCATGATTCGGAAAACCAATGATGGTAATTCACAACACTTTGCTAACGCCACAGGTACCTTCACGTCTTTATGTCTTTATCTAAAAACATCCCAATTGCCTCACACTGAAATTTATGTTGGATTATTGATAGTGGGGCCAAAGACCACGTAACTTCCTCTGTTGAATTATTAAACACAAAAAGTTTGCCAAAAACAACTAACATTAGCTTGCCAGATGGTAGTCAGATACACATTGAGTCAATTGGTTCATTGCATATTACGTCTCATACTCGAATCCCATTGCCCCCGCGATAAGAAACGCACCACTCCCGGAGAAGTTCAAGCCACCGCCGATGGCTCCTTATGAAGAACAGACAAATCCTAATGACTATATCCAGATATAGAGTCTTACATGGAGCTTTACGGATATCTGAAAGAGATCATTGATGAACTTTTAGCCACATCCTCGCCGACCCAACAAGACGATGGTTCAGAAGTTTGAAGGAGGGAAGGATTACATGTTTCCAAGACTTGAAAATAGCATTCTTAAAACAATTCGTCAGCATGAGAGCTCTTCTGTCGTCCAAGGGAAAGCTTAGCTTCCTAACCCAAGGGCCTAACGAGTCTCTAGAGGACTGGCTTGCTCGGTACACCAAGGAGGTAGCTACAATTAGTGGCATTACCAAAGGCATCGCCCTTATGGGAGCATTAAGCAATATGCGGACAAACATCCCTTTCAGAGATGATCTCGACCGTAAAAGTGCCAAATCATATAGAAAGTTCATGGAGAGAGTTCGAGGGTTTATTAACCAGGAAGAAGTGAAAGGCATGGTTCACAGGCGAGCCATGGGAGGCAGCAATAGCAGCCGTGGTCAGGGGGCGATCCAGAGAAGCAAGAAAAGGAGTAATCCACAAAGGCAGAATAATTCACCAAAGCTACCAATCTACGAACCCCAATGGAATCCTCTTGGCTGAGCGATTATCATAGATAATGCTAAATGAAAAAAATAGGAGGATGACAGGCCAAACCCTCAACAGAGGTACAATAATTATCATGACTTACCATTTCCATTGAGGACATCTATCATAAGATCAGCGATCAATCTTATCTACAACGTCCCCTTTCCATGAGGTCAAATTCTAATAAGCCCAATCACAACAAATGTTGTAGGTTCCATGGCGATATAGGCCATTACATAAGCGAATGCACTAACCTCAAGGACGAGATTGAAAGATTGATCAGAGAAGGTCCGTTGTTGGAGTACAGAGCCGATAGAAGCAAAAGGAAAAATGACAAAAAATGATCATAGAGACGATCAAAGGAATGACGATCGACGACATGATGACGACCATCAAGACAACACCACAATAGAGCCTGCAGGTTTAATTCGCACCATTTTTGGAGGCCCATATGTAGGGGAAATTCCTAAAGATCCCAAAAGAACTACACTCACGAGGCAAGAGAAAATTCCAATCAAAGATGTATAAATGTGTCAACAAGCAAGTCGGCCAAGGCGCTGAGGTACGAAGGAAAGGAGATTATGTTCTCGAAGGAGGATGCACACAGAGTTCATATTTCTCAAAATGAAGCTTTGATAGTTGATCTCACGTCTATTAAGGCATTTTAAAATAACCTCAAGTATAAAGTTGTCTCAAGTAATATTTACTCAATGAATCCGAGGTCGAACCCACATGAAAGGATTTATTTAGTTCCAGTACATATATTATATTAACTTTTTCTTTTTATTTAAGCTGAAAAATTTGAGGATTAATATTTATTATTCACAGAATATATTTACAATATTTACATATTTTTACAACATTTTTCATCTTTAAATTTTGATAATTTGAAACTTTAATAACAAGAAATGCAAATAATTTAAAATAACTTAAGCAGAGTAACAACAATAATAACGACAATTTAAAGAAGTAAAACAACAATAATAACAGGGCTGAGGTTTAAAAGTTTTGTTCTGGGAATTATCTTAAATATATTTTAGATTCTCTTTTCATTTATTAGTTGGTTTAAGAATACACCATGCCATCTTATGTCGATAATAAATTAAGATTTACCAAGCATTTACTGTGCCATTCTATGTCTATAATGTAGCAAAAACACAACTTAATAAATAGGCAGCATTTCAATATAACTTAACTAAAATAACAACTAAGATAGTAAGTCAAGTATTTACCGAGCCATTCTCTATCTACGAGTAATCAAGGCCCTCCCAAGCATTATCCATGCTAGTTTATATCGTTGATAAATAAAAACCGTAATTTTGGCAAAGTTCTAGCTAAGAAAATATTAAAATCCTAATTTTTCTAAGAAAATATTTTGGCATTATAACTACTTAGAAAACTAAGAAAAATAAAAAATATTTAAGATAATTTTGCTAGAATTTCCCCCTCTCCCCTCAGCTAAAAAGAAATTTAGAAAAACATAATTAATAAAATACTACTGATATTATTGGGCATAATTTTTACAACATAAACTAAAAAATATTTTACAAGAAACTAGATTGAAAACTGAAATAAAAACTAAACTATTTAAAAACTATTACAGCAGCATTCTCATATTGTGAGAGGGATGCTCAGAACCGAGGGATGCCTCGGTATTTATATGCATGAAAGAGTTACTATTCTTTCAATTATTTTTACTATTCAAGCATTGAAAAACTCGGATCAAATGGTCCAATTTCCTTCTTTTTCTTCGCGTTGGGCCTCTCCTCAGAATCTAAGAATTCGTTTGAAATCCCCTGCTTCTGGGCAGCTAATAGCACAGAAACAGCTGCGATCTGGATCGTTGAAGACGCGATCTAACGGGCTGAAATCACGCTCAATAATGGGCCCAGTGGGATCAGTGGGACCGCAAATATGGACCGTCAGATCAGTCAAAGTATTCGCAAAGAACGGCTTCAATGTGAACGACCGCACGAAATTCAACACGGCCTGAGATGCTCTCTGACGCGTGTGAACTTTGTCGGTGTGTGTTGTGCACATGCCAATCACGGATCGACATGTGGACTGCACTGTTGAGACTCACTAACGTAATGGATGACATGCTGAAACGTATCCTCTTCTTCAAACGGCTGCGATCAATTCGACTGCTCATCCAATGGCTAGAAACTCGCCACATGTCTCATTAAATTCAAATTCTAATTTTTAATTTTTTTTATGCATTTGATGTCCCATTTTGTCCCTTTTTGTATCGTTTTGCTCCGTTTTTCCTCTAGAGTTTAAATCTAAAGTTTACAAACATACTAAAATTAATTATTTTACAAACATAATATTTACAAAAATATTAAAAATATTTATTTTACATTAAAACACACAAAATTAATTAAAAATAGATAAGAACTTCTAAAATTTCCAGTCTTTTTCGGTTTAGCATAGATATGATTTTTATGACTTGGAAATATTTTTAGAAATTACTAAAAATATAGTAGGACATATTTACAAACTTAAAATACACTATTAAACATATTAAAACTCAAAATAAAATAACCGTATGTTATTTTTATGGTTTTGATTATTTACAAACTAAACACATATTTAACATATCGACATGACTCTAAAAATTACCAAAAATATTATTAAACATAAAGACACACTAAAAACACATTTTTAAGCACATTTACACATCAAGATACTAAAACACTATTTATCACTAAATTGCTATAATTGAGGAATTTTACTAGAAATATTAATACAATATGATTGATTTTAACATTAAGAAAATTGCATTTTCTAAGTCTCATCACACCCCCCAACCAGCTTATTGCTAGTCCCTAGTAATTAAAGTGATAAAACTTAAAACAAACAAAAGGTTTTTGATTTTTGAAAAACCGATGATTCCTCACTGATTTTCCTCAGGGTTTATTTCATATTCATACCTCAAAGTAAAGATGTAAATATTAATTAAGTTATGGTTCATTTCTAAAGTATGTCAAATATTTAAGATGAATTTTCCTCTGTGTGTGTGAATTTCTATTACTAATCAATACATATTAACTAGATAAATTTACATTCATATATCTTAATTTATTTAAATAAATTCTTATAAATTTATTTTCCATCCCTCTCTCTACTAATGTAGAATAACATCTTATTAAAGACCTTTAGGACTTTATTCAGCTTGTAATGTAAGGCTTGGGTTAAAGGTAGGATGGAAGATATATTTGAGGCTCAGTTCATTCATAAGACACTTACAAAAATCCCAAACTCGAAATATACAATCTAATTCCCAAAGTTTACAAGCCCGAACTCGAAATGAAATTTCCTTTGTCAACTACTTTTTATTATTTTTTTTATTTTTTTTACCTTTTCTTTTTTTTAACTGAAATACAAAATAACTGAAGAGTTACAATAAACTTACAAATTTTACAGAGGTAACAGATATTCTTAACCCATCCCAACCTCCCATAATATTGGCATAAACTCGATTACACTTGAAAAAAAAACAAATGCCTTATGAGTGAAAGGTAAAAGAAAAGGATTATGAATTTATTAAAAAGGCTAGGCTAAATATGTGAGTAACGAAGAATATTAAGTACAACGGGATCACTAGGGATGTAAAATATTTTTAGGTAGGCTTGAAAGGTAGCCTAAATTATATCTATAACTTAGTGTTATCTATGATTTCGCCTCAAGAGGGATTTAAACAAGTTATAAGATTTTATACAAATAAACCAAATTATATTAACATAAACAGTGTCTAAATTAATATAACAAATCATAGCACTAGATTAAGTATTCAAATTTGGGAAAATTTCAACCTAAATATAAGACAAACTAAAGAAACTAACATCAACTTAAATAATATTTAAAATTTACCTTAAGTCATGAAAATGCTATAATCTTGATATCGTCATTGGACAGGAGGCAAATCACCGAAAATATTTTTAGATTTTAGATTTTTTTTTGAGTTTTAATAATCAAATGCAATGCAAACACAGTTTTTACAATCATGTAGAAACACGTTTTAAGAATGCTAGTCACTCTATTACTCAGCTATTTCTACCAATGTGAAGATACGTTTCAAGAATATTAAATATTCTTTATCTTAGCCATCTTCAAACTTGCATGCTACATAAGGAGAAAAATGCAAAGATGAAAATTTACAAACACAAAGGACTTCATTTTCGGACCATTATCGAGACGCGTTTTAAGACAAATCCTTCACTCAGCCATCTCGACCTAGGAACACATGAATCTTAAAGTCTTACAAACAGCACGCCTTTTTATTTTTTATGTTTTTTTTTTACTTGGTTTTTAAAACTAGTCTCAGATTCAATCACAAAAGAAACAAAATTGACACAACTCTCTCCCCCCAACCTAAATTAAACACTGTTCCCAATGTTTAACAAGATTAACCAAGAAGAGTAACAACATATATTTACAAAAGCGGTTATTCAAAGACAAACACATAAACAAAAACAATAATGCTGTAGGTAAAACTAAAAGAGATAGAGTTTAGAGAGAAAGATCCAAATCTCGTTTGCATTTTCTGCAGAACTTTGATGTTGCAGTGTCCGCTTCAGGATCAATGATGTGCATTTTTTCAAGCAATTCCTCTACAGTAGGGGCAGAGATAAAAATCTTTCTTCCTGACTCCTCAAGAAACCTTTGTTCCACAACATGATCTAAAAAACTAAGCAAATTGTCAAAGTAACCATTTATATTTCTCAAACTAACAGGTTTGGAGTGTAGTCCTAACAATTTCCAACTAGCAATGGCAAAAAGTTCTTCTAGAGTTCCTTAACCTCCAGGTAAAGCAATGAAAGCATTAGAAGCAAACTCTATGTCTCTTAATCGCTCAGGCATACGTGCGACTATTTTTTCAACACCAATGGTAAGACCACATAAACGACTTTGAGCGAGGACATCTGAAATAATACCTAAAGCTTCAGTACCTCTAGAACGTCTTCCAGCAGCAACAGTACCCATTAAACCTAGACTACCTCCTCTATAGACAAGATTTATCTTTTTCTTAGCCAAGACAAAACCTAAATGAAATGCAGCTTCTATGTAATCAATACCTTTTCCTGATCTAGAACTGTAAAACACATAGATATTGTTGAACTTTAAAGACGACTGGGAAGAGGAATCCATAATAATTACTAAGATTAAGACTCTTTTTTGAAAAAAAAAACTGGCTCTGTCTTACAAATTCACTCTGAGAAAAACTTAAGAACTAAAGGGATTTTATACACATCTAAAGGGAACGTTGGGTAAAATTAAGTAAAGACAGCTGTGATGATAGATAGGGACAAATAAATATGACACACTTGCAGAACTTTTTAAAAATTTGTACCCGACAAAACTATTTACCTTTTGACAAACTAGACTTTACTGTACAACTTTTGACAAATGGGACTAAATTTTAAAATTCGAAGCAAAGTTTATCTTACACGACATACAAAATACCTACTGAAGAAAATTATGCATCTGACAAAAGAAGAAAAGTCAAACTATTATTATTAAAAGATAAACAATACAATCACAATTATTAAACAACTACTGTATAAATCACACAAAAATAAAAATCTTTTTGTTGATGAAATTTTATTTGAGAATGAGTTGAAGAAAACTTTTGTTCATCAAAATGCGTTTCCAGAAATTCCGTTACTCAGCCGTTCTGATGATTTTTCATTAAAACCATGATCATATCTCGAATAAATTTTCAATAATTTTATTATTATTATTATTATTTTACTTTTTTTTAAGAGACAGGCACATAAAGAAACAAAGAAAATACTTTACAAACCTTATTCTGAAGTAGAAGGATCTTGCCTCTGTTTTCCATTTAACATTTTCGCAAACTGAACAGTTGGGTCTTTTGGCGTCAGATTCCCAAGAGTTTCCTTTTCTATATGAAATTGAAGCCAGAGTTGTTTCATAGCTCCCCAAACATATCCACTTGGATGGGACTCAAGAGAAACTTGGAGATCTTCTAAGTTCTTATTCCTAAGACCATTTTTACAGAACTGAATTTTATCTTCTCTATTTCTAGATACGAAACCAGGTGAAGGACATTTTTCAGAACAAGTTTGACGAGAACATTTGTGGCATTTTGATTCCATACGACGAGCTCTTCTTTTTCTAGCACATAGACTTATACCCATACCAGGAAAACCTATATTATTTACAGCACTTGAATGAACAAGACCTTCTATGTACATCTTAATATCAGTAGGAAGCTTAAAACGTGAAAGTACCCAAAGACAAGTGACTCTAGTTTTGTACTTCTTTCTTATTTCTCTTTGAGAAAGTGAAGGGAAATATTTTTTTAAGTGCTCATATTTCGGATCCATGATCAAGAATTTGAGATTCTTGAGAGTGAATTGAAAGCTTTAAGAGAGGGTTTGAGAGAGAATTGGGGAGATTTTTGTGGAAGCAGAAGAAAAGGAGATTAAAGATTTTCTGGAAAAAGTGTTTAAAAAATCGAAGAACTTTGAAAGAGTTTTGAAGAATTTCTTGGAATTTTAGCAAGAAGACAAAGAGAATTCGAGAGAGAGAGAACGAGAAATTTAGAAAGAGAAAGAACAAAGATTTTTGAGCTTACATGCACAGTAACAGATTTTATAAACAAGGGGTGGATTGCTGTTTAGACACGGGGAAGACTGTATAGACACATGCGAGAATAGTTGGCTAAACTAAAATGGGCTAAAGAAAGGTAACCTAACAGATTACTCAGAATTGAAAATAATTTTGTATTTTTTAGTTTTTCAATTTTTATGTTTTTTTAATTATTTACAAAAGTCTAAAATTCAAAAAAAATCATTGAAAATCATTTCATCAAAATGCGTTTCTAGAGGCCGTTGATACAAAAATACTAACTAATCTTGTTGATTATAACCTCCATAATTTCTGTCATTTTAATGAATTTTTGAAATTATTGTTCTGATTTTTAGGAAAAACAAAGAAAGTAAAGATGCAACATACAAATACAAAAACATAAAAAAAAAATAATAATACAAACACTAATCTATAACTATGATTTTAGTTTCAGAATCGGAATTGTCAATGTTGATGACTGTTGAAAGAGTTGCTCTGAACCTTCCCAAAAGATAGCACTCCCAAAAAGTTAAGTTGCTAGCTGCTGCAAAGAAACTTTGCTGAAATTCTTCTTCATCCATGAGATCGTACATGAGATCATCCATATTGTCAGCCATCACCTTATCCTTGGGTTCTTCTTCAAAAACTTCATTTTCACATTCAGCTTCAAAACTTGAATTTTTAGCTTCAAGAGCTTGGTAAAAAAAAACATTAACAGGATGGTTATCAACTTTGGGTGGACCATTCAAATTAAAAGAATTAGCCAAATCAACCAAAGGATCAACAAACGTTCCAGAAGTGCTGCTCTAAACAAAGTTCACTTCACACTTTCTCGAGGTGATTGTGCCATGTTAAAAACATTGAATTCTGAAGTCATATTTCCAAAAGACAATTTTAGTATTCCATTTCTACAATTAATTAAAGCATTAGAAGTTGCAAGAAATGGATGACCTAAAATGACAGGAATTTGAACGTTTAAATTTACAACAGGTTGTGTATCCAAAACAATAAAATCTACTAGGTAATAAAATTTATCAATTTAAACCAACACATCCTCAACAACACCTCTTGGAATTTTTACAGATCTATCAACTAACTGAAGTGTGATAGAAGTTAACTTTAGTTCACCTAAACCTAATTGCTGATAAACAAAATAAGGTAAAAGGTTGACACTAGCACCAAGGTCTAACAAAGCATGTTCAATTTGAATGTTTCCTATGATACAAGAAATTGTGGGACAACCAAGATCTTTGTATTTCAATGTCGAATCATGTTGAATGACGGAACTAACATTCTCAGCTAAAAATGCAGTTTTAGTCACATTATGCTTTCTTTTAATTGTACAACAGCCTTTTAAAAATTTAGCATAAGATGGGACTTGTTTGATTGAATCTAAAAGTGGAATGTTAATTTTGACTTATTTGAACAGTTCAAAAATTTCAACACTTTTGTCAAACTTCTCTTTTGAAAGCAAAACTTGAGGAAATGGGACCTTTGGAACAAATTTCTCTCTTGAAACACTCTTTTTTTTTTTTTCAGAATTTTCCTCATTACTATTAATTTTATTATCACTTTTCAAAGTTGAATTAACCTTCTGATCTTTTGAAAGATTAGTCTTATCAACAGTTTTTCCACTTCGAAGAGTTATGATAAAATTAATAGTTTCTTGTTGTGATTGTGAACTAGAAGAGGCAACTTCATTTGCAGATGGATAATGTATAGGTTGATCAGGAAATTTGTCTTTTTGTTGAATATGAAGAGAAGAAGTGAGTTTAGAAATGGATTCTTTAATTTCATGAATGTCTTGAGAAGTGCGAGTGTTATGAACTTCTTGTTTTTGAATGAATGATTTTTGAGCTTGAATGAAAGATTGCAAAGTGTCTTCAAGAGTTTTAACTCGAGATTGAAGATTTTCAAAAAAATTTTGTGGAGGCCTTTGAAAATTTTGAGAATTTGATGGAAATTATGGATTTTGAGATTGTTGTGGAAATGGTGGACGACCTTGAGAATTTTGTGGTGGAAGTGGTGGTGGTGGTTGATATTACTGTTGTGGTTGATTATTTCTCCAACTGAAATTGGGATGGTTTTTCCATTGCAAATTGTATGTGTCAAAATGTAGGGATGGAAATGGCTTTCTAGGTGGATCCAATTGATTTGTGTAATTCACATGTTCGTGGGACTCTTCCTTAAAAATTGGGCATTCATAAGTTGAGTATCCTAGAGTTTGGCAAACACTACACAATTTCAATTTTGGGTTCTAGGGCATTCCTACATTCCATGGCTTCAATCTTTTTAGTCAAACATGCAATTCTAGCACTTAGATCATTTTCTTGACTAAGTTGATGGACACCTCTTTGAGCATTAGCAAGATTAGATCTAATTGAGCCTTCAGAATTACTATATTGCCAGTATTGAAAGTTATCAGCCAAATTATCAAAAAAATCTAACGCTTCATCAAGTTCTTTATCAAGGAATTCTCCATTGCACATTATTTCAACAAATTGATGGGTTTAGGAGTTAAGCCTTCATAAAAGAAACTAATGTAATGCCATTTTTCAAAACCATGATGTGGGCAAGAATTCAACAAATCTTTAAATCGTTGCCAGCATTGGAAATAAACTTCTTTTGCATTTTGGGAAAAATTTTGAATTTGTTTTTTCAAAGCATTGGTCTTATGAGTTGGAAAGAATTTTTTTAGAAACTCAGTTTGCATTTCTTGCCATGTACCTATTGACCTTGGTTTTAAAGAAGTAAGCCAAGTTTTAGATTTGTCTTTTAAAGAAAAAAGGAAAAAGCTTAAGCTTAACAATTTCATTTGAAACTTCCTGGTTAGTGAAGGTAGCACAAACATCTTCAAACTCTCTAAGGTGCAGATATGGGTTTTCAAATTCTAAGCCATGACAATTGGGAAGCAAGTTGATCATTCCAGGTTTAAACCTAAAGTGATGAGCATTGAGAGGAAAAACCAAACATGATGGAGTGGATTCACGGGGTGGTTGCAAATAATCTCTCATTGAGCGAACAATAGGATTGATGATTTGTTGATTGACAATATTTTCATTATGAACACTTTCATCATCAACCATTTTTGGTGAATTTGAAAACCCAATAGAGATTAAAGGTGGTTCTAAACTTTTCCTAACTAATCTATGACTTTTAGACTCACAAAACCAAACTAGCATACAAATTATTTAAATATTTACAAAATTTTATAGACAGATACTAAGCTTTTCTTTACTCAGGGAGAATAAAGTAGTGAATGAAAAGTATCTGCCTTATTGATTTTGTAGAATTTACGAATTATATTTTTCAAAAATGTCCCCAAGAAAGATTGGTGGTGCTAATGTTAGACATGTATGTCCTAAGGAGTAAAAATGTAATAAGTTTTTGGAGACATTTCTATCAATAAAGAATTTATTCATTATTTATAAATCAAATCTTGTCCTCTTTACGTTCATATTTGTTGAATGTATGTTAAGCAAATAATAGTCTGAAACTGTCGGTCTAAACCATAAGAATTAGCCATATGATGGATGAATTATGCGAAAGACACGATTCTTAAGGTGATAGTCTAAATCATACGATCTGCAATCGAGGGAATAAAGTTGGGCACTTTATTCATGCAAAGATTGTTATGTTGTCTATATCCCTTTAGGGAGATGGTTTGTCTTGACCATCGGAGATGGACTCCGTGAATAGAAACATTGTCACGTTGTCATAGGTGACGATGTGTTGGATCGAGACATAAAGTGAATTCATTTGGATTAATAATTCTGTCTCGGCAAATCGATTCACTTTAGACAATCATTTGTGTTGTATCTTAATCTTGAGATAAATAGTGGGCTCGTTGTCTTGACTTGTGTCTTTTAATGTACCAAAGGGTGACACCCACATCTTAATAGTGGTATGCATGCCGGTACGTTAGAGGCATGACTCTTGATGGCGTAGACTTGTTAATCATAAATATGGAATCCATAGCTCCTCTTTAGGAGTAATGATATCATCTTATATATGTTATCTTGTAATTTAAAAACTGGAGCGCTTAACCATTTGGATACATAGGTGTAACCGAATGATATACAGTCTTTGGATGGTAAGTTTTCTAATGGTAAGATGATGGAACGTAAGATAAAAATAATCGGGAAGGTAAGACAAAACTTGTCCTTAAGCCGATTATAGATTATCATATGGGGATACGATACACTATGATATGTCATGGAGACTTGGCTATACGGGCTTCGTAATTCTATGTAGTTCGAGAGTGCAGCTCCAAGCTTTTAGTGGAGTAGCATTGGGGTTGATAATTATGAAATGTATATTTGGATATTGGGTTTGATAATTATCGAGAGCTTGAACTATATAAGTCCATTTGGTCCCCTTTGCTAGCTCACAATAACCTGTAACGACACGACGTGCTTTTCCAATAATTAGTGACTTATGTCGGATTTATTAGATTGGTTAAATTTGAAAGAATTAAATAATTCATATCTGTTTATCGGTTGAATTAATTTTGTAATAAAATTAATTCAAGATAAACTTGTTGAATTATTAGGATCGGATAATTCTTGTTTATTTATCGGTTGATTTAATTTTGGATAAATTAGATCAAGATAAACTTGTAGAATTATTGGGAATTAATTTATTTTCTTAGAGATTATCTAGATAAAGTTGTTTTGATCAGATAACTTCTCTATTGGGTTATTTGAATTAAAATTGAGACTTTATCTTATAGAATCTCAGGTGGAAAATACAAGATTCGCGAGATTTTTTATTCGGCAGTTCAGCCTGCCGATGGACTTGTTTGGCCGGTCGATGGGACCTGTTCGGCCTGCCGATTAGGTGGTTCGGCCTGTCAATCAGCGAAGGATAAGATCACGCGTTTTCACTCGGATCTTATCAGATATTGATCCGAATTTGATTTTGATCTGAGTTTTGAGACTTAATCTAATAAGGATTGACCCTATGACTAACCTCTATAAATAAGGAGTGATTCTCACAAGTTACTTAGATCAATTGAGAGATTAAGAGTGATACTCTGCTAAGTGAGAATCTGAAAAACTCCCTGAGAGCTTTTGTTCACAAATCACAAACACTTGCTTTAGGTTCTCTCGATTGGTTAGAAGGAGAGTCACCGGTGGAAGAGCTGTACGTGTGAGCCCACACTCACTCCGGTTGTGGATAGAGAATAGGAAAGAATACCAGTTGGTTGAGGCTCTTTTGGAACGTTATTTCTCTTCACAGATTACGGAGGTTCTTCGGCACATAAAGGTTAGTAAGATCTAGTTGATTTATACATATAGGATGTTAAACTTGTGTTTTTGGAAATTACTCTGATATTAAATTTATTTAAATTTCACTGCACACTCTTTTTCCAACAGCTAAGGCTCCTTAAAAACCAATCTCCTTGATAGAACAGCGTTCCTGGAATGACTAGTGTTGGGAGAATCTCCAAAAGTGAACTGGTTATGAGAAATAATTCCAAACCAGTACTAGCCTCCAAACAGAACTTTCTCAAAAATACTTTTTACAAAAACACAATTTATTTATTAAGTATTATAGAAAACCTAATCTAAAATTTTATTAAGTTTTATTTCTAAGGCAAAAAACCTAAAACTAAACCTAAAACTAGCAAAATAAATATTTTACAAAAGAAAAGAAAGAAAATAAAATTTTTATGGTTTTTAGAATTTTTTTATTTTTGATTTTTGATTTTTGATTTTTATTTTTTACTAAAAAATGACGTGAATAGTAACTACTATTATATAAATAGTAACTTACAGAAAACACATGTAGATTTCTACGTGAACAGTATCTAACACCTACGAAATAGAAAACATTAACAAAAGAAAACAAATAAAACAGAAAAGTTAGCAATATATAAAAGAAAAAGAAAATATATTGTACACTATTATACTGCACTAAAAAAATACCGTTCCCCGGCAATGGTGCCAAAAACTTGGTCTCACGTCTATTAACGCATTCTAAAATAACCCCAAGTATAAGGTTGTCTCAAGTAATATTTACTCGGTAAATCTAAGGTCGAACCCATAGGGAAAGGTTTATTCAGATTTAGTACATATATTATATTAACTTTTTCTTTTTATTTAAGCTAAAAAATTTAAGGATTAATATTTATTATTCACAGAATATATTTACAATATTTACACATTCTTACAACAATTTTCATATTTAAATTTTGATAATTTGGAACTTTAATAACAAGAAATGCAAATAATTTAAAATAACTTAAGCAGAGTAACAACAATAATAACGACAATTTAAAGAAGTAAAACAACAATAATAACAGGGCTGAGGTTTAAAAGTTCTGTTTTGGGAATTATCTTAAATATATTTTAGTTTCTCTTTTCATTTATTAGTTGGTTTAAGAATACACCATGCCATCTTATGTCGACAATAAATCAAGATTTACCAAGCATTTACTGTGTCATTCTATGTCTATAATATAGCAAAAACACAACTTAATAAATAGGTAGCATTTCAACATAACTTAACTAAAATAACAACTAAGATAGTAAGTTAAGCATTTACCGAGCCATTCTCTATCTACGAGTAATCAAGGTCCTGCCAAGCATTATCCACGCCAGTCTATGTCATTGATAAATCAAAATCGTAATTTTGGTAGAGTTCGAGCTAAGAAAATATTGAAATCCTAATTTTTTTAAGAAAATATTTTGGCATTATAACTACTTAGAAAACTAAGAAAAATAAAAAATATTTAAGATAATTTTGCTAGAATTTCCCCCTTTCCCCTCAACTAAAAAGAAATTTAGAAAGACATAATTAATAAAATACTACTGATATTATTGGGCATAATTTTTACAACATAAACTAAAAAATATTTTACAAGAAACTAGACTAAAAACTGAAATAAAAACTAAACTATTTAAAAACTATTACAGCAGCATTCTCATACTGCGAGAGGGATGCTCAGAACCGAGGAATGCCTCGGTATTTATAGGCATGAAAGAGTTAGTATTCTTTCAATTCTTTTTACTGTTCAAGTGTTGAAAAACTCGAATCAAATGATTTAATTTCCTTATTTTTCTTCGCGTTGGGCCTCTCTTCAGAATCTAAGAATTCGTTTGAAATCCCCTACTTCTGGGCGGCTAACAACATAGAAACAGCCACGATCTGGATCGTTGAAGACACGATCTAACGGGCTAAAATCACGCTCAATAATGGGCACAGTGGGGTCAGTGGGACCGCAAATATGGACCATCATATCAGTCAAAGTATTCGCATCAAACGGCTAGAAGAACGGCTTCAATGTGAACGACCGCACGAAATCCAACACGGCCTGAGATGCTCTCTGATGCTTGTGAACTTTGTCAGTGTGTGTTGTGCACGTGCCAATCACGGATCGACACGTGGACTACACTACTGAGACTCGCTAACGTAATGGATGACCTGCTGAAACACATCCTCTTCTTCAAACGGCTGCGATCAATTCGGCTGCTCATCCAATGGCCAGAAACTCGCCACATGTCCCATTAAATTTAAATTTGAATTTTTAATTGTTTTCGATGCATTTGATGTCTGATTTTGTCCCTTTTTGCATCATTTTGCTCCGTTTTTCCTCCAGAGTTTAAATCTAAAGTTTACAAACATACTAAAATTAATTATTTTACAAACATAATATTTACAAAAATATTAAAATATTTATTTTACATTAAAACACACAAAATTAATTAAAAATAGATAAGAACTTCTAAAATTTCCAGTCTTTTTCGGTTTAGCATAGATATAATTTTTATGACTTGAAAATATTTGTAGAAATTACTAAAAATATAGTAGGACATGTTCACAAACTTAAAATACACTATCAAACACATTAAAACTCAAAATAAAATAACCGTATGTTATTTTTACGGTTTTGATTATTTACAAATTAAACACATATTTAACACACCGAAATGACTCTAAAAATTACTAAAAATATTATTAAACATAAAAACACACTAAAAACACATTTTTAAGCACATTTACACACTAAGACACTAAAACACTGTTTATACTAAATTGCTATAATTGAAGAGTTTTACGAAAAATATTAATACAATATGATTGATTTTAACATTAAGAAAATTGCATTTTCTAAGTCTCATCAATAGTCATGGCGATGATTAGAAACTAAACTGTATGTTAGATCATGATCGACAATGGTAGCTCTGTCGATATCATATACACTGTTTGGTTGTCGAAGATGGAAATTCCTCTAGATCAGACAACACCAAACCCTCGAACGCTTTTTGGTTTCATGGGTGATAGCATATTCTCAGAGGGAACAATTATACCATTAATAACAGTTAGAGAGAAGCCAAAAATGATGACTATTCTGTCAAATTTTTTGGTGGTAAAAGGAAGAGACCAATACAACGCGGTTATTTGGGGACCAATTTTTAAGGGTTTTAAAGGCCATTACCTCCATTTTTCACCAAAAAGTGAAGTTTCTTACGCCAAAAGTTCTAGGGGAGATGAGTGGAAACCATTAAAAGTCAATGTTGACCTATTTGGATACGATATGAAGATGAGGATGGTGCATCAAGGCCCCATGTTAGAAGACATAGTCCCAAGATTAGAGGAAGACATTGTTGGAACCGAGCCAGCTGATGACCTAGTGGAGGTAAAAATGGATGAGCGAGATCGTTGAAGGTATTAAAAATAGGGTCGGTGTTGATCAAGAAGCAAGCGGATGTGTCAAAGAAATATTCAAGCAATAATCTCAATGTTTTTGCTTGAATCATAAAGATCTGGTTGGAATTGGTCCAGAACTAGCTTGTCATCGTTTAAACATCAATCTAAGGGATCGCCCTAAGAGATAGAAGAGGTGACCAATGAACCCGGAGAGATATGAGGCACTTCGTGAAGAGGTTGACAAGTTAGAGAAGAATGGGTTCATTTGGGAATCACACTATTTAGACTAGCTATTGAATCTGATGCTCATCCGTAAGCCGAATGGGAAGTGGAGGACTTGTATTGACTTTAGCAACCTCAACAAAACACGTCCAAAGGACAGCTTCCACTCCCTAGGATTGATCAGTTGATCGAAACAGGGCATGAATTGCTATGTTTTATGGATGCCTATTTTAGCTATAATCAAATTCTCATGCACCCACATGACCAAAAACACATATCATTTATTACTAATAGGGGATTAACTGCTATTTTGTCATACCCTTTGGATTGAAGAATATAAGGGTGATGTATTAGCGTTTGGTAAACAAAATGTTTACGAAACAAATTAGAAAGACTATGGAAGTCTACGTCGATGATATGTTGGTAAAGAGCCTAAGGGCGAGTTTACGTGTTGCCCACCTCGATGAGATGTTCCAGGTGTTCTAGGAGTACAAGATGAAGCTTAACCACTTGAAGTGTACGTTTGGTGTCGCGTTAGGGAGGTTTTTGGGATTTATGGTTAACCGTCGACAAGTTGAGGCTAACCTAGTTCAACATCAAGCTTTATTGGATATGGAAGCACCGTAGAAGCCTAAAGAAGTTCATAAGTTGATAGGGTGCATTGCTACGCTCAACCTGTAACACCCGAGCATTTTTACTACATTAAAAATGCAATTAGTTAAGAATTATATAAGATGAAAATACAGTTTAAGGAGAAAAATATTGTATAATAACATAGAAAATTATACAGTATTAGAATAATACAGTGTAAGAAAGTACACTGATAAAGTTATGCAGTATAAAAATTACACTGCAAAAGTAACGCAGTGTAGGAATTTGACTAATTAAGGTCATGTAGTACATAAATTAGACTGTTTAAGTTGAAGTAGTATAGGAATAATACTGTTTGGAGAATAAGGATGAATAAGGAATGTTGTAGCAGTATGGAGAACATACCAGCAGTATAAGAAAAATACTGTCTATATAAATTTGGATAGTACAAAGTGAGATAATATTGGAACTACATTATGTGATAGATGTGGATAAGTATTGGAGGTTATAGGACCTCATGAACTGTATGAAAAAGAATACCGATAGTATAGGAAAAATACAATCAGTATAAACTTAGACTGCTTAAAAGTTAGTAGGACACCTTGAAAGTTTTGATTGGGCCACCACATCCACTAATGTGGCCCAATCACATTTGGCCACCCAAAGTAACCTAATTGATTACCAAGGTGATGACTCATCACCTTTTTATTAAAAAAAAGAAAAGAAAAAGAAAAAAAAGTTGAATTAGCTCATTATATAAGAGACCAAATAATGGTCTCCACGGTGGGGAAAAAAAAAAGGAAGCATGGAAAGGAAAGGAAAGGAAAGAATGAAAGAAAGAAAGGAAAAAAATGAAAGAAAGAAAGAAAGGAAGAAAAAAAAAAAAGAGTCTCCATTTCTTCCTCCCAAAAACCACCACCTCAAAGTAATTCTTCTAAAAATTTTGATGATTTCCAAGCCTCCAAATCAAGCGTAAGACAAGCCCTAATGTTTTAGTGCAAAGTTTTGCAACTTTGGAGGTAAGATTTCAAACTTTTTCTAAGGGTTTTAATGATTTTTTTTAAAGGTGATGGATGGGTTTTTAAGAGGATTTTTTCATGGTTATGACAAGGGAATCTAAGCAAGTTTAATTGCACAAGTGGAGGATAAAAAAGATTGGCAAAGTTTTGGTAGATTCTAAACTTTATACTTGAAAAGTTTATGTTTTTTTTTTTTTTTATGTATACAAAGTGTTTGATGAAATGTTTAACCCGTGGCATGTAATATGGACAATATGGCATGGTTGTTTTATGTTATATGTTGATGGTGATGATGATGGAAAGAAGAAAGTAAGGGTTTTGATGAAATTTAAAAAGGGACTAAATTGCAAAGAAAAAGGGTATTCTCGGTAGATTTGAAAATCAGCCAAAAATCCCCCTAAATGTTAGAATTTCAAAAAAGTTACAACACAAAAGTTGTAGAACTCGTTGAAACTATTAGGTTAGCGTGAATAGTTTTTCAAAATTCTGCCTGGTTGATAAGTTATGAATTTTACAAAATTTTGGATACAAAATTTCAAGAAATGAAAACGTCATGAAATGTTTAGAATTTGACCATGTGCTTTTGTAAGTTTTATTCTTTGTGAAAAAATAAACGTTTTGGTATAAAGTGCTAATTTTTTGTTCTGGGGACAAAGATGTAAATATTTTTATATTTTGGACCAAAATCGTAAAATTACGTAAAAACTGGGTTTTCACTAAGGAACGTTGATTTCCTATACTGCTGTAGGCAGTAAGTATCACTAGGAAACGTTGGTTTACTATATTGCTATAGGCAGTAAGTATCATAGATGTTAAGTTTTAAAGAAATTAAAGTTTAGGCAGTAAGTATCATAGATGTTAAGTTTTAAAGAAATTAAAGTTTAGTTAAGGAAATAATGAAAAAAAAAGAGTTAAGGGTAAAATAGTCATTTTATGAAAAATGGCCAAAATAGACCTGAAACGTCCGATGTTGGAAAATGCTCCCTCATGACAGTTTTCTCTTAACATGTAAGAAAAGTAACAGTAAAGTTAAGCAATGGGTTTTATAGAGTTACAAAATGGATGAAAAACTCGTTAGGGGTAAAATCATCATTTTTGAAGAAACGGCTAGAACAGAGTTAAACACTCCGATTTAGCATAATGTTCTTAGACAAAAAATGTTCCGTAATATGTTAAGTGATGAAATCGCCAGTGAGATGGGAAATTTAATAAGAAATGTTCTAGTGAAAGAAAGATAACTCGACAGGTTACAAAATTAAGGAAAGGAAATGGGTAAACCGACAGGATACCAAGTTATGAAAAAAAAGAATGAATGTTTAATATTTACATTTTATTATCAATCGAGTAGATTGATAAAAAGAAATTTAATTAATGAGTCGACTGTTGTTTGATCAGGACACAAGAGGCCGACTAATGGAAGGAAAAGGAATGAGATAGGAACGAAAAAGAGAACGTTAGAGTTAAGCCTAGGTAAGTTCAAACTTTACTTATAGCATAAAGTAAATGATTTTTAAATATTTATGTATACATTTATAAATGAGTTTGCAATTATTATGTAAGTTTCTTTTAAAGTATGTTTGCATTTATTATGCAAAAAGTTTTAAAGATTCAAAGCAAGATTTCAAATGAATTTCCAACTGTTATGTTTAAAGTCTTTGCATATTGATATGCATAATGTTTTTAAAAGTTCAAGTTATGATTTTCAATGTATTTGAAGTATGGTTGCATGTGAAATGCACAATATTTAAAAGAGTACAAGTTATGATTTGTAAAACGTGTTTGCATTATATGTTACATTTATTATGCAATAAGTTTCAGAATACAAGTTAGGATTTGCAAAATGTGTTTGCATTTCATGATGCGTTTGTTATGTAATAAGTTTCAGAATATAAGTTAGGATTTGCAAAATGTGTTTACGTTTCATGATGCATTTGTTATGCAATAAGTTGTATTTGTTATGCAATAAGTTTTAGAATACAAGTTATAATTTACAAAATGTATTTGCGTTTTATGTTGCATTTTTTATGTAATAAATTTTACAGTACAAGCTATGATTTGCAAGTGTATTTGCATATGATGTGATTGCATTTGATATGCTTACTAAAGTTAATAAGAAGGTAATGTAAAGATAGAAAGAAAGTGTCGTACCAGCCTCCTTGTTATGAGGTAATGAAAGTAAAGTTAAAGTTTGGCCTCCTAGATGTGAGGTACATACCTCGACGTTCGATGGTCTCAAGTCTTCCGCAAGGGAAGCATCATGTTTATGATCTCATGATTAATGATGTTGGTATGAACACTAAAGTAAAATAAGAAAAGTTAAAGTAAGATAAGAAAAGATAAGGAAGAAGGATAGAAAGTTAAAGTAAGATAAGAAAAGTTAAGAAACAAAGGTAGAAAGTTAAAGTAAGAAAAGAATGTTAATAAATGCTCATATTTGAAGTTCATAATTGAGCATAATTGGACTCATGTATATGAATTTGCTTGTATTCCTTATTATAAAGTATTTATGTTAAATGCTTATGAAAAATATTTTGAGAAATGTTTTATGTTAAGTGTTTATGAAAAAAAAAATTTATGTTTAAAAGAAAAAAGTTTATGAAGAACGTTTATGAAAACGTTTTAGAAATGTTTATTAAAAACATTTATGAAAAATGTTATAAGAGAAAGGGTTTTAATGAGAAAAGTTTTTAAAGTATACTTTAATTGTTTGTGAGTTTATGTTTGACCTTACTGAGCGTAAGCTCATTAAAAGTTTTTTCATGCTGTAGGCAGTTTTATAGGCGACTAGTAGGACCCGTTAGAAGAGCTGGGTTCTGTGAAAGACAGATGCGAAGATTTGGGTATGGATACCACCACTGCATGTTTTCGCTGCTGTTCAAAGAAAAGGTTTTCTCACTATTTGATTTAGAGTTTTCAAAGTTTTAAGAAATATTTTATGAAATGTTTTATATAATTACAAAGTTACTGTTTCTTATTAAGTTTTAAGAAACGATTTGAAATAGTTTCAAAGTCAAGTGTTGAGCGAGGTCTCAACTTAAATTGTGACAGAAGTCGCAACAGTTTTTAAGTACGTTTTAAAGAAAAAGATTTTAATTCACTATTTTTCTTACTAGGTAAGTAAGATTACTGTTTAAGTGATGATACTTTAAGTAAGTAAAGTGACTGCCCGAAAAGGCGGGTTATCGCAGGTGGTATCAGAGCGGTATCTTGCTATCCCATCTCGCGTTGTCATATGTCCGCTACACCATAACTCAAGTAAGTAAGTTAAGTTAAGTAGGAAGAAAAGTTAGTATTTAACGATTACATGCTTATACCGAGTATATAGCCTCTGATATCGGCACTTCTAGATAAGCAACAAGAAGGCAAAGGTCAAAAGATGAACGCAATGCTATATGTTATAATGCTTCCGCAAGTGAACGGTTGTCATCGTTCATCAGCGGTGTCAAGTCAACGATGACCAAACATGGTCAATGATGGTCAACAGATGCCCGACTGCTCAAAAATCAAGAAGATGAGCTCGTGACACGTTATGATGTTTATGCACACAATGGTGTCTCCGTATGGGCAAATCTCACTCTGTTAGAAGTCAATTCGGTATTGGCTACACGTATATCGAGAAAAGTAGATCAAGATAATTGAATAATAGAGGTCCAAAAGTGGTTTTTGGTGATCTATGGAATGAGAGTGCCTGAGAGCAACCAGGCGTTAGATGACTAACTCTGCGATCTTTTCGAGCTTAAGTACTCCGTAGCTGAGCTGAGACATGCTAATGAGCTCGTAACTACCCGGATAGGAATCACGATCAAGACAATGATGCCAAATCTGTCAGCAAAACCCTCAAGAGTTGGAGGATGGAAGCTGGAGATTTATACGTTACGAGAAAAATTATAGAAAAATGTAATTTTAGAATGGATATGGGACTGGAAAATTATGAATTTATGGTTAGATGACCCTAATTTTTAGATAGACATGATGTTATTTGAATGAAAATGAACCCTATTTTTGATAATAGCATTCATTGGTAGAATGCTAAACTGTTAAACGAATGGAAATTGAGCTCAAATGATGAAAGATCAAAGTTGCGCAGCAGAAATATGGTGCTGCAATGCAAAGAAATATATCAGTGAAATGATGAAAGTTGTTGGAGTTCTAAGATAGAGGCTTAGTTTTAGTAAGAAAGTAATGGTGCAAGAAAGCATGTTAAGAATGGAAAGGGTTATAAGGGAGATGAACTACCCATGAAGGTTCTAATTTTCGAGGACGAAAATTTTTAAGGAATGTGGATTGTAACACCCAAACATTTTTACTACATTAAAAATGCAATCAGTTAAGAATTATATAAGATGAAAATACAGTTTAAGGAGAAAAATATTGTATAATAACATGAAAAATTATACAGTATTAGAATAATACAATGTAAAGAAGTACATTGATAAAGTTATACAGTATGAAAATTACACTGCAAAAGAAACGTAGTGTAGGAATTAGACTGTTTAAGGTCATGCAGTATAGAAATTGAATTGTTTAAGTTGAAGCAGTATAGAATAATACTGTTTGAAGAATAAGGATGAATAAGGAATGTTGTAGTAGTATGGAGAACATACCAGCAGTATAAGAAAAATAATGTTAACATAAATTTAGATAGTATAAAGTGAGATAATATTAAAACTATTGAAAAAAAGAGTGCGCAACAGAATTTTTTTAAAAAATTTACATTAGAGTAACTTCCAAAACACAAGTTTGACATGCTATATGCATAAATTAACCAGATCTTACTAACCTTTATGTGCCGAAGAACCCTCGCAAAACGTGAAAAGAAATAACGTT
This sequence comes from Artocarpus heterophyllus, assembly GCA_025403435.1. NCBI lineage: Eukaryota > Viridiplantae > Streptophyta > Magnoliopsida > Rosales > Moraceae > Artocarpus > Artocarpus heterophyllus. The sequence continues at coordinate 25,660,511 of CM046348.1, read as the reverse complement.
CCAGAAGAGCCTCAACCAACTGGTCTTCTTTGCTATTCTCTTTCCACGACTGGAGTGAGTGTGGGCTCATACATACAGCTCTTCCACTAGGTGACTGTCCTTCCAACCAATAGAGAAAACCCAAAGCAAGTGTTCATGATTTATGAACAAAAGCTCTCAGGGAGTTTTTAGATTCTCACTAGTAGAGTATCACTCTTAATCTCTTAATTGATCTGAGTAACTCTTAAGACTTACTCCCTATTTATAAAGGTTGGTCCTGGGGTCAGTCCTTATCAGATTAGGTCTCAAAAACTCGAAATGGAATCAAGTTTGGATCAATATCTGATAAGATTCGCATGGAAATGCATGATCTTATCTTTCGTTAATTGGTAGGCCGAACCACCTTTTCGGCAGGCTGAACAGGCCCCATCGGCAGGCCGAACTATCAATAAAAATCTCCGCGAATCTTTTATTTTTCACTCGAGAATCTATAGGATAAAGTCTTAGTTTTAATTCAAATAACCCAATAGAGAAGTTATCTGATCAAAACAACTTTATCTAGATTATCTCTAGAAAATAAATCAATTCCTAATAATTCTACAAGTTTATCTTGATCTAATTTATCCAAAATTAAATCAACCGATAAACAGACAAGAATTATATGATTCTAATAATTCAACAAGTTTATCTTGAATTAATTTTTATCACAAAATTAATTCAACCGATAAACAGACATGAATTATTTGATTATTCCAAATTTCAACCAATCTAATAAATTCCACATAAGTTACCAATTATTAGAAAAGCACGCCGTGTCGTTACAGGATGTTGTGAGCTAGCAAAGGGGACCAAATGGACCTATATAGTTCAAGCTCCTGATAGTTATGAAACCCAATATCGCAGATATACATTTCATAATTATCAACTCCAACGCTACTCCACTAAAAGCTTGAAGCTGCACTCTCGAACTACATAGAATTACAAAGCTTGTATAGCTAAGTCTCCATAACATATCATAGTGTATCGTATCCCCATATGATAATCCATAATCGACTTAAGGACAAGTTCTGTCTTACATTTCTGATTATTTTTATCTTACGTTCCATTATCTCACTATCAGAAAACTTACCATCCAAAGATAGTATACCATTCGGTTACACCTATGTATCCAAATGGTTGAGCGCTCCAATTTTTCAATTATAGGATAACGTATATAAGAGGATATCGTTACTCCTAATGAGGAGCTATGAATTCCATATCTACGAATAACAAGTCTACGCTATCAAGAGTCATGCCTCCAACGTACCGGCATGCATACCATTATTAAGATGTGGGTGTCACCCTTTGGTACATCAAAAGACACAAGCCAAGACAACGAGCCCACTATTCATCTCAGGATTAAGATAACACAAATGATTGTCTAAAGTGAATCAATTTACCGAGACAGAATTATTAATCCAAATCAATTCACTTTATGTCCCGATTTAACACATCGTCACCTATGACAACGTGCCAATATTTCTATTCACGGAGTCCACCTCTAATGGCCAAGACAAACCATCTCCCAATTGAGATATAGACAACATAACAATCTTTACATGAATAAAGCGCCCAACTTTATTCCCTCGATTACAGATCTTATGATTTAGACCATCACCTTAAGAATGGTGTCTTCCGCATAATCCGTCCATCATATGCCTAATTCTTAAGGTTTAGACCGACAGTCTCAGACTTTTGTTTGCTTAACATACATTCAACAAATATGAATGTAAAGAGGACAAGATTTGATATATTAACAATGAATAAATTCTTTATTGATAAAAATGTCTCCAAAAACTTATTACATTTTTACTCCTTAGGGCATACATGTCTAACTGGAACTACATTATGTGATGGATGTAGATAAGTATTGGAGGTTATGGGACCTCATAAACTGTATGAAAAAGAATACCGATAGTATAGAAAAAATACTGTCAGTATAAACTTAGACTGCGTAAAAAGTTAGTAGGACACCTTGAAAGTTTTAATTGGGCCACCACATCCACTAATGTGGCCCAATCACATTTGGCCACCCAAAGTAACCTAATTGATTACTAAGGTGATGACTCATCACCTTTTATTAAAAAAAATAAAAGAAAAAGAAAAAAAAATGTTAAATTAGCTCCTTATATAACAGACCAAATAATGGTCTCCACGGTGGGGAAAAGAAAAACAAAGCATGAAAAGGAAAGGAAAGAAGAAAAGAAAGAAAGGAAAAGAAAGAAAGAAAGAAAGGAAGAAAAAAAAAAGAGTCTCCATTTCTTCCTCCCAAAAACCACCACCCCAAAGTAATTCTTCTCAAAAATTTTGATGATTTCCAAGCCTCCAAATCAAGCTTAAGACAGGCCCTAATGTTTTAGTGTAAAGTTTTGCAACTTTGGAGGTAAGATTTCAAACTTTTTCTAAGGGTTTTAATGATTTTGTTTCAAGGTGATTGATGGGTTTTTAATAGGATTGTGTCATGGTTTATGACAAGGGAATCTAAGCAAGTTTAATTGCACAAGTGGAGGATAAAAAAGATCGGCAAAGTTTAGGTAAATTCTAAACTTTATACTTGAAAAGTTTATGTTTTTCTTTTATGTGTACAAAGTGTTTGATAAAATGTTTAAGCCATGGCATGTAATATGGACAATATGGGATGGTTATTTTATGTTATATGTTGATGGTGATGATGATGGAAAGAAGAAAGTAAGGATTTTGATGAAATTTTAAAAGGAACTAAATTGCAAAGAAGGGTATTCTCAGCAGATTTGAAAATCAGCCAAAAAGTCCCTCTAAATGTTGGAATTTCAAAAAAGTTACAACATGAAAGTTGTAGAACTTGTCGAAACTGTTAGGACAACGTAAAAAATTTTTCAAAATTCTGCCCAGTTGATAAGTTATGAATTTTACAAAATTTTGGGTACAAAATTTCAAGAAATGAAAACGTCGTGAAATGTTTAGAATTTGACTATAGTGCTTTTGTAAGTTTTATTCTTTGTGACAAACTAAACGTTTCGTATAAAGTGGTTGTTTTTTGTTCCGGGGGTAAAACTGTAAATATTTTTGTATTTAGAGTTAAAACCGTAAAATTACGTGAAATCTGGGTTTTCACTAGGGAACATTGGTTTCCTATATTGCTGTAGGCAGTAAGTATCATAGATGTTAAGTTTTAAAGAAATTAAAGTTTAGTTAAGGAAATAATGAAAGAAAAAGAGTTAAGGGCAAAATGGTCATTTTATGAAAAATGGCCAAAATAGACCTGAAACGTCCGATGTTGGAAAATGCTCCTTCACGGGAATTTTTTCGTAACATGTAAGAAAAGTAGCAGTAAAGTTAAGCAATGGATTTTATAGAGTTACAAAATGGACGAAAAACTCGTTAGGGGTAACATCGTTATTTTTGAGGAAACGGTTAGAACAGAGTCAAACACTCCGATTTAGTATAACGTTCTTAGACGAAAAATATTTCATAATACGTTAAGTGACGAAACCGCCAGTGAGACAGGAAATTTAAAAAGAAATGTTCTAGTGAAAGAAAGGTAACTCGGCAGGTTACAAAATTAAGGAAAGGAAAGGGGTAAACCGACAGTATACTAAGTTATGAAAAAAAGGAATGAATGTTTAATGTTTACCTTTATTATCAATCGAGTAGATTGATAAAAAGAAAGTTAATTAATGAGTCGGTTGTTGTTTGATCAGGACACAAGAGGTCGACTAATGGAAGGAAAAGGAACAAGATAGGAATGGAAAAGAAAACGTTAGAGTTAAGTCTAGGTAAGTTCAAACTTCACTTACAGCATGAAGTAAATGATTTTAAATATTTATGTATACATTTATAGATGAGTTTGCAATTATTATGCAATTATCTTTTAAAGTATGTTTGCATTTATAACGCAAAAAGTTTTAAAGATTCAAACCAAGATTTGCAATGAATTTGCAACTATTATGTTTAAAGTCTATTTGCATATTGTTATGCATAATGTTTTTAAAAGTTCAAGTTATGATTTTCAATGTATTTGAAGTATGGTTGCATGTGAAATGCACAATGTTTAAAAGAGTACAAGTTATGATTTGTAAAATGTGTTTACGTTATATGTTGCATTTGTTATGCAATAAGTTTCAGAATACATGTTAGGATTTCCAAAATGTGTTTGCGTTTCATGATGCATTTGTTATGCAATAAGTTTCAAAATACAAGTTATAATTTGCATAATGTGTTTGCATTTTATGTTGCATTTGTTATGCAATATATTTTATAATACAAGCTATGATTTGTAAGTGTGTTTGCATATGATGTGATTGCATTTGATATGCTCACTAAAGTTAATAAGAAGGTAACGTAAAGATAAAAAGAAAGTGTCATACTGGCCTCCTTGTTGTGAGGTAATGAAAGTAAAGTTAAAGTTTAACCTCCTAGATGTGAGGTACATGACCTCGATGTTCAATGGTCCCAAGTCTTTCGCAAGAGAAGCATCATGTTTATGATCTCATAATTAATGATGTTGGTACGAACACTAAAGTAAAATAAGGAAAGTTAAAGTACGATAAGGAAAGATGAGGAACAATGATAGAAAGTTAAAGTAAGATAAGGAAAGTTAAGGAACAAATGTAGAAAGTTAAAGTAAGAAAAGAATGTTTATAAAATGCTCATATTTAAAGTTCATAATTGAGCATAATTGGAATCATACATTATGAATTTGCTTGTATTCCTTATTATAAAGTATTTACGTTAAATGCTTATAAAAAACATTTTGAGAAATGTTTTATGTTAAGTGTTTATGCAAACATTTTTTATGTTTACAAGAAAAAAGTTTATGAAGAACGTTTATGAAAACATTTTAGAAATGTTTATGAAAATGTTATAAGAGAAAGGGTTTAACGAGAAAAGTTTTTAAAGTATATTTTAATTGTTTGTGAGTTTATATTTGAACGTACTGAGCATAAGCTCATTAAAAGTTTTTTCATGCTATAGGTAGTTTTATGGGCGACCAATAGGACCTGTTAAAAGAGCTGGGTGCTACGGAGGGCAGATGTGAAGATTTGAGTGTGGATAACCCTACTGCATGTTTCCGTTGCTGTTTAAATAAAATGTTTTCTCACTATTTGATTTAGAGATTTCAAGTTTTAAGAAAATCAAAGTTTTAAGAAATATTTTATGAAATGTTTATATAATTACAATGTTAATGTTTCTTATTAAGTTTTAAGAAACAATTTGAAATAGTTTTAAAGTCAAGTGTTGAATGAGGTCTTCACTTAGATTGCAACAGAAGTCGCAACAGTTTTTAAGTACGTTTTAAAGAATGTTTAAAGAAAAAAAAAATTAATTCACTATTTTTCTTACTAAGTAAGTAAGATTATTGTTTAAGTGATGATGCTTTAAGTAAGTAAAGTTACTGCTTGAAAAGGCGGGTCGTCGCACAACCACTTCATCTCAAGGGTGATTGAAAAGTGTGTTTCATTTTTTGATGTCCTAAAAAGGCTGTTTGATTGGACAGAGGAGTGTGATGAGACATTTAAAAGCCTGAAAGAATACCTTGGGAAACCCCCGCTACTCTCAAAGGCTCTGCCAAGGGAGACCCTATACATTTACTTAGTTGTTTCACCCCATACCCTAAGCTTAGTTCTCATAAAGGAAGAGAAGAAAGCTCAGCTCGACAAAGAGATGACATATCTAGGAATGGAGAAGCTTGCACTTGCTCTTGTCATGTCTACCAGAAAGCTAAAAGGTATTTTCTAGAGTATAAACTGGTTGTTCTAACCAATCATCCTCTAAGGCAAGCTTTATAGAAGCTTGAGACATCGGGTCGCCTGCTAAAATGGTCAGTTGAGCTGAGTCACTTTGACATTGACTAAAAACCCCATACGACAATCAAGGGGCAAACATTGGCAGAATTTTATGGTTGAGTGTGTGGCAAGATAGGGGCACATAAGCACTGGTTGAGATGGAACAACAGAATGGAAGTTATATGTCGACGGATCGTCAAATGAGCACGATTCATAAGCAAGGGTTATGTTGGTAAGCTCTATAAATCATAAAATCGCAACAACAGTGAGGTTTAAGTTTAGAGCATCAAACAGTGAGGCTGAGTATGAAACAATTCTGGTAGGGTTGCATCTCACCCACCATCTAAAGGCCGACCTGTTAGAAGTGTATAGTGATTTCTAGCTCATAGTGAATCATACGTTGCATGAGTACAAGGTAAAAAGATGATGTGTTGATGAAGTACTTGAGGAAAATGAAAGAAGAACTGCTGAAATTCTAGCCTTGCAAAATAAAAAGGATTCCTTGCGCTAAAAATAGCAGTATTGATGCTCTGACTCGCCTCGCAACATCAAAAGGATTTAGAGCTGCTTAGATTGGTGCATCTCGAGATACTAAGGTGCCAACTATAAAAGAGGAGGTACAGGAAGCAATGCAAATTGCTCAAGGGGAAAACTGGATGGCCCCAATCATAAAGTATCTACTTATCGACGAGCTTCCAGTTGATTTGAAAGAAGCAAGAAGGACCCACTATAGGTTAACACAGTATCTACTGTATGAAGGGAACGCTATATCATCATGGTAGCTTTACACCTTTCCACCATTGTCTTGACATAGATGAAGGGAAGAAGGTTCTCGAGAAGATATATGAAGGATTGTATAGGAACCACTTTGGGGGTAGTCTCAAGCCCATTAGACGTCGGGGCAGGGGTATTACTAGCCGATCTTAAAGAAGGACGTGATGGAATACGCTCATAAATGCGACAAGTACAAGCGCTATACAATAGTGCTAAGATCTCATCCTAAAAACTCACATCAATCTTAAGCCCATGGCCATTTGCAAAAGGGCGAATCAACATAATCAGTCCATTTATCATGGCACCTATAGGTTTTAAGTTCACCATTATGGTAGTCGACTATTACACAAAGTCGGTTAAGGCGAAGGCATTCACAAGCATTATAGAGGCAAACTGTACTAGCTTCATTTGGTCACACATCATCTGTCGTTTTAGTGTCCCATATTCGCTCGTCTTCAATAATGGAAAACAGTTAAATAACACCAAAACAAGGAAGTTTTATGATAATCTCAGCATTCATAAGAATTTCTCGATGGTCATATACCCATAGTTTAACGGATAGGTCGAGGCAGTTAACAAGATCATCAAGTACATGTTGAAGAATCGTCTGATGACCTTAAGGGGGAGATGGGCCAATGAGCTACCAAAGGTGTTATGGGCATAGGATGACTAGTAAAACAACCATTAGAAAGACGCCTTTTTCCTTAACCTATGGCGTTAAGGTCGTTTCACCCGAGGTGACAATCCCTACCAATCGAGTTATGGGCTATAACGAAGGGGAGAATATGTAGTTGATGGGTAGGGCTTGACTTGCTTGAAGAACAAAGAATTGAGGCTCAAATATGTCTCGCTGCTTATCAGTAGAGAACGACAAGGTATTATAATAAAAAGTTTAGGAAGATCAGGTTTGTCATAGGTGATTTATTTCTTAGAAAAGTGACCCAAGCACGAAGCCGAGAAATATTGATACCCTCGATTCAAATTGGGAAGGACCTTATAGGGTTCAAGATATCATTGGGCCACAGAGATACATACTAGAGTCTATGGTAGTCGACATATGGAGTTCCTGTGGAACACAAAGCATTTACACCCTTGTTATCAAAAATTTGTTTTAAGTGGTTTTCTTTTGGAGTCTTGTTTCTATTGGTTTAGTTATATGTTTGGATGATAATACGTCGACTGCAAGATTTATCTGAGTTAATAAAATAACACTACAAAGGAGTTATTTTCATTCCATTTATCTTTTCCAATTTATTTGCTCTAGTTTAATTTTCCAATTTAAGATACAATGACAAAAGGAGAGGTCTGAAACAACACTTACTTTGACTTGAGAGTGAATTTGCTCTCTATGATGCTCAAGAAGCGAAGATTTCTCCAAGGTAGCCCAACGTTGGCCAAAAACAAATTCATAAATCACTTGGAAGGTGAAGCTGAACCATAAAGGGAGTTCAAGCATACTCCTAACCTGGGTGTTTGTTATGTCATCCATGACGAAGTTGGAGTCTCGAACTCGGCTCCTTAGGAGAAAGCCAATGGTCTTGGCTGACAGAGGAATAGCCAATTCAGGGACTTCAATAACTGGTCCCTTTTCTCGACTACTACGAGAAGAGGAGTTGTTGTCGGTACATTGCTTCTTTACTGGAGGGGCATCATCGGTCTTTCTCTTTTCCTTATGAGTAGGCAGCTTCTTGGAAGCATCTTTACCTGAGGACAAGCCTCCTACTATAACAGCCTAGTCCTTCTTGCCAAGGCTAGAAAGCTTTAAGTTCACATCTCTGCATGACAAAGAATAGTTAGTGTAAAATTCTATAAGTTAAAAAAGAGAGGCACAACTTAAATCTAGCCTTACCCTCTTCGCTTATGCCCTAGGGAAGTCTCTTTGGAATAACCCAAGTTGGAGCAAGAAGGTCCATAAAGGAGTCCAGATAGCCGCATAATATTGATTGTCAATAGATTGGTGACCTTTCTCTGCTCTTTGGGAAGGTCAATGATATACCTAAGTTAGAGTTGCCGTTGTTGGGACAAAACTGGGCACTATACGAGTTCTGAAGAATGGGAGAAGGCTAGAATGGGAAACCTAAAAAGTAAAGGAGATGACCTATTCTAGAAAAGAATTGGCTCTTACGAGGAATGTGCCACTAAGTGTCGACCATATATTTCTTCTCCCGGTCGAGTGGATGTGTGTTGTAGTCACCTTTGAGCATGAAAAAATCTTCTTCCAATCATGATTAGAAGAAGGAAGCTTCAAAATGATCGGCAGCACCTTGCCTTTGGCTCGACTAGAAGCACCTACATAATAATAACCTGATTGCTTTAGTGCTTGGCTAATGTAGTAGAGAAAAAGAAACTCATCTAAATGGAAGGACGCCTCAAAGTTGATGTACCATAAAATCCACATGCAAGAGAATATGTGCCAAAAATTGGGAGTGAGCTGAGTAGGTGACATCTTGACCCTGCTACACAGTCTCTTCTTAAAATGGTGGAGAGGGAAGGTTTGACTAGTAGTGATATACCTATTATAAATGGTGAGACATCCTGAAGAGGCAACGTCAGCTTGTTGGTGCTTGTTTGGTATCAAGAACTTAAAGTACCGGCCATCAATATGACCTTTCGAGAACACCTAATGAATTTCATGGGGTCGACAATGGGCTGTAGTGCTCCTCGTCCTGTCTGATAACTCTCTGCTGAACGAGACCAACAGCTTGTCTTTTCCAACAACCAACCCAATGGACACCTCCCTTTGGGCATTCGGATCAGCAATAATGGGACGAGGAAAGTTAAGGTTTGGGATCACCGTTGCAAGTGGAATGAGGACACTATCCACCATCTCTTCCACGCTATCAGCGGAGGGCACGGCACCAAATTCGTCGATATCTCAGAATATAGGTGACGTCCTCTAGAATAAAGTCGTCTTCATGATGCCCAGGTCCAGCAGCATTGGCAGCGCCAGGACAAATGTAAGACAAGGAGTTACCTAGCTCGAGAGGTCGACCTAAGGATCTAGAGAGTTACTAACTGGTTTAAAATGTTGGTTCTTAAACCAAATAGTCCATCTATTCATGTAATGGGCGACTCAACGTAAAGCTTTCCAGAAATTTAACGCATTCCCTAAATCACCAAAATACATAAGACTATTCTCAGGGCTATGCAAACATGTATGTTCATTTTTTTTTTAATTATAGAAAACTACATGAAGCAACTAAAAAAGATAGGAAATCGAGGAAGAATAACTTACTATTTTGGGAAGTTTGTTGTTGAGATTTTCGAAATTGACAAACTCTTTCGAGGATAAGAAAAGCGCGTATAAAACAACAACAAATAGAGCATCAAAAGAAGAAGATTTGAAGGCTAGAGAGGGGTTTTGGGGAGCTTTACTGCTTGTATATGATTTTTGTAGAATAACTCTAGAGAACCGAATGACAATGGTGAAAAATGGGTTTTAAAGCCTTACTTATATACTCTGAGGAAGAAAGAAATCTAAGCCATTGGATCATTGAATCGTAAATCTAATTGTAGGGGATTAAGGTAACCAAAGGTCGCCATCTAAAGACCTAGATTTTAGGCGGGAATATCAAAAATCGATCCAACGGCTCAAATCAAACTTTTCAGAAGGTGAAACGACATTTGACACAAAGACGTCATGGTCGCAGCAATCGATGTGACTGTTTAACTTCTCGAGGTGTCAAAAGATCAAAAGGTGTAATCATTGCGAGAGTCAAAGGCTTGTTCAACAAGCAATCTCAAGGAGTAATAATCTTGACTTCCAAATCATAGAAGAACAGTTTATATCTCGACCTTAGAAGTACGAAGTAACTGAACAAGTCACTCCTCGTTGGGGGGCAATTGATGTGGGTGATCTTGATGGTCCAAGGCCTGAGAGCGAGATCATGAAAGGCCCAGTAAGGGCCTAGGTCCAAAAAGACATCTTAGCGGAGGACAAGTCGACCAAGCCTTCCTAGCATATCTTAGAATGGACAAAAAGTCGAGATGTAGGAATGTCTAGATTCATTGAACTCATAGATGGGAATTTGAATTTCAAGATGGGCAAACGAGTCTCCACAAAATTAGGAAAGCCAAGTCTTTCTTGCACAATATGGGATAATCAGATACAAGGAAAGTGGAAATAAAATCAAGAAATGGACTAGTCCTGATTTTATTAGATTTCATTTATTATTTCATTTAATTATTTCATACATGAAATTGTAACTATAAATAAGGGTTAAAAACCTAAAGAAGGGACTTTGGCTTTCTCATATTTGTGTACTCAAGCGAAATAGTGAAAAAACTCTAAAAGTGGACATAACTTACATTGAATGAACCATTATAATTCATAGTGTTTTTTACTTTTTCTGTACTATTAATTCTTTATTTTGCGTAAACAGTGTGAGTGATTCGTGAGGGTATTGTTAACTAAATTTCGCCATCAACATTTATTATTTTTAAAGTCCGTTTCTTTAATTTGTCTTTAAGTAAAACAAAAAGAAAAAATTACACGTTACGCCACACTTTTAAAAATTGTATTTATTTATATCATACTTAAAAAATTTATATCATATTATTATTCATGTTATAAGTTAAATTATATTATAAATAAACACACATGACATCTATTAAAAATAAATCCTAAAAAATTGCCTTTATGAAAATTCATCAAAGGGAAAAAGGAAGTGGACTATCATAAAATCTTCTTTAGAAATGTTAAAAAAAAAAAAAAAAAAGCGGATTTCCGAAATAAGCGCGCGCTAGAATTTAAAAAATTTGTTTTTCCTTCCACGCAATTTGACTTATCTCCTAAAAAAAAACTCGATATCTCCCCTTCCGCCGCCGTCGCTTCCCTACAGGCCACAGTAGTGCCTCCGTCGCTTCCCTACAGGCTACAGTAGTGCCTCCGTCCCCCAGCACAGCAGCACCTCCTCTTAAAAAAGTCTCGACATCCCCTTTCCACCCGTTATTGCTCGCCGCTTGTCAACTCCGGCAGCTGCCAGTCGATCCCGCCATGCCTCCACCCCTCCGGTCGACCAAGGCTTTGCCTCCAACTCGGTGCAGGTCCGTTCTTTGCTCTATTTGGGGCTGATTTTACTTGTTTTCTCTTACTTTCTAATCTGATTTTAGGGTATTTTCTTGCAAGAAATTGATTTTGATATGTCGGCTCTCTTGGCAAACGAGTCGCCATCTTCTTCTATTATGCTCAACGTTACTTTCACCTTCTCATCCAGTTCTGTGATTTGTATATTTAATATAATCATATGTGTTGTAGAATTCAGTTACTGGCTTTGTATGTATAGCAATCTTGAAAAGTAGTCGTATTTTCTGTAATTTTAGGACTACATATATAATGTGATGAAAAAGAATTTCAAGATTCGATTTTAGGACTACATTTTTATAATGTGATTTTAGGACTATAGTAAATATAGAAGATTTTTCTATCCAATGTTAAGATTGTCTTTGTGTGGATTTTTGATATAAGCTTTTGTTGGATGCTAAGCTAGCTTTTTGATATAAGCATTTTGGTTCCTACAGTTACTTTATAAGCTTCTGCCCTTGAATTTGGTTCAGCTTCTGCCCCTGCGTTGACTGCACTTTTAAAAATGGCAACATATAGATCAGTTTGAAGAATCGTTGTCGGCACTAGCTGGCAGTTGATGAGCAAGTATGAAGTCAATGACATACTATTCTATTTAGAGCTTGATATGATTTTTTTCTGTTTAGATGAAATCCAATATTTTTATCAAAAAAAGGTTTCCAAATTCTGACATATGTTTATTGATCATTGTTGTTGATCCTTTACTGCATGTAACCTGTTTGTTCTTTTATATATGGGTGCCTTCTCCTTACTTCGACATGAACTGTAATGGATTGGAACAATCTTTTTTTTTTTTTTTTTGAGAATTAATGGAACAATCAAGTTCATACTTTGCTTAACCAATTTATAGTTCTTGTGGTTTAATTGCTTTTGTTTCCCTGTGTTTCATGTTGTCTTTGCTCGTTTACTTTTTCAATTTTCTACAGTACAGTAGGTGCATTGTGACATTTGTGAAAAATTCTTGTTATGTAAACAACACTTTAAAAAGGTTTCAATTTGGACTATGCATTTGCTATCTTCTCCTATCTTTTTCCAGAAAAGAAGTATGGAATTGCTTCGTTTTGTATTGGATACACTTGGTGTTTTAATTCGGCAGTCTTGTGTCATGATGGTTACAGGTTCGGCTGTAGAGAAAAGAACTGAGAAGCGGGCTAAGGTTGTCCCCATTACGCTTGACTGGGTAGCTCCTGTTGAATTGGTCCATATATTTATGTTGTTGCCAAATATGTATAATGAATAAACACGATTTTGGAATGTATTTGTGGTTGGCTGTTTGTCACATGTTAAGAACGGAGTAAACAAGAATTACAATTGGGATACGTTTTGATGGTGACAATACTTCCATAACATAAGATTTTAATTGTTGATTTGAGTTGGTGCTAGATAGAATGAGAATGAACCTACAATATTATGAAGGGCAAAAAAGGACGCAAGTGACAGTTACATCTCCCTGCTTAAGTAGACTACGTTAAATTTAATCTCTCCTCAAGAGAAGAGGGCTGCTTTGCTTGAGTATTTATTTTGTAAGGACCTTCTATATTCTAACGCTTTCCCCTGAAATCGTTAGGTATATATGTTGAAGGTTGAAGGAATAGCATTCTGATTTCTTCCTTATCCAGTTCTAATGAAGAATGCACTGGAGGTTGGTTTTTCTCTAATGTTCTATTTAAGAATGTGGATTGGTCTTATTTTGCTAAGTGCCACACCATTTCAGTTTTATAGCATTGGTTGTATTCTACGGTTTCTCTTTTATTTCATTGTATTGTATTTGCTTTATAACTTGGATGATATTATTAATTTCCTGATTTATTTGCGCACTTTTATATGATACAGTATTATGGCGTTGCAATTGCATGTTTTCTGATACAATTTAGATGGCTTACAAAAATTATTCTTTGTTCTAGCTCAAAGCCGCTGATCTCAAGAATGGGTTTGATGGAGTTCCTGTCTTTCAGGTATACTAATTTAATTGTTCAATCTACCATGTTGCTTGAAAGCAGCTTTAGCAAAGATCGATCTTATTTGGTGTTATTCTTTTATGGTACTCCTCCAACACAGGGCTGTTATTCAATCGTAATTGGGGAGAAAGAAACTTGGCTTACGACAGGGAAATTACTCAACTCAATTGACACCTTGCATAGAGAGTATATAGAGAAAGAGGATTGTTTGCTGTTCGATTACTATCTAAGGTAGATAATACGTTGTAATTTAAGGAGTTTTATATTTTTATTAATAGATATCTTAGTGGTACTTTTTGTTTTGTTATCCTTGACTTATAGTGCTGATTTTCTTTTAAAAAAAAAAAAATTGGAGTGCCGATATGCTATTGCCTTTAAAGGGTGTCTTCTATGCACCTTTTGGTTTAGCTTGTACTCTCGTTGGCCAAGGCATAGCAAATTCGATAACCAGCAAAGCGGGTAAACTTCTTTATAGACATGTAAATCCTTTATAAGAGAATGTGCTTCTTGCACCGATACTTTCACTTAAAACTTTGCCCTGTTTGCCCCTTTTCAAGGCAGATTTTGACACTCCAAAGTGAGATTTGATTTGTCTTGCCTTTCGTAGCACAATTTTTCAGAGTTGGGAGTATTCTGTAGGTTCAAGTTTACATAACGCCATCTAGGGAAATGCTAATGCTTGTAGAGAAATCTAACTTTAAAAAAAGCATATTCTCTCTTTACTTTGCTAATTGTTAAGCCTGTATAATAGGTATAATTGTGCGACACCCGTTATTCTCCTAACGGGTATTAAGGTAATTAAATTAATTTTTAGTGTATAAAAAAAAAATTGCTTCATTTAAATTTATTTTTATCTATTTTTAAATTTTCTAAAATTCTCCTATATTTATTTAGTATGTTTACTAAAAAGCCTTAGAACTTCTAATAAATCTCAAAAATGTCATATTGGCATTATGTGTATTAAAGCCTCTAGATGAGACATAAGGATATCTTTTCCAACTACTCTTAACCCTCATTTTCTTTATTTCCTCTGTGACATGCTTCAACATGTCTCATCCATAATTGTTTCTATCACTTCTCTTCAAAGACTTCATCTTTTCTTCCTTTCTCTTCCACGGTTCCCACACTCTTCTTTTCATTTCTTTGTTGAAGCAAAATACTTAGAGAACTTCTTCAAGGCAGCCATAAAAATCAGCCACCATCATCTCCATTTGAGCAAGAATTTCAGTCATATCGAAGTAAAGGAACTTGTTTTGAAGCCATTTCAAGCTTCCAACTAACCATAATCCGAGGTTAGAATCTTATGAACAAATTTAGTCTTTCATTTATAAATTTTCTTTTATACTAAAGGATTATTCAAATTTGCGTTCTTAAACCTAAGTATATGTTTGTTGCTATTTTAGAGCATATGTATAAAGTTTAAGTGTATATGCCCTAGACAGAAAATTTATAGTGTAAACTTTGTAATACCTCTATGGGCAGTGGCTATTTCTTGAAATTCTGGGATTAAATCAAAATAAATTTTATGAATTGGTTTGCATATTTGAAAAGTAGCATCCTAAGCTTTCTAACGAGCTATCATAAACCTAAATCGGAGTTGTATTTTATTTTCTAAGAAATTATTCAATTTTCGGATTGAAAACTAGTAAACCTGCCAGTTTGTTACGGTATACCAGCTGCTAACCTGAACCAAGAACCCATCTTTGCTCACCACCTAATTCTTTAACGTCTTGCAACCTTTCCAATATTATCCTAAGTGATTGATGAATCTTATTAGGGACTAAAACATATAGATTACTTGTTCACATTTTATATTATGTTAAGACAAAAATTGTTTACTGTGGTATTCAAAAGAGATTTACATAAAAGCTTTAATGGCATACTAATAAGATAGGTTTACACATGATTTATTTATGAATGTAGTTGTATGTTGTGCTTTAGTTTTAATTGTCTTTATGCACGCCTTAGGATCAAGGGAGTATGGAGCTAACGTTAATTGATTCCAGGATTAAAAGATTGTTGATAAGCTTGAAAGGTAGGGATTCTATTACTCATCTTTTGTGAGGTTTTTATAGAATTAAAATTGATTGTGTTTACCGCAAGATATATATATATATATATCTATGTTGAACTGATATTATATGAGTATCACATATGAAACTATGACATGGACTCGTCTTGTATTGTACGGCGAGGAACATAATGTATTGACACATGTTATAAATTGAGAAGCATGGTTAGGAAAATTTACTCTATTATTAATGATTTAATATAGAGAAATGGTGAGACATGAAGAGGGCGGCGGTTACGTCCTTGGGCTTGAATACCCTAAAAGGTAAAATAGGAGGAAGGTGATGACGCTTCTTTGGGTTGAAAGTCCCAAAACACACTGTACAGGAATCGATTTGGTGAGGACTCGGGGCTTGATGTCCCCTCACCGGAACACCCTTGGGATGTTTATAGGGTGATCAAGTGCGCCCAATTGGGTTTCGATGAGTTGAGTGATACTCTATTTAACATGGATACCTAAGAACAATGATGATTGGTAATATTTGTATAAATGTGTAATTATGAAACTTGGTAATGATTAATTATGGTATCCATAAGATGTGATCATAATAAACCTCATAATCTAGAATATGATGTAACCTACTAACCATGCAGGTTTTAATGTGGTAATGATAAAAACCTAAAGGTGAGTAATGGTTTTCTCTACTGAGCATAGTGTTGCTTATTCCTTTATATTTTTATCTTTTCAGGACTCACTAAGTGTGAGGTGGCTACGAGAAAAATAGTTGAGGAAGTGATGTAGCTATATTACATTGGGACTGCTTCAATTGTTGAGAATGTTCTTCATGATAATGTAAGCATCGATTGTTACTTTCTGTGACTGTATTACAATGCGTTGAGGGTTAAAATGATGATGACGACAGTTTATAATATTAAATTTAAGGTGCTACATTAAACTGTGGATTATTTGTCGATTATATTATTATTTTTGATATTGAGAGTTTTTATTTAAGCCCCGGGCAACTTTATTTTAAGGTTTTACTTTTATTTTTGATTTTTATTTTATCTCATTAAAAACTGTTAACCCCCATATAGGGGCATTACAGAATTTTTGGTATCAGAGCCTAAGTTCGGTTCACCTAGAGAATGTAGCACCACTTTAAAAAAAAAATGCTTTTGAGATGGTTTTGAAGCTGAATTTTCATTGTCATCATCGAAATGAACCTTCACATTAATTTATACAGTCTAGAAGGATGTAACATGGAAAGACCCTAGAATGAAAATACTAACGGTTATATGAGTACAATAATTATATAGAAGGAAAGTATTAATAGTTATGAGGGAATGATAATTATATGGAATGAGTTTATAAGTAGAATGCTTATGAGAGATTCGTATAATATTAGGATCTATAAGTATATCTAATTCGTATAGAACAATGAAAAATTTGTGTAGATACAAGGATTTAAGAGCCTTTTGTCTCGTGAAAAACAATGAGAAATATAAGGCTTGATTTATTGATTTTAAAGTTTGGCATAGATATGCCAAATTTTTCGTAATTGATTCAAACCTAAGTAATGATTATGTGTGGATTCGGTGGAGTACATAAGTGTCAATATCTTTCTTAAAAGTTCTATTTATTTGAGGAATATGAGATAAGTTGGGAACCTATGGTATTGAATCTTGAGAGAGATAAACGTTAGACTTTTGGTCTGTTGAGACTGTGTAAAGGCAAGAATGCATGAATCTCAAAGTTGGAATATTTTGTTACGTACATTGTATTTAAGTATATCAGTGAATCTTTATGAATAGATGTAATATAAAAAAAAATGACCAATAGGAGTTTCCTTAAGTAAATCATAATACTTAAGGCACTTATAATAATTTTGGATAATTACGATAAAATGTTTAAGTTTTAGATGTTTAGATGTGAATCTTTTGGTTACCTAAGGTTTTGTTATATGAGGAAGTTAGATATCGTATAAGTAGAATTGTGGGGATTGTAGATGTTCTTAAGTAGTAACATCAAGTGTCTTTGTTCATTGATATGGTCTATGTTGAAAGACGTAAATCGTATTGATTTCAAGGTTAGTCACATTCTAAACCCTTGGTAGTAATGATGATGAATCCATTGATAGATGTTGAGTATTATGAATAACATATGGGTGTATGCATTGTTCAATAAGGTTTTGATTAAAACAAAATTAATTGAGTTGTTAGAAGATTACGTTGTTATGAAATGATTTTAAATACCATTCAGGAAGATCCTTGATTGTCGTTAAATTAGATTTGTTGTTCATAGTTATCTTTATCTATAGTAGGCTTTGAATTGGGTTTAAGATTTATACAAATTGGTTTACAATTTTATATTTGTTATTTAACTCGTTCTAAATGTGTTAAGGCCTGAAACAACCTGACCCTTTTCAACTTAGAACATTTGGGCCTAGTCCAAATCCTAAATCAGTTTGATTCACACTGTCTCTCTCACGTGGTCTCTATACGTGTCATATACAGTGGTTTAATTATTGTTTACATATACGTTTACTGTGCATAGGAGCTTATTTCTTTGAGCTCACTATTTCTCTCTTAATTTGTTATTTTCTCTCTAAATCGCAAATCCTCTTCTTTTTCACTAGAAATTCTTCTTTTCCCTCTAAAAGAAGAAGGAATTCTAGGATTCTGCAACTTACTATCTTAATTTTTCCTTTCTATTTACTTTCCTTTCATCTCATCATGGACCCAAAGTATCAACACCTGAGAAAGTATTTCCCATCACTCTCCCAAAAGATTCTCAGAAAGAAATACTAGGCTAGAATTACTCGGTTGTGGATTCTTATGCGTTTTGGCATCCCTTGTGATGTGAGAATGTTGATAGAGGGGAAGATCCGTCCGAGTGACTTCAGTCAAGATGTCGGTTTACCAAGAACAGGTACCAGTCGTAGTGCAATGAAAAGAAGAGCTCGTGCCATCGTGGTCGCTTGTAACAAATGTGGAAGACAAAATTGTAACGGTAAATGTACTTCACCTGGTTATATGTCTACGAATAGAGAGGATAAAATAAGGTTTTGTAAGGATGGACTTTCAAAGGAGAACTTGGATAGCATCCATCCTCCTTTTCACGGTCACCCTAGTGGATATGTTCAAGGAGCTATTTTTAAACTCTGGCCTAAATTTTATGCAGAAAGACAACGCCTCAGGAATATGGTATTTTTAGATCCTGTTTGCCAAGCCATAAGAAAACTGGATGGGGAATAAGTCATCGCTCTATAAAGGTTATTTAGTCTTTGCTTATTTGAAGCAATTTTAGCTGATGTTCAATAGTTTGTGTTTTTCTTTTACTCAGAATATTTGCTTTTGTGTTTGAAATAATTATGATTATTAGATTGATACAGTAAGTGTTAATATCTCATTTAATTTATGATTTTCTTAAATATATATATATAATAAAATATATTATCTTATCAGACACGTCACATACGGTACAGTAACATGTTTGAATTTTGAAAAACTTATCTAGATATTTCAAGATTTGTGTCTCAAATTTCAAAAGTTCTACAGTAATTGTCGTTTATATTAAATTTCTAGACTTGGTGTATATTTGTCAAAAAGTCTACAGTTGTGTCAAGAGAGTCTTCTGTCAAACTGTTCTCAATTGTCAAAAGTTATACAATCAGAGTCTAATCTTTTTCAAAAAGTGAATCAGATTTTCTGTAAACTATCAATCTCCTTATCTTACTTTCTTATCCGCACAAGATTTTGTTTAAATCTTTGGATTACCTTTTCATTACCTACTCGTCTGTCTCTTTAGCCCTTTTTGTGTATTTCTCATCTTTAAAATCTCATGTAGAGCCCGAAGTCTAAGTGGAGTAGACATTAATCAACCACTTATATAAACCAAATATGTCTACCTCCCAGTCTACGAAGAAAATAAAGAATGTTTGTGTCTTTTGTGGTTCCAACCTTAGAAAAGATAAAGCTTATTTAGAAGCTGCAAATCACTTAAGGCAAGTCCTAGCACGTAGGAAGATTAACATAATCTATGGGGGTGGTAGTATAAAAATGATGGAAAATATGACGCTAGCAGCTAGGTCTGGTGACGCTACAGTTGTAGGAATTTGGCCTCATATTTCAGCTGAAGGAAACCTTTATAAGGAAGCCATAGGTAAGGAAAAAGGAGTTAGGAGCATCCCTAGAAATTTTAAAGACATAATCTATAATTCTGATGCTTTTATAACATTACTTGGTGGTCTAGGTACTCTTGAGGAAATATTCGTAGTCGTTTGTGGGCAATTGTTGGGCTTTTATTCCAAACCTTTGGGACTGCTGAATGTAAATGATTTTTATGACGGTCTTTTGAAATTTCTAGATTACGCTATGGAAGAAAACATCACTACAGAATCAGAGAGACAAATCTTTGTTACTGCTTCAACAGCTGAGGAATTGATAGATAAAATGCAAATTATACATCCAGAATCTGACACTGCAACATCCAAGCTTGAATGGGAAAGGGAAAGCCGGGAGCGGCCAATTGATTTGAATCTCCATCTGTAATATTTTGGTTTTATCTATGACATGTAGGCATGTGTGTCCGTATTTCGTGTGTTACGAATAACCGTTTACCTTGTATCTTGTGTTTCTTGTGGTACGTCGTTGTTCAATCTTTTAGATTCATTGAGCCTAATGCCGGGATGGCTGGATACGGAGTACTTGATGCTCTCGAAACGCATCCTACTTAAGGTCCGATCTTTTGTTTATCAATGTTTTAGTATTCCCTAAGCATGCATGATATGGATAGCTGGTATACGGAGTGCCTTGTACTTTCGAAACGTATCCATATCATGTTTGTAATGTGTAATATTCTGTTAATATTATGTGGAAGTACCAAAGTCAGTTATGGGGATATTCCATATGAAATATGAGTATATTATTTGGGTTGAATGTTTGTGTCATGAGGATAGCTGTTTAATGAAAAATATGTCGGGTTTGTCTGCAACTCTGAGATTCCGTTTAATATCTCTATGAATAAGTTTAATGTATGGTTTTGAATAGAAGTGTTTGTGATATATGTTTTATGATTATGTTTTAGTTTATTAGTTGAGGCATGAAATCAAATATATTTGACTCTTCCTTACTCAAAAAGGAAAAGGAACCTAAAGATGAAGTATATAAAATTTCTCTGGCAATCTCCTTAAATGTGATTGTAAATCACAGTCCATGGACAATGAAGGACTAGAATCATGGTATGGTCAATATATAAGTCTGATCAGATTCCTAGACCATTATACAGTGTTACAAGTTGAAACTTGTCATAAATACTCTTATTGAGGGATTTAGAATTTAGAGTAAGATTTATTATGCAAGTAACTAAGTAGAGATACGATGACTTAAATTTAGAGGACAAACAACATTAACGGTTTAGACTCGGAATTGGAATCATAATGGAATCAAAATTTTTACTAGTATTGCTAGAATTGAAATTTCGAGGACGAAATTTCTTTAAGGGGGGTAGAGCTGTGACACCCGTTATTCTCCTAACGGGTATTAAGGTAATTAAATTAATTTTTAGTGTATAAAAAAAATTGCTTCATTTAAATTTATTTTATAATATTTATTTTTATCTATTTTTAAATTTTCTAAAATTCTCCTATATTTATTTAGTATGTTTACTAAAAAGCCTTAGAACTTCTAATAAATCTCAAAAATGTCATATTGGCATTATGTGTGTTAAAGTCTCTAGATGAGACATAAGGATATCTTTTCCAACTACTCTTGACCCTCATTTTCTTTATTTCCTCCATGACATGCTTCAACATGTCTCCTCCATAATTGTTTCTATCACTTCTCTTCAAAGACTTCATCTTTTCTTCCTTTCTCTTCCACGGTTCCCACACTCTTCTTCTCATTTCTTTGTTGAAGCAAAATACTTAGAGAACTTCTTCAAGGCAACCATAAAAATCAGCCACCATCATCTCCATTTGAGCAAGAATTTCAGTCATACCGAAGTAAAGGAACCTATTTTGAAGCCATTTCAAGCTTCCAACTAACCATAATCCGAGGTTAGAATCTTATGAATAAATTTAGTCTTTCATTTATAAATTTTCTTTTATACTAAAGGATTATTCAAATTTGCGTTCTTAAACCTAAGTATATGTTTGTTGCTATTTTAGAGCATATGTATAAAGTCTAAGTGTATATGCCCTAGACAGAAAATTTATAGTGTAAACTTTGTAATACATCTATGGGTAGTGGCTATTTCTTGAAATTCTGGGATTAAATTAAAATAAATTTTATGAATTGGTTTGCGTATTTGAAAAGTAGCATCATAAGCTTTCTAACGAGCTATCATAAACCTAAATCGGAGTTGTATTTTATTTTCTAAGAAATTATTCAATTTTTGGATTGGAAACTAGTAAACCTGCCAGTTTGTTATGGTATACCAGCTGCTAACCTGAACCAAGAACCCATCTTTGCTCACCACTTAATTCTTTAATGTCTTGCAACCTTTCCAATATTATCCTAAGTGATTGATGAATCTTATTAGGGACTAAAACATATAGATTACTTGTTCACATTTTATATTATGTTAAGACAAAAATTGTTTACTGTGGTATTCAAAAGAGATTTACATAAAAGCTTTAATGGCATACTAATAAGATAGGTTTACACATGATTTATTTATGAATGTAGTTGTATGTTGTGCTTTAGTTTTAATTGTCCTTATGCACGCCTTAGGATCAAGGGAGTATGGAGCTAACGTTAATTGATTCCAGGATTAAAAGATTGTTGATAAGCTTGAAAGGTAGGGATTCTATTACTCATCTTTTGTGAGGTTTTTATAGAATTAAAATTGATTGTGTTTACCGCAAGATATATATATATATATCTATGTTGAACTGATATTATATGAGTATCACATATGAAACTATGACATGGACTCGTCTTGTATTGTACGGCGAGGAACATAATGTATTGACACATGTTATAAATTGAGAAGCATGGTTAGGAAAATTTACTCTATTATTAATGATTTAATATAGAGAAATGGTGAGACATGAAGAGGGCGGCGGTTACGTCCTTGGGCATGAATACCCTAAAAGGTAAAATAGGGGGAAGGTGATGACGCTTCCTTGGGTTGAAAGTCCCAAAACACACTGTATAGGAATCGATTTGGTGAGGACTCGGGGCTTGATGTCCCCTCACCGGAACACCCTTGGGATGTTTATAGGGTGATCAAGTGCGCCCAATTGGGTTTCGATGAGTTGAGTGATACTCTATTTAACATGGATACCTAAGAACAATGATGATTGGTAATATTTGTATAAATGTGTAATTATGAAACTTGGTAATGATTAACTATGGTATCCATAAGATGTGATCATAATAAACCTCATAATCTAGAATATGATGTAACCTACTAACCATGCAGGTTTTAATGTGGTAATGATAAATACCTAAAGGTGAGTAATGGTTTTCTCTACTAAGCATAGTGTCGCTCATTCCCTTATATTTTTATCTTTTCAAGACTCACTAAGTGTGAGGTGGCTACGAGAAAAATAGTTGAGGAAGTGATGTAGCTATATTACATTGGGACTGCTTCAATTGTTGAGAATATTTTTCATGATAATGTAAGCATCAATTGTTACTTTCTGTGACTGTATTACAATGCGTTGAGGGTTAAAATGATGATGACGACAGTTTATAATATTAAATTTAAGGTGTTACATTAAACTGTGGATTATTTGTCGATTATATTATTATTTTTGATATTGAGAGCTTTTATTTAAGCCCCGGGCAACTTTATTTTAAGGTTTTATTTTTATTTTTATTTTTATTTTATCTCATTAAAAACTGTTAACCCCCATATAGGGGCGTTACAAATTGCATGTATGTTTATCTCAGTTATGAAGCTTACGTGATGTGCAGCTTCACATATAATAGTTGAATGTGCCAATACCATCGGTGTCCAATAGCTTTTGATAGTAATGGTGTTGGAATTAAAATATGAAACGCAGCGGAAGGAACGGATCATTGACAAACAAAAAGTTTCTGAAAACTTTGTTCATCGGGAATAGATATATAATTTTAATTAATTATAGAAAGCTTTGAAAATTTTTACTAACCTTTTGAAGACTATCAACGTATCCTAACTTTTCTCTTTGACACCACGATCTTCTAATCCAGGCATTCACACCAATGGAAAGACGAGTGGGCGTCAAATTACAAGAATGAATTTTCCTCACACTTTTCAGAATCTATTATGTACTCAACACATGAGATAGCAGACCTTTTTTTTTTTTTCAGAGAAGAACTATCAGTTTTTCTCTCTGAGTATTTTGCAAAAGTTACGTGAATGAAAAATTTCTTGAGATAACTGTTATATTTCTCTTTTTATATCTTTTTCCTTTCCTTTTTTTATTATTATTAACCAAATCACCCTTTTTTTCATTAATATATATATATATATATATATATATATATGAACGTTTAGGAAAATGAAATCTGGCTACTTTCTTCTTTCTTTTTTCTTTTTTTACTTTTCGATTCAAACGTGATTCTTTTATATATATATATATATGTGGTAAAAAAAAATAAACGTTTATGTAAACGAATTTTTTTTAAAAAATATATATATATTAATATATTATAAAATCTTATATATATATATATATAAGATTTGGTTCAAAACCATATATATATATATATATATATTTAAATCTAAATTCAAAAATAAATCACATTTATTTAAGAATAGATTTTAAAATTAATCAATTAATTAATTAACTAATACTTAGTTAAATGTGACAACATTTATCACACTACATTATGTGTCACATAGAACATTTTTCTGTGTCACAATAATAACTCAAGTGTGAAATAATTAATTCAGAATTCAATAATTTCAAACTAAATATGTATAATTCATTCTATACATAAATCCAATATAGTGTTACAGAGGTGTATTGGGGACCTATGGACCTATAACCTAAACTCTAATAAATTTGACAATTAATTAAACTCTTTGATTAATATGCCAAAGTTATTAGTTTCAGTGTTATTCCACTAAAAACCTAAAACTGAACTCTTGAGATTATAGTGAAATTACTTAAAGAAAATTAGTGAGTAGTCCATTGATATAATTATTACATATAAGTCAGTCCTCCATAAATAGTTCACAATAAGAGCTAGGTTCAATTTCCGTTTACCTCTCTTCTTATATCTTTATCCTTGAGTTCCAATAATCCTCTAATGAACAGTTAATTTATAATCTTATTATGAACAAGCGCTCTACTGTTCAAACCTCGAATTATCACTCAAAAGAACTATTTTTCTAACTTCCATAGGAAAGGAATGGATTTCATATCTGTATAATATTATTCCCAGCCATGTATTACGTTATGTTTCCAAGATGCTAAGTTATGATCTGTAATTAGACAAATCTTACCATGCAAGTCAAAAAACATAATATCATAAATAGGAGTCTAATAAATACTCAAGATTAAGACTGTCAAATATATGATCATCATAGTGATAAATTTGAATACTCTATTTATAACAGATGATTATTAGAGATTCATAATTTATCTGGTCTAGTCCTATATAATCTCATTATATAAAGTACATCCAATCTAATATCTCTACATTAATAGCCCAGACAATGACTATTTCATTCTGAATGAGATTAGACCGTACTTGTAATATTTAATTAAAGATCCTAAACTTTAATTAATTATTACAGACTATTTAGATTATTATCTATAAATTTTATCCCTAAACATATAACACTTATATGCTAAATTTATAGTGACATAAATAATCATGAAATTTTCTCGATGTTTATAAATGTATTCACATATAAGCAACCAAAATAATAATAAATGTCACTTTATTTATTTATTAACAATATGTACAATGTCATAACTTTTAGGGCACCAAACCCAACAATCTCCCACTTGTCCTAAAGCAGGTGAGACATGTCTCTAAGGCCTAAGCCTTCCAAGTGTGCCTCGAAGCTCTTTGTAGGTAAAGTCTAGGTGAATAGGTCGACAAGGTTGTTTTCGATGCTATCTGCACTACTTCAACATTGCCTCTATGTACTATTTCTCTTATCAAATGATATTTTCTCTCTATATGCTTTCCTCTTTTGTGGCTTTTAGGTTCTCTTGAATTTGCCACTGCATCACTATTATCACAATACAGTGTGAGTGGTTTATCCATGCTTGGAACTACTTCCAGATCATTTAAGAACTTACGGAGCCAAACCGCTTCTTTAGCTGCTTCACAAGCAGCCACATATTTAGCTTCCATAGTTGAATCAGCAATATAAGATTGTTTGATGCTTCTCCAAACTATGGCTCAACCACCAAAAGTAAACACTGATCTAGACGTAGATATACGTGTGTCTTTGTCTGATTGAAAATCAGAATTAGTGTATCTAATGGGAATCAAATTCTACTAGAATATATCAGCATATAGTTTCTCGTTCTCCAAGATACTTGAGAATATGTTTAACCGCTACCCAATGATCTAATCCTAGGTTGGATTGATACCGACTGACTATACCCACCGCATAGCAAATGCCAGGTCTTGTACACAACATGGCATACATTAGACTTCCCACTGTAGATGCATAGGGTACCCGTCTCATGTTTCTTCCTCTTGAGGTGTCTTAGGACACTACTCTTTTGAAAGATAAACTCCATGACATGTAGGTAAATTACCTTTCTTGGAGCTTTGCATAGAAAATCTGATAAGCACTTTATCGATATACTATACCTGAGACAGTGGCAACAGTTTGTTCTTGCGATCTCTTATAAGTTGGATTCTAAGAACATAACTGGTCTCTCCTAAATCTTTCATTTGGAATTGGTTGGCAAGCCATTTCTTTACATTAGATAATACGCCTACATCATTGCCAATGAGTAGTATATCATCTACATAAAGAACTAAGAATACCACTTTCTTATCTTTGATGTACTTGTATACACAAGGTTCATCAATGTTTTGATCGAAACCATAAGATTTGATTGCTTCATCAAATATAAAGTTCCAAGATCTTGAAGCTTGCTTGAGTCCATAAATGGACCTCTACAACTTGCAAACTTTTTGCTCTTGACCTTTGACTACAAACCCTTCTGGTTACACCATATAGATGTATTCCTCAAGATGGCCATTCAAAAAGACAGTCTTGACATCCGTTTGCCATATCTCATAATCAAGACAAGCAACAATGGATAAAAGAATTCGAATGGATTTAAGCATAGCTACAGGCGAAAAAGTTTCTTTATAGTCAACTCCCTCCTTTTAGGTATAACCCTTTGCCACAAGCCTAACTTTGAAAGTCTCAACTTTCCCATCCACTCATCTTTTCTTCTTGTAAATCCATTTGCACCCTATGGGTTTTATCCCTTCAGGTAGATCTATAAGTTCCTAGACTGAATTGGAGTACATGGACTCCATTTCAAGATTCATAGCTCCAGCCATTTCTCCTTTTCAGAATCTTCTATTGCAACACGATATGTCAATGGATCATTCTCACCATAATCAGAGATAGTAACATATGCTTCTCTAATTTCACTGTAGCGAGCAGGTGGTCTCACAACCCTCCCACTACGTCAAGGTGATATGACATTTTGATTGGGAGATGTGGTTTCCTCATTTTGTGCTTCGACAATGGTTGTTGGTTGCGATCTGATCTGATCAGAAAGTAACTCTTCAAGTACAACTTTGGTACGAGGTTTATAGTTTGTCATATAATCATTCTCCAGAAAAGTGGCATTTGTTGATACAAATATCTTCTTTTCCTATGGACTGTAAAACAAACCTCCTCTCGTTCCCTTTGGGTATCCCACAAACAAGCATACTTCAGAACGTAGTTCCAGCTTCTCGGTCTTTCCTTTCAACACATGTGCTAGACACCCTCATATACGGATATGTCGCATACTAGGTTTTCGACTATTCCATAACTCTAAAGGTGTTTTTGGAATAGACTTAGATGGAACTATGTTTAGAAGATATACTACAGTATGTAGTCCATATCTCCAAAACGAAGTGGGTAATGATGAGTAGCTGAGCATGGATCTCACCATATCTAGCAACGTCCGATTTCTTCTCTCTACAACACCATTTTGTTGTGGTGTACCAGGTGCAGTGAGTTGTGATAGAATACCATGTTCTATCATATAGTCCTTAAATTCAGTATCCAGGTATTCCCCTCCTTGATCAGATCGAAGACTTTTCACCGTCTTTCCTGATTACTTTTTAGCTTTCGTTTGGAATTCTTTGAACTTTCCAAAAGTTTCAGATTTCCTTTGCATTAGGTATATGTAACCATACCTTGAATAATCATCAATAAATGTGACGAAATATTTGTAACCACCACGTGCTTGTATATTCAATGGACCGCAGACGTCTGAATGTATTAGCTCAGGTAGTTCATTGGCCCTTTGGCCTTTTGCAGAGAATGGCCTTTTAGTCATTTTACCTTGAAGACAAGATTCACAAACTGGTAGAGAACTAACTTTTAGCTCTTTTAAAGGACCTTCCTTTACTAGTATGTTAATTCCTCAAGGTTAATGTGACCTAATCTAAGGTGCCATAGGTATGTTTCATTATCAGAAGAAATCTTTTGCTTCTTGGGTTTTGGTTGTTCAACTTTGAACATTTTGGTATTAAGCAGTGTTTTTTCGTTGGGCCTTAAAGTGTAAAACCCATTTTCTAGATGAGCAGAACAAATATTCAAACTATTTCTAGAAATATTAACATAATTATTATTAAAAGAATCATTAAACATTTGTTCAAATAGCCTGGAAACAGAAATCAAATTTCTACGAAAACAAGGAATGTAATAAACATTGTCCAAAATTAAAAACTTATTTCTAAAATAAAGTTTAACAACTCCTACTACTTTTGCCGAAACAACCTCTCCCGTTCCCACTCTCATTGTTTGTTCCCCATGGGCAAGTTCCCTTAAAGAACTATGCATCTGCAAAGAAGAACAAACATGGTTAGTTGCCCCTGAATCAATTATCCAAGGTGAAGTATCATCGTCAACTAAACAAGCTTCTAAAACAAGTAAATCTGATTTACCGTTGTTATTCTTTTCTTTGAGCTCCTGAAGATACTTCTTGCAGTTTCTCTTCCAGTACCCAACTACACCACAGTGGAAACATTTCCTTTTGGCTTCTTTTGGTTTGAGCTCTTTTTATTGTTGTTGCTTTTGTTCTTCTTAGGTTGCCCTCCATTTTTAGACTTACCACTTCCTTCAATCCTCTTCCTCTACTTATTCTTTTGAGTAGAAGAGGAGGGTCGAGCTTCTGCAACATTTGTCTCATCTTCTTTAGTCTTTTCTTTCAAAATAGACTCGAATGTTTGGAGCTCATTAAGCAACTCAGTCATATTATATTTTAGCTTGTTCATGAAATAATTGCTTTTGAACTAAAGGAACGCAGGGGAGAAGGTTTCCAAAATCATCCCCACCTGTGTGGCTTCATCTATCACTGCCCCGTTCACCTCGGCCTCATGGAGATATTAACTATGTTGAGAACATGTTCTCTGACCGAAATTCCTGCCTTTGTTTTGGCATTCATTACCGCCTTACGGTTTCGTGACGAGCCTTTTCAAAAGGTTTGCCAAACATGTCTTGTAGAGACTGTTAGACATGTATACCCTAAGGAGTAAAAATATAATACGTTTTTGGAGACATTTTTATCAATAAAGAATTTATTCATTTATACCAAATCTTGTCCTCTTTACTTTCATATTTGTTGAATGTATGATAAGCAAACAGTAGTCTGAGACTGTCAATCTAAACCTTAAGAATTGGGTATACGATGGACTGATTATGCGGAAGACACGATTCTTAAGGTGACGGTCTA
This sequence comes from Artocarpus heterophyllus, assembly GCA_025403435.1. Classification (NCBI taxonomy): domain Eukaryota; kingdom Viridiplantae; phylum Streptophyta; class Magnoliopsida; order Rosales; family Moraceae; genus Artocarpus; species Artocarpus heterophyllus. The sequence continues at coordinate 25,631,029 of CM046348.1, read as the reverse complement.
AAACATATGATCCGCAATCGAGGGAATAAAGTTGGGCGCTTTATTCATATAAAGATTGTTATGTTATCTATATCCTTTTTGGGAGATGGTTTATCTTGACCATCGGAGTTGGACTCCGTGAATAGAAACATTGGCATGTTGTCATAGGTGACGATGTGTTGGATCGGGATATAAAGTGAATTGATTTGGGTTAATAATTCTGTCTCAGCAAAATCGATTCACTTTAGATAGTCATTTGTATTGTATCTTAATCCTGAGATGAATAGTGGGCCTGTTGTCTCGACTTGTGTCCTTTGATGTGCCAAAGGATGACACCCACATCTCAATAGTGGCATGCATACCGGTACGTTGGAGGCATGACTCTTGATAGCGTAGACTTGTTATTTATAGATATGGAATCCATAGCTCCTCTTTAGGAGTAAGGATATCCTCTTATATGCGTTGTCCTGTAATTGGAAAACTGGAGCGCTCAACCATTTGGATACATAGGTGTAACCGAATGGTATACTATCTTTGGATGGTAAGTTTTCTAATGGTGAGACAATGGAACGTAAGATAAAAATAATCGGAAAGGTAAGACAGAACTTGTCCTTAAGCCGATTATGGATGATCATATGGGAATACGATACACTATGATATGTCATGGAGACTTAGCTACACGAGCTTCGTAATTCTATAAAGTTTGAGAGTGCAGCTCCAAGCTTTTAGTGGAGTAGCGTTGGAGTTGATAATTGTGAAATGTATATCTGGGATATGAGGTTTCATAATTATCATGAGCTTGAACTTTATAGGTCCATTTCGGTCCCGTTTGCTAGCTCACAAAATCCTTAACGACAAGGCGTGCTTTTCCAATAATTGGTGACTTATGTCGGATTTATCAGATTGGTTTAAAATTTGTAAGAATCAAATAATTCATGTCTGCTTATCGGTTGAATTAATTTTGTAAGAAATTAGTTCAAGATAAACTTGTTGAATTATTGCGATCAGATAATTCTTGTCTGTTTATCGGTTGTTTTAATTTTAGACAAATTAGAACAAGATAAACTTGTAGAATTATTGTGAATTTATTTATTTTCTTAGAGATTATCTTGATAAAGTTTGTTTTGATCAGATAACTTCTTTATTGGGTTATTTGAATCAAAACTGAGACTTTATCCTTTAGAATCTCGGGTGAAAAATAAAAGATTTGCAAAGATTTTTTCTCGGGAGTTCGGCCTGCCAAATGACGTGGTCGGCCTGCCGAACTAGCCTGTTTGGCCTGCCGATCAGAATGTTTGGCCTGCCGATCAGCGGGAGATAAGATTACACATTTTCACGCAGATCTTCTCAGATATTGATCCGAACTTGATTCTGTTTCGAGTTTTTGAGACCTAATCTGATATGGACTGACCCCAGGACCAATAGCTATATAAGGGGAGTGAGTCACATGATTTACTTAGATCAATTTGAGAGATTAAGAGTGATACTCATCTAGTAAGCATTTGAAAACTCCATGAGAGCTTTTGTTCACAAATCACAAACACTAGCTTTGGGTTCTCTCTATTGGTTGGAAGGAGTGTCACCGGTGAAAGAGCTGTACGTGTGAGCCCACACTCACTTCGGTTGTGGATAGAGAATAGCAAAGAAGACCAATTGGTTGAGGCTCTTCTGGAACGTTACTTCTCTACACGGGTTGCGGAGGTTCTTCGGCACATTGAGGTTAGTAAGATCTGTCTAATTTATACATATAACATGTCAAACTTGTGTTTTGGAAATTACTCTGATGAATTTTTTTTTAAAATTCTGCTGCGCACTTTGTTTCCAACAATTGGTATCAGAGACGAGGTTTTTTACATAAATTTGCAAGTTTGTGATCATGTTATATGCATAAATTTTGTGATCTTAATCTCTCCTATGCTTGAATTGAATTTTATAGAGAGATGGCACTCTAGGTTTCTATATAATATATATGTTGTCATGGATTATGTGGTGAATGTTTATTAATTAATTATGGTTGATTAAATCATTGTTTAATTATTTATTAATTAATTAATGCCAGTTATGGTTCCTTAGAGGTTAGAATGTGTATCTAGGTTTTTCATGTAATTAGATGGCGGACTATCATCTCCGTCTCGAAATTGTTATTTAATTTTTTAATTTGTAAGAATTTTGTAATTAAATAATTATTCGGAGAAGACGGATCGAGAAGTCGGATCTAGAAGATTAATGATGGTGCCTCTAGGTATTTCCTGAATCTCTAATTTTATGTTTTTGAATTGTTGAAAATAAAATTGATGAATTGCATTAAAATTGTATTTTCTGGAATGTGCGTTTTCTGCTCGGTCGGCATGCCGGACCCCACAGTTCGGCAGGCTGAAGGTCACAGATTGGCAGGCCGGACGTGTGGTCCGGCAGGCCGACAGTGGGGCAAAAATTTTGGTGCTCTGCCGGCAGGCCGAACCTTCATGATTGGCATGCCGATCACCCAGATCGGCCTACCGACCGAGAGCTGCCAAGTATCCAAAAAAGGTGTAATTTTTTCGGTGCAGTTTTAATTTTATTTTTGGGACGATTCTAAGAAACATTAAATTTGGATATGACCGAAAATATGAAGTATTCGATTCATATAGGATTGAAGACTTGAAGATGGATATTACATGAAGAAGGATATAGCTTGAGGATTCAAGGATGAAGAATCGAGAAATGTCTCGATTATTCTCTTGTAATCTTATTTTTTTATTCTCTAGGGTGGAACCATAATATTACGGTTATTATTATTTTGCTTGTAGCTTTGCTTGATTGCTTTGCTTGTCTGCATTATAATATGATTTACCATGTATATTGATAACATGTCATATAGGATAAGGAGTGCCACTCATATTAAAATTATTCATGCATAATTTTAAAATAAAACCTTGACTTCAAAAGATTGAGTGGGAGAAGGTTTTCGAAGAGAGAACCTAAGGCCTCCATCATTGGTCCATAGGAAGAACATGGTGGTCCCGACCCTTAGGAAGGGATTTCTATCATGTACCATATTGGATCTCTGAAAGGATAAGGTATTTTAGTATGATTTATGGTTGCACACCCCTAGGTGGTGATTATAAATCATGGATAAAATATTGAAACGGTGGTTATACACTCACGTTAATTTTATTATTAACCTCCCCTAGGAGCTCTGTTAAAAAAATTAATGGCCAAAGAAACAATTATTAGTATATGCTGGATCATACGGGTCCTGGATGGCGTATATTAATCAGGAAGGGATCCGTGTTCCTAATTGAATTTAGCATGACTCCCTTAGGAGCTTGTTAAATTCTGAATTGGGAATTATCGTTGTAGGGTTGTGATATTTTCAAGGTTTTGATACATAAACACATTTGTATGATTTTACGTGATTGTATTATCTTATTAAATTATTATATATGTTTGCTTATGTTTGGTATATGATTCTTTATTGTAGATTGAAAATGTCTAAAAACGCCTTATCATCGATACTTGACAAAAACCAATTAACCGGTGAGAATTATAACGATTGGAAACGGAACCTGGACATCGTCCTATCCTTTGAGAAACTGAAATATGTACTGACAACCCCTTGTCCTCCTGAGCCTACAGGAGACTCAAGTAATGAGCAATTCCAAGCGTATGACCGCTGGAAAGATGCTAATCATCAGGCCCGCTGTTATGTTATGGCTAGCATGAACAACGTGCTGCAGGCTCAACATCAGGATTAGGAGACTACGAAGCAGATCTTGGATAATCTTGAGGACATGTTTGGAGGCCAGGCCATAACAAAGCGGCAAGGGCCGCTTCGGAAACTCTTAAATTGTAGATAGAGACCGGGGACATCTGTAAAGGAGCACATGATGTTGGTCATGGGTTACCTCGCTGAGGCTCAAACCAATGGAGCCGACATCGATGCTGAAACTCAGATGACTATGGTCTTTGAGACTCTGTCTAAGAAATTTATTCCATTTTGAACTACTTTTAATTTAAGTAATAGACGGGATATGACCTTGACATAATTGATGAAACAGTTACAGGAGTTTGAACTGCTGATCAGGGAGCCTTCTGCTGGCGGTGAGGCCAATATGGTAGCTGCTTCTGGTTCCAATTCTAACTTTGAGAATGGAAAGAAGCAATGGGCCAAGAGCGGTAAGTCTTCTATTCCTGCTGCTACCAAGAGCAAGAAGAAGAAGAAAAAGAACCCAAAGAAGCTTAAGTGCTTCTTCTGTGGTAAGGTCGGGCATATAAAGAAGCATTGCAAGGACTTCCTTTCCAAGGGAGGTAGGTGTGATCTTCTATATTTAGAAACTTGTTTGGTTGAGGAATCCAATGACATCTGGGTCATAGATTTTGGTACAACTAATCATGTTTGTGTTTCTCTGTAGGGATTCAAAGAAACGAGAAGTCTACTATGTGAAGACTTAACGCTTCGGATGGGCAATGGATCATTGGTCTCAGCGAAAGCAGTGGGAGATGTCCATCTTTATTTTGATAATTATAGGGATTTAATTTTACGAGATTGTTTTTATGTTCCTAAATTTAAAAGGAATTTAATTTCTGCATTTTCTTTATTTAAAGACTCCTACGTGGTATCTTTTAATGAAAAAGTGGTGATTCGTAAAAACAAATCTTTTATCTGTTCTGGATGGAGGCAAAATAATCTATATTTTATCAAACCTAAGATGGACTTATTGCTTAATGCTGAGATAAATGATAATAACTCAAAAAGACTTAAAACTTCTCACTCTAATAAGACTTATCTTTGGCATTTGCGCCTTGGCCATGTTAACCTGAATAGGATTCCAAGGTTGGTAAGGGATGGACCTTTAAGTCACTTAAAGGTGGAATCTATACCTCAATGTGAGTCTTGTTTAGAGGGTAAAATGACCAAAAGACCATACGAGTCTAAGGGCAATAGGGCTGAAGGGGTTCTAGAACTTGTGCATAGTGATGTTTGCGGGCTGATGAACATCCGAGCACGAGGAGGGTATGAGTACTTCGTCACTTTTATTGATGATTACTCAAGATATGGGTATGTGTACCTAATGCACCACAAAAGTGAAACTTATGGTAAGTTCAGGGAGTTTCGGGCTAAAATGGAAAAGCAATTGGGTAGACCCATAAAGGTACTTCGATCTGATCAAGGTGGGGAATACCTTTCTGATGAGTTCTTGGGACACTTGTTAGAGAATGGGATTTTATCCCATTTGACTGCGCCAGGCACTCCGCAGCAGAATGGCGTAGCAGAGAGAAGGAATAGGACTTTGTTGGACATGATTAGGTCCATGATGAGTTATTCGTCATTGCCTTTATCCTTTTGGGGATATGCACTACAAACCGCATGTTATCTTTTGAACAATGTGCCTTCAAAATCGGTCCCTAAAACTCTTCACGAGTTGTGGACAAGACGAAAGACATCCTTAAACCATATTCGCATATGGGGATGTTCGGATCATGTCCTGTTTAAGGATCCGAATAAGTTGGAAGCACGTTCAGAAGTTTGCGTGTTTGTAGGATATCCAAAAGGGACTAAAGGGGGTTATTTTTATAACCCAAAGGAAAATAAAGTCGTGGTTTCAACTAATGTAACTTTCTTTGAGGAGAGTTACATGGACGACTTTAAACCTCGAAGCAAAGTGGTGCTTGAGGAGTTAAGGGGTGATTCGTTCACTCTGGAGGTTTCGAACGAAACCATTCCGATCGGTGTAGAAAAACCAAACAAACCTAAACAACAATCTCAGGGGCTTCGGCGTAGTGGGAGGATCGGGTGTCAACCTGAGAGGTATATGTTCAATGGGGAGGTCTTCTTGGTTGGACCAGATGAACATGACAGGGATCCTTATACTTATGCAGAAGCTATGGAGGATGTTGATTCAAGACTCTAGACAGAGGCCATGAACATAGAGATGAAGTCTATGGAGACTAATCAGGTCAGGGAGCTTGTGGATCTTCCCGAAGGGGTAAAACCCATAGGGTGTAAGTGGATCTACAAGGGGAAAAGAGGAGTGGATAGAAAGGTTGAAACCTTTAAGGCTAGACTGGTAGCTAAGGGTTATACACAAAAGGAAGGAATCGATTATGAGGAAACCTTTTCGCCTGTAGCCATGCTTATGTCCATCCGGATTCTCTTGTCCATAGCTGCCGCTCTCGACTAAGAGATTTGGTAGATGGATGTCAAGACGGCTTTTCTGAATGGCTATCTTGATGAGTCCATTTATATGGAACAACCAAACGGGTTCAAGGTCGTGGGTCAAGAGGGTAAGGTTTGTAAGCGGCTGAAGTCCATTTATGGACTTAAGCAGGCTTCTTGTTCTTGGAACATAAGATTTGATCAAGTGATCAAGACTTATGGGTTCTCACAAAATGTGGATGAACCATGTGTTTACAAACACATTAAATATGGGAAGGTGGTTTTTCTACTGCTCTATATAGATGACATTCTGCTAATTGGCAATGACGTTGGGGCGTTGTCATCGGTCAAATTATGGTTGACCAAGCAGTTTGACATGAAGGACTTAGGTGAGGCTAATTTTGTTCTCGGCATCTAGATCTTTTGGGATAGGAAGAACAAAATGATAGCTTTGTCTCAGGCCGGCTACATAGATAAAATTCTCAGGAGAATTACAATGTAGGATTCCAAGAAAGGTGGGCAACCATCTAGATCTGGAATTACTCTTTCTAAGAAAGACTCTCCAAAGTCTTATGAAGAAAGAGAATACATGAAGAAGGTGCCTTATGCTTCGGCAGTGGGTAGTCTCATGTATGCCATGCTTTGCACACGACCGGATATTAGCTATGCGATCGGGATCATAAGTCGATTTCAGGAGGATCTAGGACCGAACCATTGGGTTGCGGTAAAGCATATTTTCAAGTACCTGAAAAGGACTCGAGGGTATATGCTTGTGTATTCGGGTGAGGACTTGACTCCTCTAGGATACACTGATTCGGATTTTCAATCCTGTCTGGATTCTAGGAAATCAACTTCAGGGTTTGTGTTTACTTTGGGTAGCGGTGCCATCGGTTGGAGAAGTGCGAAGCAAGATTGCACTTCGGATTCGACGATGGAGGCCGAGTATGTAGCGGCTAATGATGCTTCGAAATAAGCAATGTGGCTCCGCAAGTTCCTTGGGGATCTTGAGTTAGTTCCTGGTATGGATAAAGCGGTATCACTGTACTGTGATAACAGTGCGGCCGTAGCTAATGCTAAGGAACCAAGATTTCACAAGAAGAGTAAGCATATTGATCGGAAGTATCATCTGATAAAGGACTTCGTTGAGGGCGGGCATGTCACGTTGTGCAAGATTGCGTCAGAGGACAATTTAGCTGATCCATTTACAAAGACACTTACTGGGAGAGTCTTCGAGAGGCATGTGGAAGCTATGGGGATGCAAAATTTGTTGTATTTACTCACTTAGTGCAAGTGGGAGATTGTTAGACATGTATGCCCTAAGGAGTAAAAATGTAATACGTTTTTGGAGACATTTTTATCAATAAAGAATTTATTCATTTATACCAAATCTTGTCCTCTTTACGTTCATATTTGTTAAATGTATGATAAGCAAACAGTAGTCTAAGACTATCAATCTAAACCTTAAGAATTGGGCATATGATGGACTGATTATACAGAAGACATGATTCTTAAGGTGACGGTCTAAAACATATGATCTGCAATCGAGGGAATAAACTTGGGCGCTTTATTCATGTAAAGATTGTTATGTTGTCTATATCTCTTTTAGGAGATGGTTTGTCTTGACCATCGGAGTTGGACTCCGTGAATAGAAACATTGGCACGTTGTCATAGGTGACGATGTGTTGGATTAGGACATAAAGTGAATTGATTTGGGTTAATAATTCTGTCTCGGCAAAATCAATTCACTTTAGACAGTCATTTGTATTGTATCTTAATCCTGAGATGAATAGTGGGCCCGTTGTCTCGACTTGTGTCTTTTGATGTGCCAAAGGATGACACCCACATCTCAATAGTGGTATGCATACCGGTACATTGGAGGCATGACTCTTGATAGCGTAGACTTGTTATTTATAGATATGAAATCCATAGCTCATCTTTAGGAGTAATGATATCCTCTTATATGCGTTGTCCTATAATTGGAAAACTGGAGCGCTCAACCATTTGGATACATAGGTGTAACCGAATGGTATACTATCTTTGGATGGTAAGTTTTCTAATGGTGAGACAATGGAACGTAAGATAAAAATAATCGGAAAGGTAAGACAGAACTTGTCCTTAAGCCGATTATGGATGATCATATGGGGATACGATACACTATGATATGTCATGGAGACTTAGCTACACGAGCTTCGTAATTCCATAAAGTTTGAGAGTGTAGCTCCAAGCTTTTAGTGGAGTAGCGTTGGAGTTGATAATTGTGAAATGTATATCTGGGATATTGGGTTTCATAATTATCATGAGCTTGAACTTTATAGGTCCATTTTGGTCCCCTTTGCTGGCTCACAAAATCCTTAACGACACGGCGTGCTTTTCCAATAATTGGTGACTTATATCGGATTTATCATATTGGTTTAAAATTTGTAAGAATCAAATAATTCATGTCTGTTTATCGGTTGAATTAATTTTGTAAGAAATTAGTTCAAGATAAACTTGTTGAATTATTGCCATCAGATAATTCTTGTATGTTTATCGGTTGTTTTAATTTTGGAAAAATTAGAACAAGATAAACTTGTAGAATTATTGTGAATTGTTTTGTTTTCTTAGAGATTATCCTGATAAAGTTTGTTTTGATTAGATAACTTATCTATTGGGTTATTTGAATCAAAACTGAGACTTTATCCTTTAGAATCTCGGGTAGAAAATAAAAGATTCGCAGAGATTTTTTCTCGGGATTTCGGCCTGCCGAATGACGTGATCAGCCTGCCGAACTAGCCTGTTCAGCCTACCGATCAGAATGTTCGGCCCGCCGATTAACGGGAGATAAGATTACGCATTTTCACGCGGATCTTATCAGATATTGATCTGAACTTGATTCTGTTTTGAGTTTTTGAGACCTAATCTAATATGGACTGACCCCAGGACCAATAATAGCTATATAAGGGGAGTGAGTCACATGATTTTCTCAGATCAATTTGAGAGATTAAGAGTGATACTCTTCTAGTGAGCATCTGAAAACTCCCTGAGAGCTTTTGTTCACAAATCACAAACACTAGCTTTGGGTTCTCGCTATTGGTTGGAAGGAGAGTCACCGGTGGAAGAGCTGTACGTGTGAGCCCATACTCACTCCGGTTATGGATAGAGAATAGCAAAGAAGACCAGTTGGTTGAGGCTCTTCTGGAACTTTACTTCTCTACACGGGTTGCGGAGGTTCTTCGGCACACTGAGGTTAGTAAGATCTGTCTAATTTATACATATAACATGTCAAACTTGTGTTTTAGAAATTACTCTGATGAAAGTTTTTTTAAAATTCTACTGCGCACTTTGTTTCCAACAGAGACTGCATTATCTCATAAGCGGTCTCCATGCTTTCGTGCTTCATCCTAGGTACGTCAAACATGCCATCCAAAAGAAAACAGTGGGCCTTGTTGTTTGCCTGGATCCAATGATCATATGATATGCTTCTGGTACATTACAAGGAGCGTTGGTAGCAGGTGATGGAGGACATTCCTCCGTCAGAACAAACTTGTAATTTTCGTAAATTAGTACAATTTTCATGTTACTTTTTCACTTGACAAAATTATCTCCGGTTAATTTTTTATTTGAGAGAATAGCGATGATTGGATTAGACATTGTTGCTGTAATAAATAAATAAAATAACATAAATTAAAATGGTTGCATAAACATCATAAATATATGTTTCGGAATAGTAAACGTGATGTATGATGCATATAAAAAACACACAAAAAATATTTTACTAATTCCATGATTATTCAATTTTAATAAATAAAGTGCCGCCGTAGGGTAGGTCAAATTATTAATGAATTGAATTGAGGCATTCTCAATTAATAAATATATTCAAAATATCTCATATTTTCTATATTTATTAACAACTGTTTATTTTGGTCAAGATATAATTAACAATTTAATTATGTCTTTATGAGTGTAACCCACTATTTTGGATTTTAACAACTTAATTCAAATTTACCGCTGTAGAGTAGGTCAATTTTGAAATACATTATAAAATCTTATCTCTAGGAAGCCAACCTTGATATTGATTTAAATGGACACCCTCCGTAGGGAGGACAAACTTAAAGTGTCACGAGGCGCCACCTAAATCTCACGGTGTTGCGCTAATAGTGAAAACCGTATGTTATATTGTCATATTACCCTCTCCCATTCATTATTTTAAAAATATGTTTTATATTTAAAAATGTGTTTTATCTTATAAAACATCATATGTTTCATAACTCTAGTAAATAAAAACAATTTTTAATTACTAGGTTATATTATGTGTTAATAGAATCTTATTCTATTTACACTTAAATAAATTACTAAATTTTTTAAAAATCTAAATTTATTATGAATTGTCAAAGTTACTGAATATAAACAATTTAAAATTAGATAACTTAGAATTAATGTGAATTTTACCAAGTCTTAACTATTAAAACTAAATTCACATTATTTGATTGATTAACAAATTAAGATTCTATAAAACCAACCTAATTAACTTAATCTCATTAAATTAATGCTAATACATATTAAATAATTTTATAAACTCCTTTATAAAAAAATAATATGTAAGTGTATGCATGTCATGTTATAATAACTATAAGTCGGCACTTTCCTAGATGACATGTTATCATGCATGAACATGTTATCACAATCATCACATAAAAATAGAAATGAAAATAAACAATAAATTTTTGACTGAGTCCTTTTGGATAATTAAAATTACAACCCATAAAAATAAGAGAGAAAAAAAAGAAAAAAATTACAGGGGTCTTCTTGTAATTTATACATAATTTCCTGCTCCAATTTTGTAGTCTTCATCCGGTGGTTTATTGTGTAACAATTTGTTGGATTATCTTTGAAATTTGATAGGCCGAAAGTTCTCAACTAGGCCAAAAGATCCAATGAACTTCTTTTTCTTCATCACTTCACGTGTAACAGGTGAAGGAGAGGAGAAAAGAAAAGAAAATAATAATAATAATAATAAATTACAAAAAGCCTATACCCTTTATGGGTTTACACAGATTGATCTAATCAAACTGGAAAAAAAATACTAATAAAAAAGGACCATATAATTAAGAACCAAAAATTCATTCATTAAACAACTATTCATCACATGAATAAAAATTACAAAGATACAAAGTGCCCACAAACATGCATAAAAAATGATATTATTAAAATAGAATCATGTTAATTAAAATGATATATGCAATAACCCGCTCTGATGCCATTTGTTGGAATTAAAATATGAAACGCAGCGGAAGGAACAGATCATTGACAAACAAAAATTTTCTGAAAACTTTGTTCATTGGGAATGGATATATAATTTTAATTAATTATAGAAAGCTTTGGAATTTTTTACTAACATTTTAAAAACTATCAGGGTATCCTAACTTTCCTCTTTGATACTACGATATTCCCATCCAAACCTCTACACCAATGGAAAGACGAGTGGGCGTCAAACTGCAAGAATGAATTTTCCTCACACTTTTTTGAATCTGCTATGTACTCAACACATGAGATAACAGACTTTTTTTTTTTTTTTTTCAGAGAAGAACTCTCAGTTTTTCTCTCTAGGTATTTTGCAAAAGTTACGTGAATGAAAAATCTCTTGAGATAACTGTTATTTTTCTCTTTTTATATCTTTTTCCTTTCCCTTTTTTTTATTATTAACCAAATCACCCTTTTTTTATTAATATATATATATATATATTTATTATATATATATATATGAACGTTTACGGAAATGAAATCTGGCTACTTTCTTCTTTTTTTTTTTTTTTACTTTCTAAATCAAACGTGATTCTTATATATATATATATATATATATATATATATATATATATATAGGGTAAAAAAAAGTAACATTTACTTTATGTAAACGAATTCAAAAATATATATATATTAATATATTATAAAATATTATATATATATATAAGATTTAGTTCAAAACCATATATATATATATATCTAAATCTAAATTAAAAAATAAATCACATTTATTATGTGTCACAGAGAACATTTTTCTATGTCACCATAATAATTCAAGTGTGAAATAATTAATTCAAAATTTAATAATTTCAAATTAAATATGTATAATTCATTCTATGCATAAATCTAATATAGTGTTGCAGATTTGGTATTGGGGACCTATGGACTTATAACTCAAGCTCCAATAAATTTGACAATTAATTAAACTCTTTGATTAATGTGTCAAATTTATTAGTTTCAGTGTTATTTCACTAAAAACCTGAAACTGAACTCTTGAGATTATAGTGAAATTACTCATAGTCCATTGATATAATCATTACATATAAGTCAGTCCTCCATAAATAGTTCACAATAAGAGCTAGGTTCAATTTTTGTTTACCTCTCTTATTATAACTTTATCCTTGAGTACCAATAATCCTCTAATGAGCAGTTAATTCATAATCTTATTAGAAACGAGTGTTTTACTGTTTAAATCTTGAATTATCACTCAAGATAACTATTTTTCTAACTTCCATAGGGAAGGATTGGATTCTATATATGTATAATATTATTCCCAACCATGTATTACATTATGTTTCCAATATGCTAAGTTATGATATATGCTTAGACAAATCTTACCATGCAAGTCAAAAAACATAATGTCATAAATAGGAGTATAATAAATACTCAGGATTAAGACTATCAAATATATGATCATCATAGTGATAAATTTGAATACTCTATTTGTAATGGATGATTATTAGAGATTCATAATTTATCTGGTCCAATCCTATATAATCTCATTATATAAAGTACCTCCAATCTAATGTCTCTACATTAATAGCCTAGATAATGACTATTTCATTCTGAATGAGATTGGACCGTACTTGTAATATTTAATTAAAGATCATAAACTTTAATTAATTATTACAAACTATTTAGATTATTATCTATAAATTTTATCCTTAAGTATATAACACTTATATGCTAAATTTATAATGACATAAATAATCATAGAATTTTCTCGATGTTTATAAATGTATTCATAACATATATAAGCAACCAAAATAATAATAAATGTCACTCTATTTATTTATTAACAATAAGTACAATGTCATAGCTTTTAGGGTACCAAACCCAATAAATGGCTGAATCTACTATTCTTCCATCAAAATTTGTTGATCATTTTAACCCATTTCTTGCTATGTTTGATGTGCAACTCTTTTCAAGGTGGTAGCTTTTCTTTTATTTTACTATAGTCTAAGCATTTAAATCTTGAATCACATATGTTTGTCCTTTTCAGTTAATTTTTTCCAACATGGCCAAAAAAAATGTTGTTGAGAAATTGATTGTTATTGGTGTTTATTATTTGCATATGAGAGGACAATGTAAACCTTTAACTAAACCCCGAGTGTTTCAATGGCTGCACTGGTCATAGCTACAAGGATATGAACTTGACAATAGATATCATTTCTTACATGCGAAGTTCTCCAATGAAAAACTATAAGATGTGAGCTTTTCCTTTCTATAAGTGACAATATCAATAGTGTATGGGGTTTGATACATTCACTTAAACTCTAGGATATTTTGTTTTTATTTGGTTATGTTACATGGTTATTTTTATATGTAAACGAATGTGTTTATACTTAGTTCAATGTCTTTTTTTACATATAGTTTCATTTTTTTTCTACATCTTGTGTAAATAATCTTCAATGAGCTTATATTTAACCTTTTAAGCATAATATCATACATATTTTCCATGGCTGAACCTAGAGCAGGAGAGTCGGGCAATCTAGGCTCTTCACACACCGAAATTTCATAGCAACCAGAGGCTACTTTGATCACCGATGAGAATCATGAGAGAGCTTCCCTAAATAACGTTGCGTTGCTGTAGGATTGTATGTGTCATCTCGATCATTTTTGCTATCACACTCGGTATTCTCACATTCTATCAATAAGTATTCTCACGTTCTATCCGGTATTTTCTATCAATTAGTTTCTATCTATGTATTTTATCAATCATTGTGGGAAGAAAGCTTTGTGTTATTTTCTGTGTGTTATTTTCGTGGGTGGCTTGATGAAGAGAAAAACTTAGTATTTATACATGTTAGGGGATGTGAAGCTTTAATACCTAACCAATGTGGGACTACCTAATACTTATACATGTTAAGGGATGTCAAACTTTAATACCAAACCAATGTGGGACTCCACATTTAGGCTTTTTTTAACAAAATCCAAATTCCAATGAGCATACTTTGAGCATCAATTTTTCATTCATCCGATTATTATTTTGAGTATATAAATATATGATTTTGATCTCCTTACGACGAAGAACTCAAATTCGCCAAGACCCGTTACTTTACAAAGTGGATCCCACTAAAAATGGCTCTTCAAAATGGTTATTAATCATTTTTTTCAACAATCCCCACATGAATGAAATTGATCGACGACAAAAGAAAACAAAGACGTTATATGGTGATAGAGTTCCTCGGTTAATACATGCATAGGATAGGTAGGTGTTAACCTTTGAACCTTCTTTTGTGAAAGAAAAACAAATAAAACAAGTTAAAAGATCTGGAAACGAAAATTCAAAGGTTAAATATATATATATTTTTATTATAAATCATCAATTGTATTTCTTACTATATATGTATTGTTTTTGTTTTTATTATAAATCATCCATTGTATTTCTTACTATATATATTTCTTTGTTAGTTCTTACGATATGTATATATAGGGTTTGTTTGATATTGTTTTTATAATAAGTGAAAATATTTTTATTTTTAAAATTTTTACTTTAAAAAATATGTAAAAATATTTTTAAAAATTTTAAGAATAAAAACAAAAAGGTCATAATTTTATTTTATTTAAATTTTTACTTTCTGCTTAGCATTTGAGGGTCACACAATTACTGCTGCTCTTCTTTCCTGTTATGTCATGAGATACTTTTTCAGCGTAAAAAAAGCTCCAGGGCTGACATTTTGCCTGTTCACTTTCCCAACACTTCGTTAAATTTAGATACAAAATACCAAATACACTATTTAATATCGGACATTTCCCTAATGCCCAACAGCATCCGCTCCCAAGGCGCCCACGAGCTTCCATTGAGTCGCCAGCCACTGACAAGCAGCCCCTTCCAAGCCACGGCGATGTCTTCTCCCGACCTGCCGGGCCTCCAACGTTCTTCCTCTGGGCCTTCCAGCCGCCGTCAGCGTTCCCTGTGAGCTGGTGAGCTTCCGACACTGTTTCTCTCAGCCACTCGGCCTCGATGCCAAAAATGTTAATTTTCTTGTTTCTAGATTTTCTTGTCCTTCTTTTGTTGTATATTAGTTTGTGGTAAATGCAAATTGTGAAATTAGTTAGTTACTTTGGTTTTTTTAAAAGATGGTAGTAGAATTTGTTTGAAGTTTAATTTTAAAGGCTATTTTTCATTTTAAATAATTGCTAGTGTTGCACTATTTTTTTTTTTGGGACTTTCATTTTTGATGCTGACATAAAAAATGCATACATGTGTTTATATGGAGATTATAACAAAAATCAGTGAGAACAGTGAAAAAAAATCAAATTTATCAATGAAATGGCCCATGTTATGATAGTACTAACTCAGCCGTGCGCAATTGTTATCGACTGAAATAGACAAATGATTGTGACAGTGATAGCTCTAAATCAAAATTTGCAATCTAGATCTCTCTCTCTCTCTTTTATTATACTTTTTTGTTTTTGTTTTTGCTTTTTGGAATTTGGGCTGGGTGTCGTGGCTGTGCATAGTTTAATAGATAATCCTCTCGGTGATATGGGACTGTATGAACCAAATCTTGACTATGATAAAAATGTTTGACCGTTGTTTACATGGAAGAGTCAATTGTAGCACAAATAGAGCATAATACTAATGTCAAGAAGTGCATATATTCTACTGAGTCTAAAATTGTCATATAGCTAGGTGAATCATTGTGACATTGCTCTAGGACCTTCATGTTACAACATTAGTCTTTTGTGCAGTTAAGAAATTAGGTGTCATTGTGACCATAAAACAATGAAGTTGCTTAAGGGGACTTTTACCGAGCGAAGAAGATGGACAGAAAAGCTATTGTTTTATTGGTTAGGCTTTATAAAGCTTGATTTGAAATATATTTCCTATCTTGGTTCTGTACTTATTTATTTATTAATTTATTTGGGTGCAATCTTTAGAATTTCCTAGGGGACTAAGACGCCACTGACAAAGAGGTTTGAAGCTAATGACAAAACATCTGCTTCATCTTTATACGGTTACTGCATGGTAGAATGATTTCTTCGTGTCTTTGTTGATGCTTGATTGTAATGTAATACCTGACATCCTTTGCTTGGAGTTTAGAAAAATCATATAAGAAAAAGCTTACTAACAATTCATGTGATTCCATTTGAGTTGTAGCAAAAATTCAAATTCAAAATATTTCGAGTGCTTGAGATACAAATTCCTTTTGTGGTTAGTTTGATGAGATTTATAATCACAGGACGAGTCATTGGCACCATCACATGATGAAGATCACTCTTGGCGTCGAGAGGAACGCTTGGGATTAAGAGAATCTACTTTTTCACACGAGTTGAGGGCCCATCATGCTAGTGCTGACCAATTTTATACTGAGAATTCTAGTATGACTGATAAGAACATGGAACCTAGTCCAGTTTTATGGATAGGGTTCCCAGCTTCATTGAAGGTGGAAAATGGTATTAAGGAGAGCTTTCTCATCATTTGGTGAAATTGATAAAATCACTGCATTTCCAGGTCGTAGTTATGCTTTTGTTCATTCAAGAGTATAATATCAGCTTGCACTGCTAAAGATACCCTTCATGGGAAATTATTTGGAAATCCACGTGTACATCTTTGTTCCCAAAGAATGAAAGTGGCTCATTAAATAGCGGAAGGAACTCGACTAATGTCCCTCCATCCCTGCATTTTCCATTGCATGGTCGCCAGGGATCTTCTGAAAGCTTTTGGCAGCATAGGAAGTTTGGGAACTTAACTGGAGATGCCAGAAACAGATCTCCTCAACTTTTTCCAAATTTGGATTCTGGTGACTTTGATCGTTGTAGTTTAGGTAGGAATGTTAACTTATGGACATGGACAGGTGGGAGTGATAGTTCTGAACAGAGGAGGTCTGGGAAGGTGCTTCTGAAATAGGACTCTCACAACATATGTATGAATATCAGAGTAGCTCTACAAGAGGGAAACGAGTCCTTCACATAATTTCTCTCAAGGGTTTCCTCAAGCAACTACACTTTATGATGAACCATGGGACCTCCCAGAAGATGCACATTTTTCTGACAGAGCTAAGAAATTGAAGACTAGCTCCTATCCTCCAGACAAAGAGCTTCCAGAGTATCCTCTCTGCCTATGAAAACAACAAATATGGTCTTCCAAGGCTACACTCTGACATTTCTCGTGATGACTTTTTCGATTGAAAATTTGATGTGGGACGGCTACAAACAGGCCTCTGATCACATGATGAATGTAGCTCGATCTTAGAGGGAACAGAGTAATCACTGGAAAGAATCTTATGAATTTCCAGCTAGGACCTGCTTCTATGGCATTGAATTCTATCGAGAAAAAACGATTGACTCTTGAATTAGATAATCCTTCTTTGAACGAGTGGACGGGGGAAGGGACTATTGCAAAGGAAAGAATCTTATGAATTTCCACCATAGGGGAAATGCTTAGAGTGACTCGGGTAAAGAAAGCCCCAAGTCAATTTCACGATATCTCCGCCGGAGATAGGTGATCGGAGTTGCCTTTCCCACCATCCACGGCAACTTCGATTAGCATAAATGGAGGTTGAATTCGATGAAATTGACCTCACCAATGGACTCAGGAGGGTCAAATTAGGAGGGGTAGGCTTGAGCTCAGCCCACAACGGAGCCAACCGCCGCCGGTCAACGGCAGTCAACCGCCGGTCAAGGCCAAATTGAGATTTTGTGATCCGGACCTCCGATCGAAGATCCGAGACCGCCTCCTGACTCGTTTCGATGCTCTGAACGCAATGGTGACCTCCGTTCGATCTAATTCCACTCCGATGAAAATCATCCGGTACCGACTGCATACGGATCGAGGCGATTTAAACAACAGTATCGGAGTCCAGAATGACAGTTTCAAGAATGTATGATCTCCAAGAAGCATTCTTAGCTATTCATGGTCGCTCGAGGAGCACTGCAGAGGATGCTTCGCATACTATAGATGCAGCGAGATACAAGTGGATCTGCTTTGCTTTGAGTCTAAATAAGTAGGAATCTCGCATACAATATGAACTGTTTTAGAATAAATTATTTTAGATGGTTTCATAAAAATTTATGAAATGCATGATCAGTGATTGTTACACTGTTTTATGTGAGAATGGGTTTTATAACGTTACTAGGTTGACGAAAAACTCGTTAAGGGTAAAATCGTCATTATCAAGAAAACGGCTAGAACGGAGTCAAACACTCCAATTTAGCAGAACGTTATTAGACAAAAAATGTTCCGTAATACGTTAAGTAACGTAATGGTCATATGAGATCAGAGATTTAACAAGGGATGTTTAAGTAAACGAGAAGTAATCGATGGGTTACAAAGTTAAAAGGAAATGTAACCCCGGTGGGTTACAAGGCTAATTGAAGGAAATGTAAACTGATGGTTTATAAGGTTAAGTAAAGAGAACGGTATACCGATAGTATACTAAGTTATGAAAAAGGAATGAATGGTTAATGTTTACGTTTTATTATCAATCGAGTGGATTGATAATAAAGAAAGTTAATTAATGAGTCGGTTGTCGTATGATCAGGACACAAAAGCCGACCAATGGAAGGAAAAGGAACGAGAAATAAACGGAATAGAGAACGCTAGGGCATAGTCCGGGTAAGTTCAGATTTCACCTACAGCATGAAGTAAATAGTTTTTAATGCATTCATATGTATTTGTAAATGAGTTTGCAATGGTTATGCAAGTTGTTTTTAAAGTATATTTGCATTTATTATGCAAAAAAGTTCTAAAGTACAAAATAAGGTTTGCATTGAATTTGCAACCGTTATGTTTGAAGCCTATTTGCATATTGATATGCATGAATGTTATGAACTATTATTGGTGTGTGTATTATAAATGTGACATGACTTAAAGTATTATATGAATATAATGTGAAATAGTTGCTATTCAAAAAAGAAAAATGTATAGCAACTCCACGATATGAAAGTATGAACGACAAATGTGAAAGTATGATATGAACGACATGAATATGAGTAATATGTGAAAGCATGAAATGTGAAAGTATGATATGAACGACATGAATATGAGTAATATATGAAAGCATGAAATGTGAAAGTATGATATGAACGACATGAATATGAGTAATATATAAAAGCATGAAATGTGGAAGTATGGTATGAACGACATGTATATGTATGATATGTTTATGAATATGATATGCAAGTGTAATACTTATACGAGCAAATAATATGGATAAGAATGTTATGATTGATGCTTGTTATCTATAATGTAACAAGATATAGTATATAAGTACAATACCATGTAGTGCATAACGGATATGCACAATAAGGTCCATAAGAAATCCATTAAGGATATAATCTTCAATTTGCCTATAGGAAACTAGAAAAATTACTATAAGATACCCTAGGTTCGATTAGAAATCGTGAGAACGATTTAGATAATCAAGTAAAATTTAGAAAATTTCTCGTGATCGACAGCGAGGTCACAAAAGCAGAGCCAAGACAGAGACTTTATGAATACGAAAAAAAGAAGAAGATAAAAGCTAGTTTTTTCTTTTACTGCACCCCCAGGAAAGGCTAGACATGTTCAAGAGAGATATAAAAAGTTAAGCGCTGTTATGACCCTTATAAGTTTTCAGACAGGTATGTAAACATGTTTTAAATCAACATTGTCACTAGTCTAGAACGACTAGATGATAAAAGGCCTATAGACTGAACAATAAAAAGATGAACTTACTGACCAATTTTTACGTACCAAATTATGATCTAGATGCAGATGTGCAACACAGATACGAAATAGGATTAGTATAAATCCTGCATTTCGACAATGCATAATGTGTTATAATGTAAGTTATAAGTTTTATGAAGCATTGCTATGTAATATATTGCATTTGTATGCAATATGTTTTAGGATAAAAGTTATGACATGCAATATTTGATTGCGTAATATATTGCATTTGTATGCAATATGTTTTAGGATAAGAGTTATGATATGCAATGTGTGATTGCGTAATATATTGCATTTGTATGCAATATGTTTTAGGATAAAAGTTATGACATGTAATATGTGATTGAGTAATATATTGCATTTGTATGCAATATGTTTTAGGATAAGAGTTATGATATGCAATATGTGATTGCGATATATATTGCATTTGTATGCAATATGTTTTAGGATAAAAGTTATAATATGCAATATGTGATTGTGATATGTATTACATTGTATGCAATATGTTTCAAAGAAGAATTATAATTTACAAAATGTGATTGCGTTATATGATGCATTTGTTATGCAATATGTTGCATTTGATATGCAATAAGTTTCAGAATAAAAGTTATGATTCGCAAAATGTGATTGCGTTATATGATGCATTTGTTATGCAATATGTTGCATTTGTTATGCAATAAGTTTCAGAATAAAAGTTATGATTCGCCAAATGTGATTGCGTTATATGATGCATTTGTTATGCAATATGTTGCATTTGTTATGCAATAAGCTTCAGAATAAAAGTTATGATTCGCAAAATGTGATTGCGTTATATGATGCATTTGTTATGCAATAAGTTGCATTTGTTATGCAATAAGTTTTAGAATAAAAGTTATGATTCGTAAAATGTGATTGCGTTATATGATGCATTTGTTATGCAATAAGTTGCATTTGTTATGCAATAAGTTTCAGAATAAAAATGTGATTGCGTTATATGATGCATTTGTTATGCAATATGTTGCATTTGTTATGCAATAAGTTTCAGAATAAAAGTTATGATTTGTAAAATGTGATTGCGTTATATGATGCATTTGTTATGCAATAAGTTGCATTTGTTATGCAATAAGTTTTAGAGTACAAATTATGATTATCAAAATGTGCTTGCATTTTAAGTTGCATTTGTTATGCAATAGATTTTATAGTACAAGCAATGATTTGCAAGTGTATTTGCATATGATGTGGTTGCATTTGATGTGCTCATTAAGGTTAATAAGAAGGTAACGTAGAGTTGAAAAGAAAGTGTCGTACCAACCTCCTCGTTGTGAGGTAATAAAAGTATAGTTAAAGTTTGGCCTCCCAGATGTGAGGTATACGACCTCGAAGTTCGATGGTCTTAAGTCTTCCACAAGGGAAGCATCACGTTTATGATCTCATGATTAAAGATGTTGGTACGAACACTAAAAGTTATAAGATAAAGAAAGTTAAGGAATAAAAGGTGAAAAGTTAAAAGTGTAAGATAAGAAAATAAAAGGAACAAGGATAGAAAGTCAAAGTAAGAAAGAATGGTCATAAGATGCTCATAATCGAAAGTTCATAATTGAGCATAAATTAAAACATGCATTGTGATTGTATTTGATTTGTTTATTGTAAAACATTTATATGTTATGAAAAACATTCTGAGGAATGTTTTATATTAAATGTTTATGAAAACATGAATGACATTATGAAGAGCAATCTGAAGATTATTTTATGTTAGATATTTTGTGAAAAGCGTTTATGAAAAACGTTATAGCAATTGCTTTAGGAAAATGTTTATGGGAAACGTTCTAGAAAGTTTTTTAAAAAAGCATGTTACTTTGTGAGATTTTGTTTGAACTTACTGAGCGAAAGCTCATAAAAAGTTTCTTCATGTTGTAGGTAGTTTTATGGATGACCAGTAGGACCCGTTAAAAGAGCTGGGTGCTGCGGAGGACAGATGCGAAGATTTGGGTATGGATACCATCACTATTTGCTTCCGCTATGCAAAGAAAATGTTTTCTATTGTTTAATGTAGTGTTTGTGAAGTTTTAAGAAACGATTTGAAATGATTTTAAGGACAAGTGTTGAGCGAT
This sequence comes from Artocarpus heterophyllus, assembly GCA_025403435.1. NCBI lineage: Eukaryota > Viridiplantae > Streptophyta > Magnoliopsida > Rosales > Moraceae > Artocarpus > Artocarpus heterophyllus. Next base: position 25,608,885 of record CM046348.1, on the reverse strand, counting down.
GTCCCAACTTGAATGGCGACAGAGGTCGCATTAGTTTTAAAGAACATTCAAAGAAAAAAAATAAAAAAATTATTTCAGTATTTTTCTTACTAAGTAAGATTACTATTTATAAAACGATGTTTAAAAAAGTAAAGTGACTGCCCGAAAAGGCGGGTCATCTTAGTACCTTTATCAATGGATTACGAGCTGATATTAGGGCAAAACTAAGGATGTTGAAGCCTCAAGGGCTGGGCTGAATCATGGAGATGGCCTAACGCATTGAGGACAGAAACCTGCAGTTGAAGACTACTAAACCTCCGGGTTATTCCAGCTTTGGGCCCAAACTCAGTTCTTCTAATTCTTCTACGTTTCAGAAGAATCCCTCAACTGGAAATAGACGATCTAATCAATTCACTCCTGAGAATCCATGAAGCACCCGTCGGCGTCGTTCCGCCGACTCACCGATGCCGAAATACAGTTGAAAAGAGAGAAGGGCCTGTGCTACCGGTGCGATGGGAAGTACTCTGTAGGACATCGCTGTCCAAACAGGGAATTGCGGGTTCTCGTCTTCCAAGAAGACGATGGTTTAGAGGATGCCACTGAGGAGAATCACTATGAGCAACGATCGGAGGAGCTGTGGAGATGTCCTTGAACTCGGTGGTGGGTCTAACTACACCGCGGACAATGAAACTTAAAGGAATGATTGGGCTTCATGAGGTAACAGTTCTTATCGATAGTGGGGCTACCCACAATTTCATCTCTGAGGACTTAGTCAAGAAATTGGAGTTGCCATTGGATAAAACAGGAGATTACGGGGTAATTATGGGCACGGGAATATCAGTTAAGGGTGAAGGAATCTGCCGGGGGGTGGGCTTGACCCTCCAAAATTTGGAAATTATAGAAGATTTCCTGCCATTACATTTAGGTAGTTTGGATGTGATTTTGGATATGCAATGGTTGGCGACTTTGGGTGCAATGTAGGTTAATTGGGGAACTTTGTCCATGAATTTCAAGGTGGGGAGTGCACAGGTGTGCTTGCAGGGAGATCCTAGCTTATGCCGTACCCTAGTATCATTGAAATCCATGATGAGAGCCGTGCGCCATAAGGGTCAGGGATTGCTCTTAGAATTTGGGAACCTCTCAGTACTTCCAGCTGACGAATTAGGGCCAACCACGGAAGTTCCTACTTTCCTTCAGGGGCTGTTATCTAAGTGGTCTGAGCTTTTCCAGACTCTAACCGGTTTGCTTCCTTTCCGTGGGAAGGAGCATGCTATCGTGCTTAAAGGCGGGGCTTCCCCGATCAATGTACGACTATATCGGTATCCCCAAATTCAGAAAGCTGAGATTGAAAAGTTTGTGGGGGAGATGTTGGCAGTAGGAATCATACAGCCCAGCATAAGCCCATTTTCTAGCCCAGTTCTGTTGGTAAAAAAAAAGATGGCAGTTGGCGCTTGTGTGTTGACTATCGAGCTCTTAACCGTGAGACGGTGCCAGATAGGTTTCCCATTCCGGTTGTTCATGAACTAATCGATGAATTACATGGCGCAACTGTCTTTTCCAAAATTGACCTCAAGTCTGGGTATCACCAAATTCGTTTACGCCCTGAAGATGTTCCTAAGACGGCATTTCGGACCCATGATGGTCATTTTGAATTTTTGGTGATGCCCTTCGATCTTTCCAATGCTCCAGCTACATTCCAATCATTAATGAATGAAATATTCTGACCCTATCTCCGGCAATTTGTATTGGTTTTCTTCGATGACATCCTCGTTTTTAGCCGAACCCATGAAGAACATTTAAAACACTTGGTAATGGTGTTCCAAGTATTATAGAAACATAAATTGTACGCCAATCTTAAGAAGTGTAGCTTTGGGCAGCAGGAAGTGGAATATTTGGGACATATTATTTCTGGACATGGGGTTGTTGTGGACACCTCAAAAATAGAAGCTATGTTAAAATGGCCGGTTCCTACATGCTTACGGGAGTTACGAGGATTCCTTGGCCTCACAGGATACTACCGCAAATTCATGGCGGGATATGGTACCATTGCTCTACCTTTGACTAATTTGCTTAAAAAGGACAATTTCATTTGGAATTCTGAAGCCGAGCAAGCTTTTCATCAGCTCAAGCAAAGAATGGTGGAAGTATCGGTGTTGGCATTACCGGATTTCACTAAGGAGTTTGTCATTGAGGCTGACGCATCAGGAGTGGGAATCGGTGCAGTGTTGATGAAAGAACAACGACCTATTGCATTCTTTAGCCAAGCGCTCTCATCTCAGAATCGCCTAAAATCCGTGCATGAAAGGGAGCTAATGGCAATTGTTTTGGCAGTACAAAAATGGAGGCCCTACTTGTTGGGACGAAAGTTTCTTATTCGTACTGATCAGAGAAGCTTGAAGTTTCTATTGGAGCAGAGGTTACTTAGTGAAAATCACCAAAAATGGCTCACCAAACTCCTCGAGTATGACTTTGAGATTCAGTATAAACCTGGTTTGGAGAATAAAGCTGCTGACGCGTTATCACGATTGCCTGCTGCAACTATTTTAGGAGCCTTGTCCGCACCCATGGTTCTCAACACGGAGGAGCTCGAGCAACAAGTTGCCTTGGATGAGCGCCTAGCTCATATCAAAGCTGATTTGCTCAAGGACCAGCAGTCACACCCCGGGTTTGCTTTGGAACATGGGCGGCTAATGCATGAAGGGCGACTAGTAGTGCCAAGAGAGTCACCTATGGTGGCGGAACTACTTCGAATTTATCACGATAGCGCCATTGGAGGCCATTCTGGAGTTTTAAAGACTTACTAACGACTAGCGGCGGAATGGTTTTGGTTCGAAATAAAGACCGATGTGATGACTTATGTGGCCAAATGTTAAGTGTGTCAAAGAAACAAGTACATGGCCTTAGCTTTGAGGGGCTTGCTACAGCCTTTACCTCTACCGAGACGGGTGTGAGAGGACTTGTCCATGGATTTTATTGAAGGCTTGCCTAATTCGGATGGATATAGTGTGATTTTAGTCATTGTTGACCGACTCAGCAAATATGCCCACTTCATTCCCTTGCGCCGCCCTTTCACAGCCGTAACCGTGGCTGCTGCTTTTGTTCGAGACATTGTTCATCTGCATGGAATTCCACGAACCATAGTCTCAGACTGAGACCGAGTGTTTTTGAGCGTCTTCTGGATGGAGCTCTTTAACCAGTTGGGGACTGCCCTTATGCGTAGCACTGCGTATCATCCGTAAACGGATGGACAAACTAAGGTGGTTAATCGATGTTTAAAGACATATTTGCGTTGTTATTCCTCAGACGCTCCGAATAAATGGGTGAAGTGGCTACCATGGGTAGAATTCTGATATAACACTTGTTTTCATACCGCAGCCAAGACTACTCCTTTTCGTATTTTGTATGGACGTGAACCTCCGCCATTGGTTCGTTATGAAACAAGGGTATCACCAGTGGCTTTTGTAGATCAAGAATTGATAGAAAGAGATGCCATGTTAGATTTGCTTAAGCAGCATCTACTTCGGGCGCAGCAAAAGATGAAGGCAGTGGCTGATGGTAAACGACGTGATATTAAGTTCTCGGTTGGAGATCTGGTATACTTAAAATTATGCCCGTATCGTCAACGTTCCCTTGCATAGCAGAAAAATGAGAAATTAGCACCTCGTTACTATGGTCCATTTGAAGTGGAGTCTCGCATTGGGCCCGTTTTCTACCGCTTGAAGTTACCACCATCAGCCGCAATACATCCAGTGTTTTCATGTGTCTCAACTCTGTATTGCAGTCGGGGCTACTACACCAGTTTCTGACCTGCCACCACAACTTAATTCAGACTTGGAGCTTATTTCCTCTCCCGCAGCTGTTCGTGGAGTCTGTCACACCACTCGAGGAGGTAAATCGGAAAGGGAAGTACTTATACATTGGGAAAGGCTTCCGGATCATGATGACACTTAGGAATCATTTGATGTTATTGCTACCTGTTTCCCTGAATTTCACCTTGAGCACAAGGTGTGTCTTTAGGCGGGGGGTACTGATGGAATTAACAGACCTCCTATTCACATCACCTATGTGAGGAGGAGGCAGAGGAAGACATTTGAAGCTGGGAAAAGATCACCTAAGTTGGCTGAGGTGGAAATAAGTCAAAATGCTAAGGGGGATAAGTCCAATAGTGCTGATGTGGAAAGAGAGGAGGATGAGGAGGCTCAGGTGCTGTCAAAAGAATGGGATCACGTTATGGGAATGTCCTCCAAAGAATGTGGGATCGTGGGCATCTAGCATCTGGAGGTTAGTTTGTTAGCATGGGGAATTGGGAAAATTCTATTAAGGGAAATGAATAAAAGCAGAGCAGGGAAGATGAGAGGGATTATGGAAAAAGTATCTGAAACAATGAAGAGAGTCTAGGAGTGCAGAAGCTCACTCGAAAACCTTCCTATTTCTAGTCCTAGTTATCTGATTTAGCACTGTTATCATTAAGCCCTAGTAAAAATCAACTACTCTACAGCAATTTGCTAGAGAGCTCTAATTGAGGCAATAGATACCTGTCAATTTCTGGTATATTTCTCAACCAAATACCATTGTGCATATCATATATGCCGTTATCCAAGCTAGCTGAAGGAGTTCGTGCTTGTTCTTTTGTTTCCTTTTTACTCAAGTTAGTACGAACCATATAGTGTTCGTGGCTTCCTTGCAGTTATAAGATATTCAAGCTTATGAGTTCATTTGCTACTTCATTCTCCAAACTTACAATGTGCTTCACTTCTCGTCCCTTCACTTTTATCTTTTCCTGGTCACTAGTCATAAGTTGACTCTACTAGTTCCTAAAAAAAATACCAAAGTGATTTTTTCATAGAGTGGCTCATTGTCTTCCTCCTTGTCTCGGGCGATTTTAATCAGAATTGTCGGTCAAACGAACTTAGATGGTGTTTGGCATTGATACTAAAAAATATATTTTTTTAATAAAAAATTTTAAAAAACCGTGTTTGCCATTTGTTTTTTGAGAACAGTTATCAAAAAGTTTTGGGTTAAAAAACTAAAAAACAGTAAAGTACAAAAAATGTGTTGTTTTTAAGTGTTCTCTAAGAACAAAACTAGTAAGAAAACATTGTTTCACTCTTGGATCAGATCATCCAAATATGGGTCAAGATTGGACCAACAGGCTAGAACCTTGCATCGAGATCGGACCAACAAGCCAAGATCCACCCCACAAATTGACCGATAGGACGGGGCCTGCACTGCAATCTGATCGATAAGTTGAGGTTTGCAACACGGATGGACCATCGAGACAGAATCCAAGCTAGGATTGGATCAACAAGTTGAGACCTGTGTTGGGATCAGACCAATAGGCTAGGGCCCATGCCCAGTCAAACCAACGAGCTAGAGCCTGCGTTAGGAGATGCTGTTATCAGATCAATAGGCAAGGACCCTGCACCGCATTTGGATGAGGGGTTATGACTTGTGTTGTGATTGGGTTGACAGGGAGGGACACATGCCAGGAATGAACTAACGAGTTGGGGCTTTATGTTGAGATCAGATAGATGGGTCTAGGCCGATGTGACAGGGCCTGAGATAAGTGGTCCAAGATCCATGTCGTGATTGGACCGATCTCAACGGTAATCCCAAGTAATTAGCCCAACCATGACAAAAATCCCAACCAATCGACCTACTGGCCCGACCTGACGATAATCCCAACACAATCTTAGCTTGCTGGCCTTGCCTCTACAGCAATCTTGATTTGTCGCTGATGACAATTGGCAATTAAACTTTTTTACCACAAGGAAAAAAAATTGAGAACAACAAATTTTGATGCTGACATCAGCATTTGGGGTTTCTACACATGTATGTTGTCAAAAATACCCTTTGCTAAACCAGGACCAACTTCTTTCTTTTTCTTTTTCTTTTTCTTTTTAAATTTTATTTTTGTCATTTTTTGCCCCTGTTTTTATTTCTCTGCCCCCTGTCACTTCCCCCTCTTCCTAATTTTCTCATATATCTCCTCCTCTCTTCCCTCTCCCTCTCTTCGCTCCTCTCCCATCTCCATGTTCCGTCCAAACGAGCTAAAAAACCAGGCTTGGGTTCAGTGGTGGAGTTTCATCGATTTGAAATAGTTCATTGAGCTAAACACCAAGGGCTGGGTGCAGACCTCCTCCGTCTCCGATCTCATTTAGTCAACGGTTCTTGTCGTTTTAAGTTTGTTTCTTTTGCTTCTTTCCTTTGCTTTACTCCATTCTCGTCTCTCTCCCTCTCTCTCTCTCTCCCCTCAAGTCTTAGGATCTACCTCTCTACCTGTCTACATCTTTGTTTTCTTATGTACAGTGTGATGTTGTATATCTCAAATATAGAAGTCAACGATATTGTTTTCCTGATATAGAAGTCGAACATTAATCATTAATGTTGATTAATGTTGAGGTAAATAACTCGTTCCCAACTTTTTTTTAAAGTTATAATTTAATCTATAATCTTTTTTTTTTAAATTTAATTGGACCTAATCTTAAAAAAATGTATAATTTGATCATCAAGCATTAATTTTGACCGTTAAGAAATGTTTAAACCATTTTAATAAAAATATTTTAGTAAAATATGTAATATGTTATAAGTAAAATAAAATTAAAACATAAAAAACAATAAAAAAGATAAAAAATAATCAATATATATTATTAAATTCAATTTTTTCACAAAAAAATTCTATGAGATTAAATTCTTGAAAAAAAAAGAGATCTAATTCCCTCAACATTTTTCTTTAAAAAATCAGTAAAACACAAAAAAAAAAAGAACGAAAACAAAATCTGCTACTTCTTTCTTCCAGATCCCAAACCCAACTAAGCTTCCCATACACGGTAGCCTTGTCGTCGGCCCTTTTGACACCGCCGCTGCAGCTGCAGCCATTCTTTCGCCCCTCTCCTCTCCCTCTCTCTCACCCCCATCCCTTCCGTCATTGTTGCCCCAGATGACGCTTGGGTTTGTAACGAGATGTCAGCGTCCGGGGGTCTCCGTTGTTGGAGGATTTTGTTGCGATGGGTGGGCCGGTAGTGATTTGAATTGGAGAAGAAGCTCGCGAATGCGATCTTAGAAATTTGAGAATGCTTGTAGATTGCAATCTTTCACGGTGGGTCGCGAAGGGGGTTTAGGGCTAACGGGGTCTTTCGCGGTGGATTGCAAGGGGGGTTTGGGTTCGACGAGGTGGCTAGGTCGTGAATGCCTATGGGTCGTGATCCTTCGTAGTGGATCACAACGGGGGTTTAGGACTGATGAAGCGACTGGGTTTAGGGGCCGATGTGGTCTGGGAGAGGGGCAAAGGTGGTTTGGGGGCTTTGGGAGGAGCGATAGGGTTTGGGTGTAGGGTCGTCGGCTGGGGTGGGGTGGTGGGGCGGGGAGGGGGACTGTGGGCAGGGTTTTTCCTTTTTTCTTGGAAATCAATTTTTGATCTTTTTGTATTTTAATATTATTCTTATTATTTTAAGAATATTTTAGTAAATTTGATTAAAAATGAGTGTGGGACCAAATCGTAAATTTTTTTTAAAAGTTAAACCTATTTAAATTAAAGAAAAATTAAAAATCAAATTACTACTTTTTTTAAAAATAGGTTAGGACCAACGAAATCATTTACTCTCAAGCTTGTTCAAACAAAACGAACGATGAGCTGCAATTGGAGGCAGAAGTTTCACCGAATTTCTTCTTTATGTTATCAGATTGTAGATTTGGTTTATATCTTTCTGCAGTTCCACATATTTGAATATTTATGTCCCAATTGTACATATTTGAGGACTTCTATTTTATTGTATTTATCTTAGAATGAGTCTAGAACAAAGATCTTTTGATTTTTTATCCTCGGTTTGTTTTCGAGTGTTGACCCGATGCTTTAGTTCAGATGAATGTCGTTGGTCCGGAGATGTTTCAGAGATTCATTTATGTGCACCACGGTGCCAAAATTCCTATAATGTGCAATGAATATATTTTTGTCATATAATTTCAAAGTTGAATGTTTGTTAATCATAATTACTATTAACAATTATGACAATTACTATATGTGTCCTATAACTTCTATCCAAGTATCATAACAATTACTATATGATTCATTAGCAAGTCATATATTTCTATTTAAGATTTTGATGGAAATGGATTAAGGGTGCATTTTCAACATTGCTAAACGTCAGTAATGTCTTGACATTTTGGATTTACTTACAATAATATTAATGCATTCATGTTGATAGTTATTAGAAGCATGATACTTTTCATTCTAATGGGTTATAATCTGCTTAGTCATAAAACATTGAGTTTTAATCTATTATATAATATACTTTTTAGATTAAATTTTACAATCTTTTTTAATAATAAGGTTATAAATCATGGTTTTAAATAAGATTGCTTTTCTGAGAATATATTAGTTACATGATAATAAATATGCAATATAATTGATACGTGCCACATATGACTAATTACAATTAAAAAAAAAAAAACCGAGGGAAAGAACTTCATTTCAACTATTTTCTCTGCACATTTTTTTTAATGACTGTCTCTCTCTCCCCATCTTTCTCCATATTCCGTTTTGTCTTTCAAGAAAATGGGCGAGAAAATTCGACGGATCTCTAATATGGAGTAATATATGTATATACACACAACACATATATATGTGTGTGTGTATATATATGTATATATTTCATTTTTCTCCCATCCTCACACACTTCTCTTCCGTTTGTTTAACAAGAAATTGGATGAATTACTTTGATAGCTTTCAAATCTCACTGATAATGTTGATATCGTTCCTTTCGTTGGCAATCGACTGCTATGGATTTCGTCTAATTACATATTTTGTTATTTTTTCCTCTATTTACATACTTTTCAACTCACTTTTTTTATGGTTTCATGAGCTAACCCTTTTATTGGCTTACGATTTCATCATTTGGAACTTTACCAAATTTGTTTCTGTTCCTGAGCTTGGGTTTCAAGATCTTTCACAAAAGCTAATTCTCTTTGGTGGATAGATACTTGTGGAATATATGTTTTTTTTGGTTTAATATTGGAAATAGAGGGTTGGGACTTGGGGCATGGATTTTAGCCAAGATTCGTAGTATTGGCTGAAGCGGCGCCCATTTTATTCGGTAAAAGCTTTGAGGGCTTTTCAATTCCAGACGTTTCTCTTTCGGTCGCTCACTTTCCCCTTCCTCCTTTTCTCATACCTTTCTCTTCCTTTTTCAATCTTTGTTTTCCCTCTCTCTTTTTAACAGCCTCCCTTTCTCAATCTTGCCCTACCTGTCATTCTCTCTTCCCTAGAATTTTCATCCTAAAAATCGGTTTCTCTGTTCTTGTTTTGGCTTGGGTAAGATTTATCCCTCTCTCTCTTGCTTCGTATATTGTGTTTAGAAATTTTGTTAGGTAAAATTTATGCTAAGGTAAAATTTTTTCGGATTTATTGTTGTAATTTTGTTTTCTTTTCCTCTGATTTACTTTTTTTTTCCTCCCTCAACAGGTTGGAGCCTGAGAGGTCTTGGCCTTTGTCTGGTAAGTAGCTACAAAAAGAACGAGATATTTATTATTTATGCCATACTTTTTCTGTGTATATTGATTTGTGCCATATCAAAAAAAAAGTTAATCTAATTAAATGGCACAAATAAATATGACAATTAAATTAAAAAGACTAATACAGTTTTAGTGGCAATAAAAAACTATTCTATTTTTATTGAATTTAATTTGAGCTTTGAATATATATTTAGTATTATAAATTATAGTACGATGGTGTGGTGTGTTATTTTTTTAATTATTTTTTTAATGGGCATGAATTAATCTGAGCTATAAAGAGCCCAATAAAGTGAGTCTTTTGATTCCCTTTTACTTGTTAAGCTTTTTTTACTCTTTAATTTTTACCCTAGTTGAAATTATAGTTGTCTCTGTTACACTGAGTTTATTTTATTTTTTATTTTTCTTTTAAATTCTGTACAACATGAAACATTGATTTTTTTTTTCTTTTTTGGCTGTGTAAAAAGACAAAGGGCTTCCACGATACCCTTGGTAATTCTCAAAGATCAACTCTACTTCTTAATCATTTCTTTATTAATTTGAAGCCATTAGTGTTCTTAGCTAATGAACTTTTTTAGTGCTTTTGTTTGAATATATATTCGTATTTAATTTGGGTTACGAAATTGAGTGGAATATGATGTTTGTAAATGTTGATTTGAAATGGTGAAAATTTGTTCTGCTAACTGTTGCACAATTGGGTGTTAATTACCAAAAAAAAAAAAAAATCTGTTGCACAATTGCACTTCAGGCGGCAGAGGAAGCTGAGGCAAAGGCAAGCAGGTATTTGAAAGATGTATTTGATGAATAATTAAGGTGAAACATCACAAAAAATGCCTCAATAAACATTATGCACTCTGCCAGAGTGCTCGGCCACTTTGCAGGGCGCTCGGCCAGCATAGCATCAGGGCGCTTGGCCAGCATGCCAGATGCTCGACAAGCGTGCAGGACGCTCAACCAATATGCCAAGCAGGGCATGCGTCGTGGTTTTGTTGGTTGTGTTGGGTGTGAGTTAAAGGCTCATAGATGTGTATATATTTTTTATTCAAAATTGTTTTCCCAACGAAAATTCTATAGGATTTAATAGGTAAATGTACCCACAGCATTTTCCTACGCACCGCCTATGAAATTTTTCAGTGGGAAAGGCTATTCCCAACAAACCTTACCTATTCCTACTAAAAGTTTGCTGGAAAAACCACGTTTCTAGTAGTGTTCCTCTGTGCAAATTTTCTGAAAACTAGATTCAAAATTTTGAAAATTGAGTTTGATTCTTGCTATATGTTAGTTTCTTTCTTTCTTTCTTTTTTGATAGAATCATTGATTATATTAAATGTGCTTGGAATTCTAGTTGTCGTCTTCACTTGAAAATGTGCTATTGCTAAATTGCTAATCTTTTCTTTGTTTATATATATTTCCTTTTGCATTTGGTCATGGAGGAAATATTATTCAAGGTGTCCCTTCTGGCTATCCCACCACCCCAGACCTTTCTTTTCTTTAATAAAATTTTGAGTTGGAGACCGTTTTAGAGGGGTCAGTCTACCATCCTTACCCTGAAAAAAAAAATAAAAATGGACGGCCCTTTTGATATGTAACCGTTTAGATTAAAATGAAGGGTGAAGGGTGAAGATCTCTGAGAAGGTAAAGTTATTATTTGAGACAAGTGGGAGGTGGAGGGGGTTAATGGTGCTTTTTTTTTTGAGGGGGGAAAATGGATAAACTTCAATTACAATAGTCTGCCAAAACTGTAGAGACAATACCAGTAGGACTCTCTTCAAACCAAAATCCATCCTCCGTAGAGGAGAGGGCAAATTTTGCTAGAAGGTGGGCAACATTGTTCCCTGTTCGAGGGATAAAACTACGGGAGCCATCACCTACTACATCACAATAGTGTTTTACATCCGAGATAATACTATCACCAAGGGAAAAGGGGTTTTAAATGTCCAAGGCATTGATGGCTGAAAGGCAATCACCCTCAATGAGTTTAACGTTTAAACCTATTTCCAAACCAAAAGCAAGACCATCATGGTCAATTCACTATCAATTACAGAGAAATTTCTTACAACTCTTTTGTCATGGCACCTAGGACATCTCCCTCAAAATCTCGAATTAAGACCTCAATTCCCACATAGCCGATACCATTGCGAAGCGTCAACATTGAGTTTGAGAGTGCCTTGCAGAGGGGGAAACCATCAGGAAGAAGAGGCAGAGGCTTGGGAGGCAGGAGATATTACTTTGATGTTGAGAGATCTGATATCACTCAGGCAGCAACTTGCCTTTTGAAGAATAATCCCCGGTTCATAGAATTTAGCCTGATGAAGAAGTTGATTTCTGTTAAACCATCTCTGCCAGTGGATGATGGAGAACAACTCAAATTCAGCTTTCGTGCTGCGAGTCTTGAAAAATCAGCTAGGGCAGCAAAAGATCTAGTAGTGCATTCCTAAGGATGGCCCAACAAGTAGAGAGAGACCAAATTTCTTGAGCCTTGTTGCGGTGGAAGAGTGCGTGAGTTGTGGTTCCTCCTCATTCTGGCAAATGCAACAAATTTTAGATTTTAGAGATGTTAACGTTCCTTGATTTAAGCCGTTTAAGACCAAATGATGCATTTAATACAGAGTGAAAACCACATTGTGTTATAGAGAAAAGGTCCAATAAAGCTCGATTTTATACTGACATGAACAAAAGGGTAAAAATTAGGGTTTTTATTCCTTCCATTTTTTGCTGAAATGTATTTTTCAGGTGTTTTTGTTGAAATGGAGTTAGTTGTACGTGACTTTTTATGTTATTTCTCAATAGTTAATGCTGATTTTTTCTTTCACTTTTGTAATTAATTTTGATGTGTATTTAGAAAAATCTATTTGTTTGTAGTCGTATGTTTGATAATGGTCTGGGTTTTGTTATTCTTTGATAAGTTTGCCATATTACTAATTCGTAGTTGGTTTTGTCCCCTTTAGGGGTGTTTAAAAAATCCGGTAATCTGTCCAAACAATCCAAACCAAACCGGTGGTTTTTCTTTTCATTTGGACAGTTTGGATGGTTTTTTACAAAAATATTTTAGGTGGTTTGTTAGTAATTTGAACTTCTAAACCTTGCAAACCATTCACTAAACCATCATAGTATATAATTTTTATTTTTAAAATATTCTTTATGTAAGATATTTATTATTTATTTTTTTCATTGGTCATTACAAGAAATTCTACCTATACAAGATGCATCTTACTATACTCTATAGTTACACTTTTCTTAATCACTCATCATCAGTGTCCACAAAAATAAAATCAACTTAAAAACTAACATATATGTAACGCCCTTATATGAGGGTTAATAGTTTTTAACGAATTAAAATAAAAATCAGAAATTAAAAAAAAATTCAAAAATAAGGTTGTTCGGGACTTAAATGAAAACTCTTAAATCAAAACTAAAAATATAAACAATAATTAAACTACAGTTTAATGTAGCACCTTAAATTTAATAACATAAAACTGTCGTCATAATCATTTTAACCCTCAACATATCTTAACACAGTCACAAAAAATAACAATTGATGCTTACATCATCATGAAGAACATTCTTAACAATTGAAACAGTTCCAACGAAATATAACTATATAGCTTCTTCAACTATTTTTCTCGTAGTCACCTCACACTTACTGAGTCCTGAAAAGATAAAAATATAAGGGAATCAGCGACAACATTCTTAGTAGGAAAAACCATTATTCACCTTTATGTTTTTATCCTTACCACATTAAAACCTGCATGGTTAGTTAGTTCTCATCATTATTCATCAATTTTATCATGTTCAATTCCGGTGGATATCTTATGATCATTCTTACCAAGTTTCATACATATGTATAAATATACATATTAATTTATGATTCAATTATGCTCATCTATATCCACCGTGAAATAGAATATCATATAACTCAACTCAACGAAACCCAAAAGGGCGCGCATAATCACCCTCTAAACATTCCAAGGGTGTTCTAGTGAAGGGACATCAAGCCTCGAGTCTTCACCAAGTCGATTCCTGTACAGTGCGTTTTGGGACTTTCGACCCAAGGGAGCGTCATCACCTTTTCCTATTTTTCCTTTTAGGGTATTCATGCCTAAGGACGTAACTGCCGCCCTTTTCCCGTCTTACCACTTCTCTATATTCAATTATTATTTATAGAGTTAGTTTTCCTAATCATGCTTCTCAATTTACAATAACATTTGTTAAATTATTATATTCCTCGTTGTACCATACAGGACGAGTTTTACATCATCATGTTATAGATATAGTCATATATATATATATTAAAAATATAATATAGATAGCTTGCAACATAAAACAACTAAATTTTAATTTATCAAAACCTCACAAAGATGAGTAAAAGAATCCCTACCTTCTAAGCTTATCAACAATTTTTTAATCCCGAAATCAATTAACGTTAGCTCCACACTCCCTTGGTCCTAAGGCAGGCGTGCATACGGAGAATTTAAACTAGAGCACAACATATGACCACATTCATAAATAAATCATGTGTAAATCCATCTTACTAGTGTGCCATTAAAACTTTTATGTAAATTTCTTTTTGAATACCAAAGTAAACAATTTTTGTCTTAAACACAATATAAAATACATATAAGTAATCTATATGTTTTAGTTTCTAACAAGATTCATAAATCACTTAGGATAGTGTTGAAAAGGTTGCAAGACATTAAAGAATTAGGAAGTGAGCAAAGTTAGGTTCTCGGTTCAGGTTAGCAGCTGGTATACTGTGGCAAACTAGTTGTATACTTTTGCAAAAAGGCTGGTTAACTATCTACAATCAGCACATAGGTTAACAAGTGGTTTACTTAAGGTAGACGGGTGGTATACTGCCACTGGCAGTTTTACTAGTTTTTAATCTAAAAATTAAAAAATTTATAGAAAATAAAATACAATTCTGATTTAGGCTCATGATAGCTCATTGGAAAGCTTAGGATGTCTACTTTTTAAATATGTAAACCAATTTACAAAGTTTATTTTAGTTTAATCCAAGAATTTCAAGAAAGAGCCACTGCCCAAAAAGGTATTGCAAGTTCATGGAATGTCAAGTTTTTCTTTAACCCAAAGCAGATTATCCTTGTTCAAAATCTCAAAACCATTCCAAAATATGCAGCATGTATTATATAATCATAATAAACATATTCTCATGAGTTTTATACCAAAATCATCATCAAACCATACTCTAGGCTTTCTTGCAAATAATGATGAAAACATGCTTAAGTTTGCTCTTCAAGCTCAAAACAGTAAAACATCAATCTTAAAGTTATGAAAACCAGTTTTAAACATTCCTAGCATGTTTGTAATATTGTTATCAAACCAAAATAAAGGTTGGCTGTCGGTTTCAACTCAAGACTCAAGTTTTTGTACATAAATGCTCAAAGATGCATGTTAACATAACTAGAAATTTGCATGAATTTTGAATACAAAAATTATGCATTAAACATAGAGAAAACACATACTAAAACCAAGTTTGAATTAAAGAAAACCTACCTCAAAACTCCTTTGAAAAGCACCAAAGTTTGGGTTAAAAATCAAGCTTGAATTGACTCTAAAATGGCTTCAAATATGGCTAAAATTCTTGCTGAAATGGAGGTGATGGTGGCTGATTTTTATGGCTGTCTTGAAGAAGTTCTCTAAGTATTTTGCTTCAACAAAGAAATAGAAGAAGAGTGTGGGAACCGTGGAAGAAAAAGGAAGAAAAGATGAAGTCTTTGAAAAGAAGTGATAGAAGCGATTATGAAGAAGACATGTTGGAGCATGTCATGGAGGAAATAAAGAAAAGGGTGAAGGGTAGTTGGGAAAGATATCCTCATGTTTCCTCTGGAGACTTTAGCCCACATAATGCCAAAACGGCATTTTCGAGATTTATTAGAAGTTCCAAGACTTTTCAATAAACATACTAAATAAGTATATGAGAATTTTAGAAAATTTAAGAATAGATGGAAATAAATATTGTGAAATGGATTTTAAATGAAACAAATTTTTGATTGGCACACTAAAAATTAATTTAATTACTTTAATACCCATTAGGAAATAACAGGTGTCACAGCTCTAGCCCCCTTAAAGAAATTTCGTCATTGAAATTCCAAATCTAGCAATACTAGTAAAAATCTCAATTCCATTATAATTCCAATTCCAAGTCTAAACCGTCAATGTTGTTTGTTCTCCAAATTTAAGTTGTCGTATCTCCACTTATTTACTTGAATTTCAATCTCACTCTGAATATTAAATCCCTCAATAAGAGTATTTCTAACAGGTTCCAACTTACAACACCGTATAATGATCTAGGAATCTAATTAGGCATACATATTGACCATACCATGATTCTAGTCCTTTATTGTCCATGGACTATGATTTACAATTACATTTAAGGAGATTGCTAGGGAAATTTTGTATACTTCGTCTTTAGGTTCCTTTTCTTTTCTGAGTAAGGAAAAGTCAAAGATAGTTGATTTCATATTTCAACTAATAAACTAAAACATAATCATGAAACATATATCACAAACACTTCTATTCAAAACCATACATTAAACTTGTTCATAGATAGAGATATTAGATGAAATTTCGTAGTTGCAAACAAACATGACAGATTCTTTATTAAACAGCTATCCTCATGACACAAATGTTCAACCTAAATAATATACTCATATTTCTTACAAAACATTCCCACAACTGACTTTGGTACTTCCACATAACATTAACAGAATGCTACACAGTACAAACATGATACTGATACGTTTCGAGAGTACAAGGCACTTCGTATATTCAGCTATCCATATCATGCATTTTTAGAGAATACAAAAACATCAATAAACAAAAGATTGGACCTTAAGTAGGATGCGTTTCAAGAGCATCAAGTGCTCCGTATCCAGCCATCCCGACATTAGGCTCAATGAATCTAAAAGTTTTAATAACGACATACCATAAGAAATACAAAGTGCAAGGTAAATGATTATTCGTGACACACAAAATACGGACACACATGCCTACATGCCATAGATAAAACTAAAAGATTACAGATGGAGATTCAAATCAATTGGCCGCTTCCAGCTTTCCCTTTCCCATTCAAGCTTGGATGTTGCAGTGTCGGATTTCAGATGTATGATTTGCATCTTATCTAGCAATTCCTCAACTGTTGAAGCAGTAACGAAGATTTGTCTCTCCGGTTCTGCAATGATGTTTTCTTCCACAGCGTAATCTAGAAATTTCAAAAGACCATCATAAAAACCATTTACATTTAGTAGTCCTAAGGGTTTGACATGAAAGCCTAATAATTGCTTACAAGCAACAACGGATATTTTCTCAAGGGTACCTAGACCACCAGGTAATGCTATAAAACTATCAGAATTATTGATTATGGCTTTAAGATTTCTAGGGATGTTTTTGAGTCCTTTTTCCTTACTTATGGTTTCCTTATAAAGGTTTCCTTCAGCTAGAATATGAGGCCAAATCCCTACAGTTGTGGCGTCACTAGACCTAGCTGCTAGCGTCATATTTTCCATTATTTTTATACTACCACCTCCATAGATTATGTTAATCTTCTAGGACTTGCCCTAAGTGTTTTGCAGCTTCTACATAGGCTTTATCTTTTCTAAGGCTGGAACCACAAAAGACACAGACATTCTTTATTTTCATGATGGACTAAGAGGTAGACATATTTGGTTTATATAAATGATTGCTTTATGTATGCTCCACTTAGACTTCAGGTTCTACATGAGATTTTAAGGATGAGGAATACGCAAAAGGGACTAAAGAGACAGATGAGTAGGAAATGAAAAGGTAATCCAAAGATTTAAACAAAATCTTGTGCGGGTAAGAAAGTAAGATAAGGTAATTGATAGTTTATAGAAAATCTAATTCACTTTTTGAAAAAGATTAGACTCTAATTGTATAACTTTTGACAATTGAGAATAGTTTGACAGAAGAACCTCTTGACACAACTGCAGACCTTTTAACAAATATACATCAAGTTTAGAAATTCAATATAAATGACAAATACTGTAGAACTTTTGAAATTTGAGACACAAATCTTGAAATATATGGATAAATTTTTAAAATTCAAACATGTTACTGTACTGTATATGACGTGCCTGATAAGATAATATATTTTATTAATATATATTTAAGAAAACCATAAATTAAATGAGATACTAAAACTTATTTTATCAATCTAATAATCACAATTATTTCGAACATAAAGGCAAATATTTGAGTAAAAGAAAAACACACTGTTGAACATCAACTGAAACTGTTTCAAATAAGCAAAGACTAAACAACCTTTATAAAGTGATGGATTATTCCCCATCCAGTTTTCTTATAGCTTGGCAAACAGGATCTAGAAATACCATATTTCTGAGGCGTTGTCTTTTTGTGTGAAATTTAGGCCAGAGTTTAAAAATAGTTCATTGAACATATCCACTAGGGTGACCATGAAGAGGAGGATAGATGTTATCGAAGTTCTCTTTTGAAATCTATCATTACAAAACCATATTTTATCCTCTCTATTCGTAGACATAAAACATGGTGAAGTACATTTACCGTTACAATTTTGTCTTCCACATTTGTTACAAGTGACTATGATAGCACAAGCTCTTCTTTTCATCGCACTATGACTGGTACCCATTCCTGGTAAACCGCATCTTGACTAAAGTCACTTAGACAGATCTTCCTTTCTATCAGCATTTTCACATTACAAGGGATGCCAAAACGCATAAGAATCCACAACCGAGTGATCCTAGCCTTGTATTTTTTTCTGAGAATCTTTTGAGAGAGTGATGAGAAATACTTTCTCAAGTGTTGGTACTTTGGGTCCATGATAAAATGAAAGAAGAGTAAATAGAAAGGAAAATTTGAGACAATAAGTTGCAGAATCCTAGAATTCCTTCTCCTTTTAGAGAGAAAGAAGAATTTTTAGAGAGAAAGAAGAGGATTTGTGATTTAGAGAGAGAATAACAAATTAAGAGAGAGTAAACTTAGAGAAATAAGCTCCTATGCACAGTAGACGTATATGTAAACAATGATTAAACTATTGTCGATGACACGTATAGAGGCCACGTGGGAGAGACAATGTGAGTCAAACTAATTCAGGATTTAGACTAGGCCCAAATGTTTTAAGCTGAAATGGGTCGAGTTGTTTCGGGCCTTAATACATTTGGAATGAGTTAAATAACAAGCACGAATTTGGAACTCAACTTATACAAATCTTAAGCCCAATTTGAAGGCCGCTTAAAACATAATTGACCAAAATAAATGACAAAACCCAATTTAATAAAAATCATAAGTTCCCTTGAATGTTATCCAAATCATATCATAACAAAATCCTCTTCTAACTTAAATAATTTGTTTTAATCAAAACATTATTGAGCAATACAAACACTCCAATCTTATCCTTACTACTCAATATCCATTAATATAGATCTATCATTAATACTACCAAGAGTTTTGAATGTAACTAGTCTTAAAATCAATATATTTTCTGTCTTCCAACATAGACCATATCAAAGAGCAAAGACCATTAATATTATACTTAAGGACATCTATTATCCTCACAATCCCACTTATACAATCTTTAATTTTCTTATATAACAAATCCTTAAGCGACCAAGAGATTCACATTTAAGCATCTATAGATTAAACCTTTCATTATAAAGATTCCAAAATCATCACTGGTGCCCTAAATATTATGATTTACTTAATGAAACTTCTTTTCACACTATATTTATTCATAAAGATCATTGGCTTCACTTAAACACAATGTATGCAACAAAATATTCTAACCTTGAAATTTAAGCATTCTTTGCCTTTACACAATCTCAATAGACCAAAACACTAACATTTATCCTTGTTAAGATTCAATACCATGAATTTCTAACTTATCTCATATTGCTTAAGTAAATGGAACCTATAAGAAAATTTACCAAGACTTAAACATTCTGTCAAGTACACGCATAATCGCTACATAGGTTTAAATCAATTATGAAGAATTTAACATAACTAGGCAAAATTTTGAAATCAACAACTCAAACCTTATATTTCTCATTATTTTTCACAAGATAAACGGCCCTTGAATCCTCGTATCTATGTGAATTTCTCATCATTCTATACGAATTAGAAATGCTTATAAATCCTAGCATTATACGAATCTCTCATAAGCATTCTACATATAAACCCATTCCTTATAATTATTATTCCTACATAACCATTAATACTTTCATTCTACATAATCATTGCAGTCACATAACCGTTAATACTTCTATTCTAGGGCCTTTTCATGTTAAATCCTCTTGGACTGTATAAATCAACCTGCAGGTTCATTTTGATGATGACATTAAAATTTAAACTTTAAAACCATCTCGAAAACAGATTTTTAAAGTGGTGCCACATTCCCTAGGTTAACCGAACCTAGGTTTTGATACCAAAAATTCTATAACGCCCCTATATAGGGGTTAACAGTTTTTAATGAATTAAAATAAAAATCAAAAATAAAAAAATTCAAAAATAAGGTTGCCCGGGACTCAAATGAAAACTTTCAAATAAAAAAAATATATATATATATATATATATATTCAAAATATAATATACATAGCTTGCAACGTAAAACAACTAAATTTTAATTTATCAAAACCTCACAAAAGATGAGTAAAAGAATCCCTACCTTTCAAGCTTATCAACAATCTTTTAATCCCAAAATCAATTAACGTTAGCTCCACACTCTCGTGGTCCTAAGGCGTGCATAAGGAGAATTAAAACGAAAGCACAACATACGACCATATTCATAAATAAATCATGTGTAAATCCATCTTATTAGTGTGCCATTAAAGCTTTTATGCAAATTTCTTTTTGAATACCAAAGTAAACAATTTTTGTCTTAAACACAATATAAAATACATATAAGTAATCTATATGTTTTAGTTTCTAACAAGATTCATAAATCACTTAGGATAGTGTTGGAAAGGTTGCAAGACATTAAGGAATTAGGAGGTGAGCAAAGTTAGGTTCTTGGTTTAGGTTAGCAGCTGGTATACCTTGGCAAACTAGTTGTATACTTTTTCAAAAAGGCGGGTTAACTATCTACTATCAGCACATGTGTTAACAGGTGGTTTACTTAAGGTAGACGGGTGGTATACTGCCATTGGCAGGTTTACTAGTTTTCAATCTAAAAATTAAAAAATTCATAGAAAATAAAATACAACTCCGATTTAGGCTCATGATAGCTCATTGGAAAGCTTAGGATGTCTACTTTTTAAATATGTAAACCAATTTACAAAATTCATTTTCATTTAATCCCAGAATTTTAAGAAAGTGCCACTGCCCAAAGAGGTATTACAAGTTCATGGAATGTCAAGTTTTTCTTTAACCCAAAGAATATTATCATTGTTCAAAATCTCAAAACCATTCCAAAATATGCAGCATGCGTTATATAATCACAATAAACATATTTTTATGAGTTTCATACCAAAATCATCATCAAACCATATCTCTAGGCTTTCTTGCAAATAATGATGAAAACATGCTTAAGTTTGCTCTTCAAGCCCAAAACATTAAAACATCAATCTTAAAGTTATGGAAACCAGTTTTAAACATTCCTAGCATGTTTGTAATATTATTATCAAACCAAAATAAATGTTGGTTGTCGGTTTCAACTCAAGACTCAAGTTTTTATACATAAATGCTCAAAGATACATGTTAACATAATTAGAAATTTACATGAATTTTGAATACGAAAATTATGCATTAAACATGAAGAAAACACATACTAAAACCAAGTTTGAATTAAAGAAAACCTACCTCAAAACTCCTTTGAAAAGCACCAAAGTTTGGGTTAAAAATCAAGCTTGAATTGACTCTAAAACGACTTCAAATATGGCTGAAATTCTTGCTGAAATGGAGGTGATGGTGGCTGATTTTTATGGCTGTCTTGAAGAAGTTCTCTAAGTATTTTGCTTCAGCAAAGAAATGAGAAGAAGAGTGTGAGAACCGTGGAAGAAAAATGAAGAAAAGATGAAATCTTTGAAGACAAGTGATAAAAGCAATTACGGAAGAGACATGTTGGAGCATGTCACGGAGAAAATAAAGAAAAGGAGGGTCAAGGGTAGTTGAAAAAGATATCCTCATGTCTCCTCTAGAGACTTCAGCCCACATAATACCAAAATGACATTTTTGAAATTTATTAGAAGTTCCAAGGTTTTTCAGTAAACATACTAAATAAGTATAGTAGAATTTTAGAATATTTAAAATAGATAGAAATAAATATTGTGAAATAAATTTTAAATGAAACAAATTTTTAATTGACACACTAAAAATTAATTTAATTACCTTAACACAGGTGTCACAATATACAATTAAGACTTACTCAAGGATCAAAGGTTCTCTGTTGCTTTCATTTTTATGTTCATGGGATCTGCTATTGTCTTCTTTTCTTTTTTGTTGTAGATAAACTGTTACGAACTTATCTGACAGCATTTGGAAACTTGAGATGGATCCTTGTTCCAACTAGTTGAACCACGTCGCCAATGTACTAAAGAGCATTCTCGGGAAGACTTTGCAATATAGATGTTCGTTTGAAGTTTCTAACATCATTACTTGCTGAAATAGATGTAGAAACTCAACTGGATCTGATTTTCCATCAAAGTTCTTCATTTTCAGAGCCACAAATTTCGCTGTTTCGGCTCCATCAAGATCTCTTCAGTGAAAGGGGATTTGGCCATGTTTTTGGGTTCTTTGTTCGCCATTTCCGCCAGAGTGAAATTCTTTATTTCTTTTAGTTGCCTATCCAAACAGTCTTTCTTCATTATTTCCTCGTTCATGTCTTGTCTAGTAAAACATTGTCCTGAGATTTCTACCCTGTCAGCTATCTTTGGAGCTTTATTCTCTATCATCCTTCTTCGTTCCTTCTCAGGGTACGTCTTCTTTGTAGTGAGCTCTCAAATGACTCCGTTCGGATCGGCTTTGTCTTGTGGAAACTCTTCAACTTTGACTTCGTCCACCATCTTTGCCTAAGGCTTCTGATTTCCCCTTTTAGCTTCTTCAAGTTGTTTCAATAGATATTTTTGATTCTCCATCTTTTGTTGCATTTTTTCTTTTAAATGTTTGGCTTGGGTTTGCAACCTTTTGATAATCTGGATTAATTTTTGCTGCGGATCTATGGTCTGGTTTGGCATGTTGACATTTGATTCTGATTGTTGGTTTTCTTCTTTATTTTTGATAGTTTTCTTTGAAATCGCCATTACTGATTATGGCTTGTAAAGCAGCTTTTTGTTCTTTCAGATTATTTCCCACAGATGGCTTGAATTTGTTTGGGAGATTTTTAGATCCGACCAAACAATCACTATCCAAAACTCTGAGGTAAGGCTATGTTTAAAGGAAAAAATTCTCTTAACTCTTAGAGTTTTTCTCTCTAGATTCTCACTCTAGAATTTTCTTAAATGGTCTAAAGGTCCCCCCTATTCTGATTATTCCCTTATTTATAGACACAAAAATTGTTTCCTTTTTTAGTTTATACCGTCAGATTCCTTTTTTATTCCTAATTATTAGATTTATATTTATGATATGGCGATTCATCCAATTACTCTGAAACTTTCTCTTTTCTTACTCTGTTTTAGGTGGGTAATCGTACGTAATTTTCCGAAACGATATTGTTAAACTTATCATAAGCTACGTCGTTTCATCTTTCGATGTTGATTCAACTGCTGCTTTATTCAAACAATGTTGTCTTAGTTTAACAATTTATTTGTACCCCCACGCTTTGGTTTTCCAAAAAAAAAAAAAAAAAAGGGAAAAAAGAAACAAAGCTTTATGTTGGGAGTCTCGAGGTTCAGTTAATTCGGTTTTGGGTTGTGTTTCTTGATTTCTATTGAAAGCCTTTATTTTCTTTGGAGGAAAGAAAAAAACTTGTCTGAAACTCGGGATAAAGGGACATGAATCGGGAAATTTAGTGGGTTGTTTTTCTTGATTTCCATCAAGATACTTTATTTTTGTAGGAGGAAAAAACGAAACAATTTAAAACTAATGGAACAATGGACATGAATTTGGAAACTTTTCCGTTAAAGGCATAAAAGGATTTTTTTTTCTTTTTTTTTTTCCTTTTTTGTTGCACAAGGCTACGTTGAAATTCTTTACAGAGAGAGACAAGGATCTTGCTGGAATTCAATCCATTTAATGAAAAATAGTTCTGTTGTGTCTCTCTCTCCTTTGAACATCTTGGTTGATTTTTTAAATAACTTTTTTTGCAAGATATGTTTGGGGAGGACGAAAATTTATGCAAATTACGGGAAAAATGGGAGTTTGGCGGTTGAGAAACTTTGATTTGTGCTGCGCCGGAGCGAATATTGGCGAAGACTCGTTGAAGGTGTCAGATGGGGGAAAAAACTGATTTTTTTGCAAATTTTTCTTATGTTTCTTTTTTTTTTTTTCCTAGATTTACTGCGCATCTGGTATTAGAAAGACGAGGTAAAAGGGAAGCAAATATTCCTTTTTTCAAAAGCAATTTTTGGTACTTTTTTAAGGCGTCTAAAATATAGCTTTAGAGATGGTAAATATTTAGGCATATCATATAATCTTAGCTATGGGAGTTGGCAAGTTTCAAAATGAAAAAGACAAAGTGAGTGAAGAGAAGGGAATGTTAATAGCAAAAGTACTAAACAGGTACCTAGCTTTAGTGGCATGGGCTTAGTACTGTCAGAAGAGCTTGACAGGTCTGAAAACTCAAGTAGTAGCCGTTTTTAAATTGGCATAAAAGGTAGTACGGAAAATTTAGGATAAGGTACATGTTACCATAAAAGTTATTTTTTTAATTTAATTTTTTTTGGGCTTTTTTTAAATTCTCGCTTTAGGGAATGAAATATATGTTTATCAAACTTGGTTTATATTTTTTTTTCTGTTAAGAATTGTTTTGATTTTAGTTTTGAATAACTTACCTTCAACTGTATGCCCTCGACAATTATTGTCTATATATACTTATTTTCCTTTGTCTTTATTTTCTTATAAAGCAAAAAAAAAAAAAAAAGCGAAAGAAAAAATTCTTTTGCATTTCCTACAGCGTAGAGAGAAACGTGAGATATAGTAGAAAAGAGGGAGAGAGAGAGAAACCTGTGAAGAGATCCTGGTTCGTGCTCTTTGTACGGCATAGAAAGAAACGTGAGATATGGTAGAAAAGAGAGAGAAAGAAAGAAAGAAAGGGAGAAGAACCTGTGAGGAGGATGAGGAGGAAGAAGAAGAGAGTTCTATCTGTTCTCTTAAGCGGCTTAAGGTAAGTCAACCTTCCACTATATCACTTGTACTGTGCTTCTATTATTTAGAAGCACGTTGTAAAGCTTTATAATATTATGTTGTGGCTTATGTTGCGACCATGATTTCACAAGTTTTGTAATGAGTATTAAATATGTATGGTACCAAACATAACACTAAAATTGAGACTGTCTCAATGAAATCTCTCAACAAAATGTATTGATACGATGCCTACACTTAAGTAGCCTAAAACAATCACCAAGTCCAATGACTTTTCTCAATTTCATAAGTCTTGAACCTATTGCCTTCAATACTGATTAAGCAGAACGCTACTTAACCAAGCATATGTCTATGAAATATGTCCGTAAGGCCTCGTTTGGCACGCATGACTGGATAGGATAATGAGGATTACATCGTGTTTGGCCCGAAGGAAAGCTCGAGAAAATGAAAGAAAGAGAGAGAAACTTTGTGAGAGAAAATAGATATGAAGGAATTAAATTCTGTTTTGTTATTCGTTAAAGTCAAGAACCTGATTGAGACACAATATATAGCTGTACATGACAGCTAACTACAGAATTCTAAGCTATGACTGATCAAGACTTGCTACGTGTACAATTAGTTACACAGTTATACCAACTAGCTATTACTCTCAACAGCCCCCACAAACTTAGCGTGGAACTTGGTTCTACTCTAAGTTTGGAACGAAACTGAGGAAACTTAACACTTGAAATAGCTTTAGTGAATACATCTACAATTTGATCTGTAGAGGGTACATGTCTGACATCAACAATCCTTCTTAGCACTTTTTCTCGTACAAAGCATAGATCAAGTTCTTTATTTTTGTTCGAGCTTGGAAAACATGATTTGCTGTTAACATGACAGTGCTCAAATTATCACACCATATGACTGGTGTTTTGCCACTGACAACTTGTAATTCTCCTCGCAGTGACTCTATCCAAATGATTTCTGAAACTAAGATTGCAGGACTTTGGTATTCAACTTCATTTGAAGATCTGGAAACAGTATGTTGTTTCTTGGATTGCTAAGCTACCAAGTTGTTGCCAAGGAAGACACAATATCCAGATGTTGATCTTTGATCATCTATGTTTGTGGCCTAATCTGCATCACTGTAGCCTACCAATTCTAAACTGGAATTAGAGCCTTTCAAATGCAGTCCATAATCAAAAATACCTTTAAGATACCTTAGAATGTGTTTAGTTGCTTTCCAGTGAACTTCTAGAGGATTCTGCAGGAATTGACAGACCGTATTGACACTAAAAGCCAGTTCAGGTCTGGTTATGGAAACATAATGAAGTGCTCCTGCTATACTTCTGTAAAGCTTAACATTAGACATTGGATCACTACCGTAGCTAGCTAGTTGAAGGCCACTATTTGTAGGAGCTGAAACTGGCTTTGACCCTTATATTTTAGCCTTGCAAAGAAGATCTGTGATGTATTTAGTTTGATTTAACAACAGCCCTTCACTTGTCTTATTGACTTCTATGCCCAAAAAGAAACTCATTGCACCAAGGTCTTTTAAGGAAATTTTTTTCTTCAAATTGTCAATAGCACTTGATCAGTTTTTGAACAACTTCCTGTAACCAAAATGTCATGAACATGCACAAGAATGAATGTTGTATGTTGTGCTGTAACTTGAACAAAAAGCGACTAATATGACTTGGCTGAAGTGAATCCAAATTCAAGTTAAGTAGTGTAGAGCTTTTCAAACTAAGCTCTTGGGGCTTGTTTTAAACCATACAAAGATTTATGCAGTTTGAAAAGTGAGGAAATAGAGGATCAATAAATCCTACAGGCTACTCCCTGTACACCTCTTCATTTAGCTCTCCATTTAAGAATGCATTATTTTGGTCTAATTGTCTAACACACCAGTTTCTACTCAAGGCAACGATTAGGAAAACTGTAATGGTTGTTGGTTTTACCACTAGACTAAAAGTCTCAGTGAAATCAAATCCAGCTACTTGATGGAAGCCTTTTGCAACAAGCTGAGCCTTGTACCTTTGAATTGTGCCATCTGGATTTTCTTTGACTCTCCAAACCCACTTATAGCCAATAGCTTGCCTTCCTTTAGGTAAAGTGACTAGAGACCAGGTTGGATTCCTCATGAGTGCCAAATATTCATCCTCCATAGCGGCTTTCCAATGATCTTGTTGCATAGCTTCCTCCACAAAAGTAGGGACAGTACTAGCTACATATATCTTTGGCTTAGAACAAGACAAAGCAGACGATGAAGATTCAAGACTGGAATGAGTAAGACTCGACATATACCTTTAGCTACATATAACTTGTTCAAAAGCCTCAAGGATCATTGATGGCTTAAGTTTTCAAAGCATTTTCCAAAGGTTTTAAGCTAAAATTTTCAAACTCTGAACTTGGGATTTTTTTTTTTAAATTATGTTTTTAGTATATATGTATGGTTTGTGCATTGATCTTATGCTTACTAAGTTGTTTAGAGACCAAAAATGAAGGAAGAAGAAAACAATTATACAAAATTTTCCAAAAAATGTCATTTTTTTAAAAACTACATCATTGTTTTTGTCTAGCAGAACATATATAACAAGAAAAGTACCCACCCCAAGATTTGAATTTGCAACCTTTTAGTACTTGATCATTTGTTAGACCACTTCACTATGACTTTTACTTATGCCAAATTCAATCGCATTTATTTTATATATTATTAAACTAGACCGACATGACCCAACCCAAATTTCAAAATTTTTGTTTCAATTGTTTATTTTTCAAAATATTTAATTTCATTTTATTTTGTTTTAAAAATATTTACATAATATTTTACATCAAAATATGGGTTAAGTTTGTTATTAAAATTCGTGTTTAAACTTATATGCATACTGTGAGCATATTATTTGTAAGACACACTAATAAAATAAATTGACATAATTACGATGTAGCTAATTTAGTTAGATTTTAATCCTTCTATGAATTAAAGTCAAGGACGTATTTGGAGCATACGTGGTGGTGTTAACAAGTTAGAAGTTATCTGTCAATAATTTGCCAATAAGATATGAATTTATTACTTAACTTTTATGAGGTTTTATTTAATTAAAATTGATTGTTGTTTTGTAAGATAAATTATATATTATTTGTTAATATTATTATATGAATATCACGTAGAACATAATATTGTTGACCGATCTTGTAATTTACTACGAGGTCAAATTGTTTTGATATGTTTTAATACAATTTTGAGAAGCATGATTGGATAATACTGACTTTACATATAGGTAAGGATATGAGATAATGGTGAGATGTGAAGAGGGTAGTGATTACGTCCTTGGGCACGTATACCCTAAAAGGTAAATGGGGAGGAGGCGTCGGTACTCCCTTGGATCAAAAGTCTCAGAACACACTATATAGGAAACGTCTTAGTGAGAATCTAGGACTCGATGTCCCTTCACTGACAACTCATGATTCGGTGCATTGAGTTGTCAAGCTCACCCTTCGGGGTTTCGTTGAGTAAAGAGACACAAATTCTCAATTTCTTTGTGGATGTCCAAAAACATTATTTAATTATGTATACTATTTTATGATATAGAAACATGGTAATGTTTGATTGTAGAGCATCCACCAGTTTTATACAAAAATGGATTTGTTATAAATAATATTATGAATGAACAAATCATGCAGGTTTAACATAGTAAGTAATAAAACTAAAATGTGAGTAATGGCTTTCCTATTGAGCAAGTTGTCACTCATCCCTAATATGGTTATCTTTTCTTTTCAAGGTATATACAGTGTGAGGTGACAATGAGAAAATAGTCAAGGGAACTATGTAGCTATGTCCAGTTAGAGCCGCTTCATTTGTTAAGAATAGTTTTCCTTATGATGTAAGCATCCTATATTTCTATATGTGATTGTGTTAAGCTATCTTGAAGGTTGGAATAATGATAATGAGAGGTTTATAATATTAAATTAAAGATGTTACATTAAACCGTGGTTTTGTTGTTTTTATATTTTCTTTAATTTTCAAAATTTGTTTCAAGACCCAGGCAAATTTTCAGAAAGTTTTAATGTTTTATTTTATTTTCTAGTTTTCTATTTAATTTATTAGGGGCGTTATAATAATCCTCAAAGCTGAACATGCCACAAGAGCTTTATTGAAACACACAAAATCTTGGAACCCAAGACCACATCTGCTTTTTGGTAGTATAACTTTTAGATTTATATATTGTAATGCCCCTTTACGGACGTCACAATAATCGTTATTTTTACCGTTAATTTAACATTTTGAGATAATAATTCAAATAAAATACTTACGCTTAAACAAATATCCCCATGCATAATTTTTTTTTTGAAACTACTTACTGGATTTGCTTCTCTCGCCTCGATTAGCCCAACAAAATACCTATAGTGTTTAGTTAATTGATCACTTCTAAAAATGGTTAGTTTACAAATACAATCATTTTCTAAATTATGGACACACAAAACTTCAAACAATGTTTGAATCTCTCGAGAAAAAGAATTGTATGTCTAAATAATTTAACCATACCAAAATAAAGAAACATGGCATAGTCCTCAAGAAACCACAATTAAAGAAATATTAAACAATATCAAAAGTCTATAGAAAAATAAATCAAGTCTTGATTCAAAATTAGTGCGGACAGTAATATTAATAATAAAATCATTGATCAAATCATTAATTCTTTTCATGGTGTGGTTCCGTTTCTAATCCAACACTCCTAGTGCATACGCCCATCTCTGTCCTTCACCTATTCAATATGCCTTTTACCTTTGTCTGCAACATGATATAAAGCTAAGTAAGCGTAAGCTTAGTAAGTGCACATCCTTATTTCAAAACATAAAACATTTCATAAAAATCATTACATAGGATCCTGATCATAATTATAGTAGTGCATGAGGTATAAGTTTATATAGAATATATATTTTCATTTAAACTTCCATATGAAAATATTATTCATTTTATCTTTGGGGCCCAAGTCTTGAACCATAAACATACACATCATAGGCCCGTTGTCATGAAAGAAATGGAGTAGCTTGTCCCAAACTAAACATGACAAGTCTAACCTTTAGGACATCATAAGCAAAAACATAGGGAGTGCAATGCTTAATTAAGTGATACATATACATACATACATACATACATATATATATATATAAACTTTCTTTGAAAAACTATCATAAACCATAAAGAAACATGAACATAAAAACATCCTTAGGAAAGTTCATTGTAAAAAGGTCTTGAAATAAGAACATTAGATCACAAACCTTTACTTATAAAACATTGCTTAGCATTTTCATAAATTTTATCATGTTGTGGGTGAGAATGTACTTACTTGTCTTGCTTGCTTAGTAAACCATAACTTGGGTGATGTTGCCATGGTTGTCGGTATGCTCGTCTTTTAGAGTGTTCATGTCAATTATTCATATAATACATAAAATTAATATTCCTCTTCATGATATCATTTAATATCATAGTACATCATCATATATCATTGTTAACAAAACAAAGCATCTTTGAATCACAAACATGCACTTAAAGTCAAGAAACATAAAGATAGAAAACTTGACCTATAATGACTTAGAGAAACTAATCTCAAACTATAAGCATAATTAAAGTGTAAGAATTATTCCATAACATAGCTACCATATACAAACATCACTCAAATTTTCTTCTCTTGAAAATATTAATCCAAAATATCTTTTTGCAATTTCTAAAACATTCAAGTAAATCTGCCAATAAGAAAAACTGCCTAACTTTTAAGGATTCATAACCCTATATCTTTCAATTCATACTCAATTAGAGCACGAAAATTTACAGGAATAAAATTAACACATACACACACACACATATATATATATATTTAATACTTAGATTTTTCTTTAGCCATAAAAATTTCATTTGATAGTTAAAATAAATCACATATTCAATACCATAAAATCTGCTAGCAAAGTCTGGGCAGTGAGCAGTCCTAATTAAAAGTTATGTATTAAATTATTTATGATATAAAATAATTAAATTTACTACATATAAGAGACACATAAGGAAATAACATATCCAAAATTCAACTTCAAATAAATTTGAAGTAATTCAAGACACACGTTCGAATTCAAAGTTAATATTAACATCAGACATGTTAGACATCAAACTTGTTCCATTCAAATATTTTTATAAAAACAAATATGTATGATATGCTTTTGAAATTTTTATGTGACATGGTTAACTTATAAATATAAGTTTGAAAATAAAAAATCATGCAAAACATATTTATAAATATGATTTATCATCTCATGAATTACATAGAGCATATTAGACAGACATTTATAACCACTGAGTACTTGTCAATCAACAAATTTTATCTTAAAGCATAATAAGGATATGAAGCTAAAACTTTACATACATTTAGTTAACATATTAGCAATGATTCATAATTTTTTTTAGAATTAAAAGACGCTTTTTGCCTCGTAAAATGGATTGTACAAAACAAAAATACAAATCTGTCAGCAATTACAATTTTGTGAGCAATGTTTGATTGAAAGCTCATAACTGTAAAAATATTTTGAATGAAAAATTGTAAAAAATCCCAGACATATCTAAAATTTATATACACATCATATCTAAGAATTGTAGCAAAATAAAATCATTTGATTTCAAAACGTTACCAGCCACCTTACCAACAAACCAAAAACCCTCAAATTCTCTTGTCATACTCCAACAACAAAACGTTATTTTTATGAAATTTCATGATATCATATGAACATAAATGTTTTCAACCATAAAGTAACATACATGCATACACATTCACAATCATAAAAGAACAATTTTCTGACAAAGTTTATCACAAAACAATATATATCAATTATAAGAATTCAAAATCATGAAAACTTAAAACATACATTTAATTCTTATATTTTCTTCAACAAAGGCGAATACTTGCACACAAAATTCCTAAAAATAATTCCTTGTACTTAGGTGAAAGGAATTAAGAATAATGAATTCTTGGCTTTTAGAATTAGAGAGATGATGGAAGATTTCTTGGAGAGATTTTTGAGAGTGGTGAAAGAGAAATTTCTTTAGTTAGAAATTAAGAGAATGAAGACTTTGGTGGCTTAGAGGTATATTTATGGGTTTATGTGAGAGAAGAGATTGGATGAGTACAGAAAACCTTAATTCTAATCTTATTAGATTTTTCCTTTTTAAATGAGTGTAATCCTAATCTAATTAGATCTCCCCTTATAGTGTAATCCTAATCTAATTCAATTTCTCTTTTCTTTTTTTTTTTTCTTTTCTTTTGCATGGCAACTGCTGTTTCTCTCTTTTTTTTTCCCTTATTTACACAGCAATCATATAGTTGCTGTTTTCTTTCTTTTTCCTTTTGTCTAACTTTCGTTTACTTATGTAATATAACTTAATATAAATATAAATATATTAAAATATGATATGATATAATATAATATAATATAGTTAAAATACATAATTGTTTATACACGACAATAATATTTACTCTTATGACCCAAAAAAATATTAATTTGCACATTATTCCTTTAGACACTTTATATTATCTAATTTCTTAATGCCAAAAAAATACTCCACATGTAATTATCATGACAATATTAATATTATAAAAATAAGAAAATATACAAAAAAATTCATGTCAACTTCAAGAATGTAATTTTAGGGCATGCATAACTCTAGAGCATTATGAATATTATAAATTTAGGGCAAGTTAAAAACTCCTTTAAAAAAAAAGAACAATAATTTAAATTTATCATCATTTTTGACATAACATCTCGAGCGCATCGATCCCATAAGACTATCACCTACGACATCACTAAATAAAAAGTTAATTTACTTGCTTAACATAAATAATAATAGCACTAAAATATCACATTCTAACATTAAATTAACGTAAGTGTTCATAAAAGAAAACGGTAGGCGTTACAACTCCCCCAACCTTACAAGAGTTTCGTCCTCAAAACTCAAAACAATTGCAGATACTTGGCCCTCATATCATCCTCACGTTCCCATGTAGCTTCTTCCACCTAGTGATTTTGCCATAAAACTTTGACCAAAGGAATTTCTTAATTCCTTAAGATTTTACTTTTTTTGATCTAAAATCTCGACTGGCTTCTCTTTATAGCTAAAGTCTTCTCGTATCTCAATCACCTATTGTTTGATCATGTGCGTAGGGTCCAGGACATACTTTTTAAGCAACGAGACATGGAACACATCGTGGATAGATGACATCTCTGATGGCAAACTCAACTGATAATCCACCTCACCTATTCGCTTCACAATTTCATAGGGTCCAACGAACCTCGGGTTCAGCTTGCGTTTCTTCTCGAACCTCATGACTCCCATCATCGGTGCAATTTTAGGAACACAGAATCACCTATAGCGAATTCCAAGAGCCTTCTCCTTTAATCGGCATAAGTCTTCTGTCGACTCTGAGTGGTCTCAATTCTTTTACGTATCAATTTTACCATTTCAGACATCCCGTTGACAAAATTTGTTTTTTTGCTATCATCGCTTTCCATCATATTTTTTTCTCTAGCTTCATTATAACGCCCTCTTACGGACATCACAGATGTCGTTACATTCATCCTTGTTATTATTATTTCAAGATGAACCATTTAAATAAGGTAAAGCTTATTAAACTTGTCCCAAGATCCATGCATACATTTTTTATATTTATTTAATTAGTTTATCCATACCAAATTAATGAAGCCATAACGCAAATAAAATTTAAAATCATCATTTAATTTTGTTCATAGTTCGGTAAGTACACTTTCCTATCTGCAACATGATTATAAACTAAGGGTCCGTTTGGTAAATGGGCTCGAATTAGTGATTTAATTTGAGTTAGTGTGATTTGAATTAGGATTTGAGTTAGTGATTTGAATTGTTATTCGAATTGACATTTGGATGTGCATTTAAGTTTTAATCTGAGTATGGAATAAAATTAAAATTTGTGTTTGGAGAGGTAGTGAAGATAGTTTTTTATTTATTAATAAATCTAATAAAATCTTAATGTTAATGATCTTAAAAAATATGCGATATGGATCTTGATTTATTCCCCTCTTCATTAGGAACACAGTGAAAAAAAGAATCATCTCAATTGGATATCAATAAAGAAGTTATGATTTTTTCCTCAAATATAGGAGAGAGAAGTTTAGTTTTTACTGTAGCAAAGATATCCGAGTATCAACAGTTTAAGGGGGATGAGAACTCTGAAAACTTGGATTCTTGATACTCAAATGATTCAGATTTTGGCGGAAACAAACACGTATCCGAAGGATTCTTGATACTCAAATTTAAATTTGAGTCCACCAAGTTCATAGAATCCACAAAATAAACATACCCTAAGTAAGCAAAAGCTCAGTAAGTACACTTTCCTATCTTACAACATAAAACATTTTATGAACATTCTTTATGCAACATCATATTCACAACCATCATTAACATAATAGTGCACTTGGCATAGTTTCATATAGAACATATCTTTTATTACATTATCCATATTAAAACTACATTCATTTTATTTTTAAGGGCCCAAGTGTTGCACCATTGTCATCATCGTAGGCGCACCATCATGAGAGGAGAAGGGTAGCTAATACCAAACCAAACATGACATCAAAAACATAAACATAACATAAACATGGGTGTGCAACACTTATTTAGATGATACATATATACATATATATACTTTTATACTTTGAAATACGTCATCATCAAAACATGCATAAACTTTTTTTTTTTTATACATCAAAACTTTCATAATGAAACATCATATATAATCATCATGGAAATTATCATAAAACTATCATGAACATAGATTTCAAACTTTTTATAAACTTCATCATGTTGCAGGTGAGAATGTAGTTACTTGATTAGCTTACTAAACCATAATTGTAGATGACGTCGCCGCGGTCTTGATGTACTCACATCTTGGAGTGTTCATGTCAATCATTCATATACACAATAAATTAACATTCATCTTTATGACATCATCTAATACCATATAACATCACAGATACATTCTTCTCTTGAAAACATTAAACCATAACACATTTTATCAGCCTTTAAAACATTAGAACAAAACTGCCAATGGAGAATGCTACCTGACCCTTACGAATTCACAGCTCAAGACTTACTAATCACGCACAATTAAAGCATCAGACTCTAGAGGAACAAAGCTAACATATAAACATAACATCATGATTTTTTTTGTTAGTCATAAAAACTCCATTTGATAACCAAAACAAGTCACACACTTCATAGCATAAAATCTGCAAGCAATAGCTGGGCAGTGAACAATTTTAACTAAAGTCTATGACATAAATTATATATACCATAAAATATTTTGACAAAAATACTACATATAATAGACACCTAAAGCTAGAACATATCCAAAATTTGGCATCAAATAAAATTAGAATCAATCAAAACATACATTTGAAAATCAGTGTTAAAACTAACTTTAGGTTTGAAAAGTAGTGAGCATCCTTTGGTAAACATTTTCAAACAAATAAAATAAAATTACTTTGACTCCAAAATTTTTATGAGAATTTATATACATATAAATACAATACCAGAAAAATATTCGTTGCCAAACAAATTCATTTATCCATAATAAAACGTCATAGAACCAGGAAGTCCAAAATTTACAAGTTTCACAGCCATAAAAACCTAGTTTAAAGAAAATACAATATCTCATAAAATATACATGATATTACTACAAAACTTTCGAGTTCACAAACTAACATATCCTGAATATTTCTACCAAATTTCGTAAAAATCAAAATACATTTTCCCCTTGAACAAAGACCACGTTTATACAAAGCTTTACCGATCAACAACATTTCAACTATGAGTGGTAGAATATGAATATTTAATACCATAGCATAGACAACACCAAATGATGTGAAACCTGGAGCAACATCACATACCATATACATAAACATATCTGCAAAATTTTGTGAAAATCAACATTCATTTGCCCTATGAACAAAGACTGTACATTTGCGCAACATACCAATCGGCAACTGTTAAACTATGAGTAGAAAGGAGAAAAAAGTTAATATCTCCGCATAGAAAGATCCAAATGGCGTGAAATTTAGAGGAACATCATATAACACATACATAAATATCATATTAAAATTTCAGAGCAAACAAAAATTCATAAACAAAGTTATGGGGGTCAGATTAAAGGAGAAAATACATTTCAACAATAAATCAAGAACGAATTCTTACCTCAAAACGATTCTTCTCAAATTTCCCTTGAATTCTCCCAAGAGAAAAATAATATTTCATTCAAACATTTGTAGCAAAATTAAGGAGAGAAGGGAAAGAAAAATGTGTAGAAAAGAGAGAGAAGAACTGAGAGAATTTTTTTTTAAAGGAAAGAGATGTGTAAAAAATGACAATGGTATGAAAATAATGTTTTCTATAATGTTAGCAGATTTTTCTTTTCTTTTTTTTTTTTTTTAAATGGAGGATTCACGTGTATGATAGAGAGCATTAAGGGAAAAGTTAATAATTGCTCCGCTTACCATATTTCACAATATCAGCATAGAAAACCTAATCAAATACCCAATCATCCATAAAAGTCAAACCTTCTATTACATTAACAATGAAAGGACAAAAAAATGCTAATCAATCAAAATTTATCATCCAATCAAGTCAATCATCTATGCTATAATTTTGGTGATTACCTACTGATTACTTGTCAGTTGTCTTTGGCCTACCGATGGCTTACTTCGGTCTGCCAAAGTCGTGAGGTCTGGCTTGCCATTCCGTGAGGAATAATTCAGCCTCCCGAACTTGAAGGATCGGCCTGCTGAACTTCTGCATACAATAAAATATAACAATACATTAATTAATTACTAAATCATTATCTTGTATACAACGTAAATGACATGAACACCTTGAGCATATAAATTCCATGTGACTGTCACCTATCATAACACTCAAAACAAAATAGTCAATGACATAATATCGTAAGGACAAATACTTAACGTCGTTACTTATTTAACCTAATCCATTACATTAAAAATAGCGGGTGCTATAAGTCTCCCCACCTTATAAGAGTTTTGTCCTCGAAACTCAGAACAATTGTGGATATTTAGTTCTAATGTCATCTTCCCATTCCCATGTGGCTTCTTCTACTTGGTGATTTTGCCATAATATCTTGACTAATGGGATCTCTTTATTCCTCAAGATCTTAGTCTTTCGATCTAAAATCTCTACTGGCTTTTCTTCATAGCTGAGGTCATCTCGAATTTCAATCACCTGTGGCTTAATCACGTGTGTAGGATTTGGGACATACTTCTTGAGCATTGAAACATGGAACACATCATGAATGGATGACATCTCTGATGGTAGTCTTAACTGATAAGCTACTTCACCTCTCAGCTTCACGATTTCATAAGGTCCAACAAACCTTAGGTTTAACTTGCCTTTCTTTTTGAACCTCATAACTCCTTTTATCGATGTAACTTTTAAGAACACAAATCGCCTATAGCAAATTCCAAGGGCCTTCTTTTTTTATCAGCATAACTTTTCTGTCAGCTCTGAGCGGTCTTTTTTCTCTTTCATATCAACTTAATCATCTCAAAAGTCTTGTTGACAAAGTCAGTCTTTTCTCTGTCAATGCTTTCCATCATCTTCTTTTCACTAGCTTCATGCAAATATATAGGCGACCTACATCTTCGCCCAGATAGGGACTCATAAGGTGCCATTCTAGTTGTCACCTAGTAGCTGTTGTTATAAGTGCATTTCGCTAACGGTAACATTTTATACCAGCTGGTCTTATAATCAAAAGTACAAGCCCGAAGCATATCTTCTAAGATCAAATTTGTCCTCTCTATCTGGCCAT
This sequence comes from Artocarpus heterophyllus, assembly GCA_025403435.1. Classification (NCBI taxonomy): domain Eukaryota; kingdom Viridiplantae; phylum Streptophyta; class Magnoliopsida; order Rosales; family Moraceae; genus Artocarpus; species Artocarpus heterophyllus. Next base: position 25,571,278 of record CM046348.1, on the reverse strand, counting down.
CAATCTGAGGATAAAAAGCTATACTAAAGTGCAACTTAGTCCCTATTGCAATCTGTACACTTTTCTAGAACTTGGACATGAACCTGCCGTCACAATCAGAAATGATAAACTTAGGGATTCCATGAAGTCGCACTATGTCCTTGACATAAAGTTCTGCTAACTGCTCCATAGAATAAGCGATCTTAATGGAAATGAAATGTGCCGTCTTTGTCAATCGGCTGACCACAACCCAAATAGCATTATATCCATTCATAGTCTTGGGCAAATCGGTAATGAAATCTATTGCAATATCCTCCTATTTCCATCCTGGTATCTGAATTGTCTATAAACTGCTGCCAAGTCTGTGGTGTTCAGCTTTGACTTGCTAACATGTCAAGCATTTCTTCACATACATTGCAACGCCAAGTTTCATTCCAAACCACCAAAAACTATCCCTTAGATCGTTGTACATCTTTGTTGCATCTGGATGAATTGAATAAGGAGTTTCGTGAATTTTTGCTAAGATTCTTTCCCTTAAACCATCAATGTTGGGAACACATAAGTGGTCCTTGAGATATAGAGTTCCATTATCCGCAATATGAAACTCTTCACATTTTCCTTCCTTTATTTCCTGCTTAATCCACATGAGGCTTATGTCTTGGTCTTGCTTACTCTGAATCTCATCGAACAACGTTGGAGCAAGAGCTAGTGCTGAAAGCTGCCCTGTTATGATTTCCAAACTAAAGTCCAGAATTTCTTTTCTCAAAGGCTAAGACATTGCTTGTAATGACATCAACATGGCAATAGTCTTCCTACTTAGAGCATCAGCTACTCAATGAGCCTTCCTGGGTGATAAAGGATTTTACAATCATAATCTTTCACTAGTTCTAACCATCTCTGCTGCCGTATATTTAGGTCCTTTTGAGTAAAGAAGTACTTTAAACTTTGATGATCAGTGAAGATTTTACATTGAACCCCATACAAATAATGTCTCCAAATCTTCAGTGCGAAAACTACGGCTACCAATTCGAGGTCATGAGTAGGATAGTTCTTCTCATAATCTTTTAGCTATCTCGAAGCATAGGCGGTCACTCTCATTCTGCATTAATACAGCACCAAGGCCCAATTTAGAAGCATTACTATAAATTACGAATCCATCGTTCCCATTAGGAATAGCGAAGATTAGAGTTGTAGTCAACCTTTTCTTCAGTTCTTGAAAACTCTTCTTGAACGCATCTGTCTATTCAAACTTCTTTCCTTTGTGAGTTAGGTAGGTTAGAGATGCTATTATCTTGGAGAAATCTTTCACAATTTTCTGGTAATAACTAGCTAGATCCAAGAAGCTCCTTATCTCACTTGCATTCTTTGGTTGCTTCCAGTTGAGAACAGCTTTAACTTTCGTAGGATCCACCATTATTCCTTCCTTTGATACAACATGGCCCAAGAACGATATACTGTCAAGCTAGAACTCACACTTAGAGAACTTGGCATGTAACTCATGCCTCTTTAGAGTCCCAAACACAATTCTTAGATGCTCAGCGTGCTCTTCCTGACTCTTTGAATAAACAAGAATATCTTCGATAAACACAGTGAGAAATTTGTCAAATAAATCATTGAATACCTGATTCATCAAGTCCATGAAGGCTGCAGGTGTATTCGTTAGACCGAAAGGCATAACCACAAATTCGTAGTGACCATACCTCGATCTACAGGCCATCTTAGGGATGTCTCCTTCTTTTATCTTCAACTAATGGTATCTCGACCGCAAATCAATCTTCAAGAACATAGATGCACCCTTAAGTTGATCAAACAAATTATCGATTCGAGGCAACGGGTACTTGTTCTTGATCGTCACTTTATTCAGCTCTCTGTAGTCAATGTAGAGTCTCATAGAATCATCTTTCTTCTTGACAAATAGGACTAGTGCTCCCCATGGTGAGTGACTAGATCGAATAAAGCCTTTATCGAGAAGTTCCTTTAATTGAGAATGAAGCTCTTTAAACTCCACTAGAGCCATCCTGTAAGGTGCCTTGGAAATCAAATCAGTGCCTGGAGCGAGCTCAATCTCAAATGCAATCTCTTTATCAAGGGGTAAGCTTGATAGATCATTTTGAAACACCTCAGAGAATTCTCGTACTACTGCAACATCTTTGATCTTTGCCTTTTCTTCTTGGCTTTTATCCACAATATTTGCCAGATAGCCATGTAGTTGCTTGCTAATAACTTACTTGCTTTCATTGTTGACAAAAACATGTTTGGCTTCTTTCTGGACTTACCACGAATACAAATCTTTATTCACTTTCTGGATGAAAAGTCAGGTTTTGTTTTTGGCATTTAATGGAAGCATTGTACTTGCTTAGAAAATTCATCCTGAGAATCATGCCATAATACTACATGTCGATTACAATGAGATCGACGAAAAATTCTCTTTCAAAAATCCATAGAGGAATAGTATGTAAATAGTGCACAGATATCACCACTTCCCCATAGCGTAGTATCATAGTGAATCCCTGTCTCATTGGTTCTAAATGAACCCTTAACCTCTTAGCATAGGATGATGATACAAAAGAATGTGTGGCACCTATATCAAAGAGAACATGTGCATTAATAGAAAGACTTGAAATCTGACCTGTGACCACATTAGAGGCTTCCACAACAACCCGTTCTTTCATCATAGCATAAATGTGGGCATTGGTAGGTAGGGCTTCTAGTCTTCCTTGGTTGATTAGCAGTCCTTCTAAGGCAGCTTGCATTTGATGGAGTTCGGCATGAAGAGCTCTTTGATGAGCTTGAACATTAGTCTGGTTGGGCCAACTCTTAGATCACATCCATGTATAAAACATTGGTTGGTTTGATCAATTTTTTGACCCTTTCATTATCATCGCTAACCATTCCTAGGCATAGTCATGCCAACTGGTCAAATTTTGCGACCACATTTGTAATCGACATGTCACCCTGGTACAGGTTCTTGAACTCATCGTAATGCTTTCAAGTAATGTTCATGTGGAAGAACTTCATGTGAAACTCATGACCGAAATCGGCCCATGTCATCTCATCAACATTCTTGCTCTATTTGATTCCATCCCACCAAATTTTAGCCTCCATGGTAAGGCAGTACGAGGCACAATGGACCTTCTTGTTTTTTGTGAAACCTGTGAGCTTCAAAGTGGCTTCAATTGTCTTCAGCTATCCTAGAGCGACCAAAGGATCCTTAGAACCTTCAAAGTCTGCTGGCTTAACCCTCTTCCATCTGACAAATAGTGGTTCCTGATAGACCGGTCTTGCTTCCGCTACACAAGCTGGGGTTGCTTCTCTTCAGGGCTGAGGAGGGGGAGGTGGCATGTCATTTCTTGGTCTTTCACCTCCTTGACTATTAGCTCTTAGTTCTTTGATTTCCCTTCTTTGCTCTTCAAGTTGCCTTTGCAGTTTGGCAATCATCGTTGTCAGTCTTTCCTTGGTTTGAGCATGAGTTTGCATTCTTCTATGGCCGTTCATCTTTGATTTCCTAAAAGAATTAGGAGTTTAGGGATAATCCTCCAAGTTATTGAATGAGATGGGATTTCACTACTGAATTATGCACTAGAGTATCATTCATTATACAACTAAATCTCATCATTAAACATTTACCCTTATCAATTTAACTTAAAATATACTTACTTGGAGGACTTGAACTAACATCTGGCGATGCGAATTGAAAAAAAAAAACCGCTCTAATGCCAAAGCATGTAACGCCCCTTTATGGACGTCATAAATGTCGTTACATTCATCCTTGTTATCATTATTTTAAGATAAACCATTTAAATAAGGTAAAGTTTATTAAACTTATCCCAGGATCCATGCATACATTTTTTATATTTATTTAAATAGTTTGTCAATACCAAATTAATGAAGCCATAACGCAAATAAAATTTAAAATCATCATTTAATTTTGTTCACAGTTCGGTAGGCTGAACTCCAGACACCGACAGGCCGAACATGACCGGTAGTCTGAACTTCAACCATCGACAGGCTGCCCTAGACTCTACAAAAACGGGGTTTTAAATCATTAAAATCTGCATGCCGATACAGGGTAATTGGTAGGCCGATACCAACATCGGCAGACCGATCAATAATGATTGGTAGGCTGGTCTTCTACAAAATTCAAGATAATTAAAAACAAGTCCTTTTACATCACAGTGTGGAAAACCAACAAATAAAGAAATAAAAGCATAGTTTAGAAATTTTAAAGTTATTTCTTGGCGTTCTTCCGTTTTCAATCCATCCTTTTAAGCTCACACACCTATCCTTGTCCTCCACCTATTCCACAATCCTCTTACCTCTATCAACAGCATGATTATAAACTAAGTAAGCAAAAGCTTAGTAAGTACACTTTTCTATCTCACAACATAAAACATTTTATGATCATTCTTTATGTAACATCATATTCACAACCATCATTAACATAATAGTGCACTTCACACATTTTCATATAGAACATATCTTTCGTTACATTATCCACTTTAAATCTTCATTTATTTTATCTTCAAGGGCCCAAGTGTTGCACCGTTATCAACATCGTAGGCGCGCTATCATGAGAGGAGAGGGGTAGCTAATCTCAAACCAAACATGACATTATAAACATAAACATAACATAAACATAGGTGTGCAACACTTATTTAGGTGATACATATATACGTATATATACTTTTATACTTTGAAATAAGTCATTATCAAAACATGCATAAAACTTTTTTTTTATACATCAAAATTTTCATAATGAAACATCATATATAATCATCACGGAAATTATCATAAAACCATGATCAACATAGATTTCAAACTTTTCATAAACTTCATCATGTTGCAGGTGAGAATGTACTTATTTGATTAGCTTACTAAACCTTAATTGTAGATGACATCGCCGCGGTCTGGATGCGCTCATCTCTTGGAGTGCTCATGTCAATCATTCATGTACACAAGAAATTAACATTCATCTTTATGACATCACCCAATACCATATTACATCACACATACATTCTTCTCTTGACAACATTAATCCATAACACATGTTATCAGCCTTTAAAACATTGGAACAAAACTGCCAATGGAGAATGCTACCTGACCCTTGCGAATTCACAGCTCAATAACTTACAAATCACACACAATTAAAGCATGAGACTCTAGAGGAACAAAGCTAAAATATAACATAATATCATGATTTTTTTTTCTTGGTCATAAAAATTCCATTTGATAACCAAAACAAGTCACACACTTCATAGCATAAAATCTGCCGGCAATAGCTGGGTAGTGAACAACTTTAACTAAAGTCTATAACATAAATTATATATACCATAAAATAATTTGACAAAAATACTACATATAATAGACACCTAAAACTACAACATAGCTAAAATTTGGCTTCAAATAAAATCAGAATAAATCAAAACATACATTTGAAAATCAATGGTTAAACTAACTTTAGGTTTGAAAAGTAGTGAGCATCCTTTGGTAAACATTTTCAAACAAATAAAATAAAATTACTTTGACTCCAAAATTTTTATGACAATTTATATACATATAAATACAGTACCAGAAAAATATTCGTCGCCATAAAAATTCATTTAGCCATAATAAAATGTCATAGAAGCAGCAAGTTCAAAATTTACAAGTTTCACAGCCATAAAAACCTTGTTTAAAAGAAAATTCAATATCTCATTAAATATGGATGATATTACTACAAAACTTTCCAATTCACAAACTAACATATCCTGACTGTTTCTACCAAATTTTGTAAAAATCAAAATACATTTTCCCCTTGAACAAAGACCACATTTATACAAAGCTTTATTGATCACCAACATCTTGACTATGAGTGGTAGAACATGAATATTTAATATCATAGCATTGAAAACACCAAATGATGTGAAACTTGGAGCAAAATCACATAACATATACATAAACATATTTATAAAATTTCATGAAAATCAACATTCATTTGCCCTATGAACAAAGACTGTACATTTGCACAACATACCGATCAACAACCGTTAAACTATGAATGGTAGAGAGAAAAAAATTCATATCTCAGTATAGAAAAATCCAAATGGTGTGAAATTTAGATGAACATCATATAACACATACATAAATATCATACTAAATTTTTTTAGTAAACAGAAATTCGTAGACAAAGTTATGGGGGTCAAATTAAAGGTGAAAATACATTTTAACAATAAATCAAGAACGAATTCTTACCTCAAAACGATTCTTCTCAAATTTCCTTTGAATTCTTCCAAGAGAAAAAAAATATTTCATTCAAATATTTGTAACAAAATTAAGGAGAGAAGGAAAAGAAAAACGTGTAGAAAAGAGAGAGAAGAAGAATTTTTTTTTTTTAGGGAGAAAGATATGTGTAAAAAATGAGAATTGTATGAAAATAACGTTCTCTATAGTGTTAGCAGATTTTTTTTTTTAAAAGGAGGATTCACGTGTATGATAAAGAGCATTAAGGGAAAAGTCAATAATTGCTCCACTTACCATATTTCACAATTTCAAAATAGGAAACCTAATCAAATACCTAATCATCCATGAAAGTCAAACCTTCTATTACATTAAATAAGGGAAAGACCAAAAATATGCTAATCAATGAAAATTTATCATCCAATCGAATCAATCATCCTTGCTACAATTTTTTGTGATTACCTGTTGATTACTCATAAACTATTTTCAGCCTACCGATGGTTTACTTCGGCCTGCCGAAGTCGTGAGGTCCGGCATGCTGATGAAATCCATCGGACTACTGTTTCGTGAGGAATAATTCGGCCTACCGAACTTGAAGGATCGGCCTGCTGAACTTCTACCTACACTAAAATATAACAATACATTAATTAATTACTAAATAATTATCTTGTGTACAACATAAATGACATGAACACCTTGAGCACATCAATTCCACGTGACTGTCACCTGTCATAATACTCAAAACAAAATAGTCAATGACATAATATCATAAGAAAAAATACTTAATGTCATTACTTATTTAACCTAATATGTTACATGAAAAATAGCTGGTGTTACATCATGCCAACATAATGGCGATCTACCTTTCTGCCCTTAAACAGCCTCATATGGTGCCATTCTAATTCTCGCCTGATAGCTGTTGTTATAAGCAAATTCTACAAATGGTAACATTTTACACCAGCTTGTCTTGTAATCTAGGGTATAGGCATGGAGCATATCTTCTAAAATTATATTCGTTCCCTTTGTTTGGCTATCAGTCTGAGGGTGAAAGATTGTGCTAAAGTGCAACTTAGTACCCATCGTGGTTTGCATGCTTTTCCAAAAATTTAGAGTGAACCTACCGTCACGATCAGAGATGATAGACTTAGGAATTCCATGAAGCCTCACTATCTTCTTGACATAAAGCTTCGTTAATCGCTCTATAGAGTAACTAATCTTAATGGGGATGAAGTGTGTTGTCTTCATCAATCTGTCAATAACAACCTAAATAACATCATATCCATTTGTAATTCTTGGCAAACCTGTGATAAAATCCATCGCAATCTCCTCCCATTTCCACTCAGGTATCTAAATTGGTTGCAAATCACTATTAGGCCTTTGGTGTTTAGCCTTAACTTGCTTACAAGTCAAACATTTTGTTGCATACTTAGAAACATCACGCTTCATTCTGAACCACCAAATGCAATTCCTTAATTCCTTGTACATCTTTGTCGCACCTGAATGTATTGAATAAAGAGTATTATGAATTTCTACTAAGATCCTTTCCCTTAAACCATCAACATTGGGAGCACATAAACGGTCTTTAAAATATAGAGTTCCATCATCAACAGCTCGAAACTCCTTTCATCTTCCATCCTTGATTTCCTGCTTGATCCTTGTTAGACTTGCATCTTTGGCTTGTTTACCATTACCTTTAATCTCTTTAGAAAGTGATGGAGTAAGAGTCAATGTTGAAAGCTGTCCCGATATAAGTTCTAAATCGAAGTCTAGAATTTCTTTCCTTAAAGGTTGGGACATCGCTTGTAATGACATCAATGTTGCAACAGTTTTCCTACTCAGAGCATCAGCCACCCGATTTGCCTTTCGTGGATGGTAAAGGATTTCATAATCATAATCCTTCACCAACTCTAACCATCTTCACTGCCTTATGTTCAAGTCCTTTTGAGTGAAAAAGTACTTCAAACTTTGGTGGTTGGTATAGATCTTACATTAAACTCCATACAAGTAATGTCTCCAGTTCTTCAATGCAAAAACTACGACCGCTAACTCGAGGTCATAAGTAGGGTAATTCTTCTCGTAATCCTTCAATTCTCTCGAGGCATAAGCAATCACCCTATCATTTTACATTAACACTACACCTAGGCCCGTTTTAAAGGCATCACTATAAATAACAAATCCTTCATTCCCTTTTGGAATAGCCAAAACTAGAGCTATTGTCAACCTTTTCTTTAATTATTGGAAGCTCTTTTCGTATTATTTGGTCCATTCAAACTTTTTTCCCTTGCGAGTTAGATTCGTGAAAGGCAACACTAACTTGGAGAAATCCTCTACAAAATTCCAATAATAACCAGCTTATCCCAAGAAGCTTCTTATCTCACTTTCATTCTTAGGTTGCTTCTAGTTAAGAACAGCCTCAACCTTAGTAGGATCCACCATTATTCTATCCTTTGATACAACATGCCCCAAGAAAGATACATAGTTGAGCCAGAACTCACACTTAGAGAACTTTACGTATAACTTATGTCTTTTCAAGGTCTCTAGCACAATCCTCAGGTGCTCAGCATGCTCTTCCCAACTCTTTGAATAAACAAGAATATCATCGATAAACACTATGAAAAATTTATTGAGGCAATCCTTGAACACTTGATTCATCACGTCCATAAAAGCTGCAGGTGCATTCATTAGACCGAAAGGCATAACTATAAATTCATAGTGACCATACCTTGATCTAAAGGCTATCTTAGGAATGTCTCCTCTTTTAGCTTCAGTTGATGATATTATGACCATAAGTCTATCTTTGGAAACACAGATGCACACTTAAGCTGATCAAACAAATCATTAATTTGGGGCAATGGGCACTTGTTCTTGATCGTCACCCTGTTCAATTCTCGATAGTCAATTTAGAGTCTTATGGAGCCATCCTTCTTCTTCACAAACAAAACTGGTGCTTTGCATGGTGAGTGGCTAGGTCGGATGAAACCCTTATTAAGAAGTTCCTTTAGTTGGGAATGCAACTCTTTCAATTCAGCTGGGGCCATTCTATACTGTGCCTTGGAAATCTGATCAATGCCTAGAGCGAGCTCGATCTCAAATTCAATTTCTCTATCTAGAGGTAAGCTTGGCAGGTCTTTTGAAAATACCTCTGGAAATTCTCGAACCACTAAAACATCTTCAATCTTTGTCTTTTATTCTTAGCTCTTATCTACAATGTTTGCCAAATAACCCATATAGCCACTTGCTAACAACTTTCTTGCCTTCAAAGCTGATAGAAGCATGTTTGGCTTCTTTCTTGACTCACCCACATACACAAATCATTCTTCACCTTCCAGATGAAAAATCACTTTTCGTCTTTAGCACTCAATAGAAGCATTATACTTACTCGAGAAATCCATCCCGAGAATCATATCATAGTCATACATATCGATTACAATAAAATCAACAAAAAGTTTTCTTTTGGAAATCCACAAAGGAACTATACGCAAATAATGCGTAGACATCATAACTTCCCAGAGGGTAGTGTCGTAGTGAACCCCTATTTCATGGGCTCCTAATGTTCTTCTAACTTCTTAGCAAAAGAAGAAGATACAAATGAATGCATAGCATCTGTATCAAAAAGAGCATACGTATTAAAAGAAAGTATCGAGATTTGACTTGCGACAACATTGGAGGTTTCAGCTGCCACTTGTTCCTTTGTCATCGTATAAGTGCAAGAATTGGTAGGTGGAGCTTCAAGTCTTCCCTAGCTTATAAGTGGTCCCTCCAAGGTAGCTTGCATAGGATGGAGTTGAGCATAAGGGGCTCTTTGCTGACCTTGAGCATTTAATTGGGTAGGGTAGTTGTTGGAAAAGTGACCCTCACATCCACAAATAAAACATTGGTTTGTTCTATGACGGCATTCACCTAGATGCTTCTGTCCACATTTGGCACATGGTTCCATCTGCTTCTTGTTGTTGTTATACTGGTCACTACCATATTTCTTGTTGCTTTAACCCTGCTGGTTCTGGAAATTGCCCATTCTCTTAGTTTTAGTTGTTGTTGTTGCTGCTCTAAGGTCAGTTCTAAGTGCCCAAATTATCAGCAGGATTTGTTTCTCTTCAACTTTGATAAGTGAAATTCAGCTCATTGTACCCTTAAAATAACTTGTTCCTGATTTCTAGATAGAATCACCCCGTCAACAATTCCTGCCATTTCAAGTCAGAGAACTCTGATCAACCTTCTAATCCTCTCAACTTCATCACTGACCATTCCTGGTCAAAAGCATGCCAACTAATCAAACTTAGCAACCACATCAGTAATTGACATATCTCCTTGACAAAGGTTCTCGAACTCATGATAATGTTTCGGGCTAATGTTTATGTGAAAGAACTTTACATTAAATTCATGAACAAAATCTGACCATATTATCTCACGTATATTTCTACTTTGCTCAATTCCATCCCACTAGATTCTAGCGTCCATTGTTAGGCAGTATAAGGCACAAAGGACCTTTTCATTCTTAGTAAAATCCACAAGCTTTAAAGTGGCCTCAATCATCTTCAACCATCCTTGAGCAACCAAGGGATTCTTAGAACCTTTGAAGTTGGCAGGCTTAATGTGCTTCCACCTGACCAATAAGGGTTCTTGATAAGCAGGTCATGTTTCTAGTGTAGGGGCTGGGGCTACCTCTCTTTGCTGTTGTGGAGGAGGTGGCATTTTTACACCTTATCTTTTGCCTCTATAACCATTAGTTCTAAGCTCCTCGATCTCCCTTCTTTAATCTTGTAGCTATCTTTGAAGGTTAACAATCATTGTCATCAGACTAGCATCAGTCGGGTTACTAGTTCTGGCAGTAGCTTGAGCACGAACTCGAGTCCTTCTATAGTTTTTCATCTTTGATTTCCTAAAAGAATTATAAGTTTTTGAATGGATTTTCAATTTCAGGATTAAGACAGGATTTCACTACTAAAATTATGCACTAAGGCATTCATCATTATATGTTTGAACCTAACACTTATCGTCAAACTTACATCAACATCAAATTAACTAAAACATACTTACTTAGAGGACTAGAACTGACGTGTGGCGATGTGTATTAGAAACGAAAATTTGCTTTGATATCATATCTATAATGCCCTCTTACTGATGAAATATAATTGTAACTTTTACTGTTAATATTAATATTTTAGGATAATAATTCAAATAAAATAATTACACCTAAAAAACAATCCTAGAAAAAACATGCATATATATATATTTTAAACTACTTACCGGATTTGCATCTCTCACTTCGATTAGCCCAATGAAATAGCTATAGTGTTTAGCTAATTGATCACCTATAGAAACAATTAGCTTACAAATACAATCATTTACTCAATTATAGACACACAAAACTTCAAACAATGTTTAAATCTCTTGAGAAAAATACTTATATGTCCAAATAATTTAACCATACCAAAACATGGCATAGTCCTTAAGAAACCACAATTAAAGAGATATCAAACAATCTCAAAAGTCTATAGAAAAATAAATCATCTTGATTCAAAATTAGTGTGGAAAGTAACATTAATAATAAAATCATTGATCAAATCATTAATTCTTTTTATGGTGAGGTTTCGTTTCCAATTCAACACTCCTAACGCACACTCCCATCTCTGTCCTCCACATATTCCATATGCCTTTTGCCTTTGTTTACAACATGATATAAAACTAAGTAAGCATAAGCTTAGTAAGAACACTTTCTTATCTCACAACATAAAGCATTTCATAAAAATCATTACATAGTATCGTGATCATAATCATAGTAGTGCATGAGGTACAAGTTTATATAGATAATATATTTCATTTAAACTTCCATATTAAAACATTATTCATTTTATTTTTAGAGCCCAAGCATTGCACCATAAACATACGCATCATAGGCAGACCGTCATGAGAGGAATTTGGTAGTTAGTCCTAAACTAAACATGACAAGTCCAACCTTTGGAACATCATAAATATAAACATAGGGTGTGTAATGCTTAATTAAGTGATACATACATACATACATACATATATATATATATATATATATATATATATAAACTTTCTTTGAAAAATTGTCATGAACCATAAAAAAACATGAACATAAAAATATTCTTAGGAAAATTCATCATAAAAAGGTCTTGAAATAAGGACATTAGATCACAAACCTTTACTTATAAAATATTGCTTAGCATTTTCATAAATTTATCATGTCACAAGTGAGAATGTACTTACTTGTTTTGCTTGCTTAGTAAACCTTAACTTGGTTGACATTACCACGGTTTTCGGTATGCTCGCCTTTTGGAGTGTTCATGTCAATCATTCATATAATACATAAAATTAATATTCCTCTTCATGATATCATTTAAAACCATATTACATCATCATATATCATTCTTAACAAAATAAAGCATCTTTGAGTTATAAACATGCATTTAAAGTCAAGAAACATAAAGATAGAAAACTTGACCTTTAATGACTTGGAGAAACTAATCTCAACTCATAAGCATAATTAAAGTGTAAGAATTATTCCATATCATAGCTACCATATATAAACATCACTCAAATTTTTATCTATTGAAAATATTAATCTAAAATATCTTTTTACAATTTTTAAAACATTCAAGTAAATCTGCCAATAATAAAAATTGCTTGACCTTTAAGAATTCATTACCCTATATCTTTCAATTCACACTCAATTAGAGCATGGAAATTTGTAGGAATAAAGTTAACATGTATATATAATGCTCAGATTTTTCTTTAGACATAAAAATTTCATTTGGTAATTAAAATAAATTACATATTCAATACCATAAAATCTACCTGCAAAGTCTGGGCAATGAGCAGTCATAATTAAAGTTATGTATTAAACTATTTATGCTATAAAAGAATTTAGAAAAATTACTACACACAATAGACATATAAGTAATAACATATCCAAAATTCAGCTTCAAATAATTTTCGAGTAATTCAAAACACACGTTTGAATTCAGATTTAATACTAACATCAGACATGCTAGACAGTAAACATGTTCCATTCAAACTTTTTTATAAAATCAAATATATAAGATATGCTTTTGAAATTTTTATGTGACATGGTTAACATATAAATATACGTTAGAAAAATAAGAAATCATGCAAAATATATTTAAAAATATGATTTATTATCTCATGAATTACATAAAGCGCACCAGGCAGACATTTATAACAAGTGAGTACTTGTCAATCAACAAATTTTTTCTTAAAACATAATAAGGATATGAAGCTAAAACTTTACAGACATTTAGTAAACATATTATTGGGGGTGAGCTCGGTGCCACCGCCGAGGAACCCCGTTCTTGGTGGTCGACAAACGTGCTTAGCAGAAGCTATTAGCAGCGCATAGTGAACCTTTCTAGCTTGGATCTTCTATCCGAGGTGCTTTTCAAGGCCCTCTAGGCCGCGAAATTAATGATCGCCTCCTTAGGTCAGATTCCAGCTCAAGTCAGATTTTTGTACTTGCAAATGGGCTACCACTCGCCACAAGAGGCCAATAGATGGCGGACAACCTACCATCGGATAGAGGCTAATCTATCAGAAAAGGCCATGACACTTGTCCTCTATCGTCTGGCAGGCCTTGATGTGACACATGGGTTGTGGGTAAAACCCACCTAACACCCAGTTCAAGTGGCAACCTTTAATAAGAGCACATTTATTGTAGCTCAAGCAAGCATTCTCCTTTCCAAGTAACCAACTCTCATTCTCTGCCGAGTAGCACTTGCCTTGAGTGTCGTGGCTCGACAATCGAGTGTCTCGGCCATTTTCAAGGTGGACAAGATCTAACTCCCAGCCAAGCCAATGCCAAAGATGCTTTCTGACCTCGACCCCCGTCTACCCGAAGAAAAGGTGAGAGCCATCCTCATTGAGGATTTGGTGCCGTTTAACTTGGACTTGAAACATGCTGATTGCACGGTCCAACTCAGCTCTCAGTTGAAACCTAAGATCATGGCTGACCTAGAGATGTTCCTAATAGAATACTGGGATTTGTTTGTGTGGTTGCACAAAGATATGCCCGGCATCAATCCTAATGTTATTTGTCACCGGCTGAATGTTTGACTTGATTTTAAGCCAGTTATCCAGAAAAGGGGAGCCTTTAATTCAAAGAGGTATGCAGTTATCAATGAGGAAGTATAGAAGCTCTTGAAGGCCGAGTTCCTCTGAGAAGTGACGTATCCAGAGTGGTTGGTAAACATGCTCTTGGTAAAAAAGGCTAATGGCAAATGGCGGGTCTGCATCGACGATACCAAACTCAACAAGGCCTGCCCCAAGGACTGCTTCCCTCTACCTTGGATAGATTAGCTCGTGGATGCAACCGCCAGGCATGAGCTATTGAGCTTCATGGATGCCCACTCTGGCTACAATCAAATTAGGATGGTTGAACTGGACTAGATCAAAACAGCCCTCATAACTGACCAAGGGCTTTTCTGCTATATGTTTATGCCCTTCAAACTAGAGAACACCGGAGTAACCTACCAGTGCCTCGTCAACAAGATGTTTGCTCAGCTGATCGGCAAGACCATGGAAGTATACGTGGATGACATGCTCATCAAATCCATTCGAGCAGTAGATCATATTATCGACCTTTGTGCAAATTTTGACATCCTCTGGGAAAATGGGATGAAACTCAACCGAGCAAAGTGTGTGTTTGGGGTCAGCTCTAGCAAGTTTCTCAAGTTCATGGTGAACGAGAGGGGGATCGAGGTCAATCTAGCCAAAGCTTAGGCCGTCATTAACATGCATACGCCTCGGATAGTTAAAGAGGTATAGAAGCTCACTGGCATAGTAACAACTCTATCTAGGTCCGTCTCTCAGTCTACTGACAAGTGCCATCCATTTTTTAGGCACTCAAGGGGAGGTTTGAGTGGAGCAGGGAGTGTGAAGAAGCTTTTCAAAACCTCAAGAGGTATCTAGGCATGCCCTCGCTCTTGTCCAAACCTTCACCGAGAGAAATAGTATGCGCCCACCTTGCCATGTCAGAGAAAGCTATGAGCTCAGTCCTCGTCCGGGAAGAAGATGGTGTCCAAAAGCCCATCTACTATAGCAGTCATGTGTTCCAAGGCACCGAGGAGAGGTACCCTCTGCTTAAAAAACTCGCGTTTGCCTTCATCACCTCTACTTGGAAACTTTAGCCATATTTCCAAGGCCATATTATCCAAGTACTGATAAAGTTTCCTTTGTGACAAGTTCTCTAGAGCCCAAAGATATCTGGGTGAATGGTGAAGTGGTCGGTTGAGCTCGAACAATACGATATCGATTTTGTTCTAAGAACAGCCATAAAAGCCTAGGCCCTTGCCGTCTTTGTTGTCGAGTTCACCGATGTCATGTAGAGCACTCCTTCCATCAAGAAAGCCCCTATTGAAGATCAAAACTTTCCAAGCACCAGCGGAGGTAGTGATGTCTTTGACCCAGAGCTAGAATGGAAGCTCTTCGTGGATGGATCCTCTTGTGCTGAGGGTTTAGGAGCCGGGCTAGTCTTAAACAGTCTAAATGGTTACAAAGTAATCCATGCCTTCCACTTTGACGTCAAGGCCTCTAACAATGAGGCCAAATATGAAGCTCTTCTGGCCAAACTCAGAATCGCAAGAGACCTTAGGGTGGACCGTATATCTATCCATAACAACTCTATGCTTGTCGTTCAACAGGTTACTGGTGGATTCCAAGCTCAAACAGACTCCATGACTGCGTATTTGCAAGAAGTCAAGGCACTGCTTGGATAGTTTAAACTTATTAATTCAAGCAGATCCCTAGATCTAAAAATTCTAAGGCCGATGCCCTTGCTTGGCTGGCCTTGGGATTAAGCGATAGCGAGCTCACGTCGGTCCTCGTCGAGAGATTAGTAGAGCCAAGCATTAACAAGGAAGTAACAAGTGTTGCCGAAGAGCAAGAAACCTAGATGGACCTGATTATCCGATACCTGGCCACAGCCAAACTGCCCAGCAACCGAGAACAGGCATGATGGATTTCCAACAGCTTGGCCCAGTGCTCAATGGTTGGCAAAAAACTTTATTGACGAGGCTACACTACTCCATGTTTGAAGTGCAAAGGGCCTAGAGAGGCTTAATATTTGATAAGGGAGATCCATGAGGGGCTGTGCAACAACCACATTGGGGGGCAATCCCTGGCTCTAGAAAGTTTCGACAAGGGTACTAATGGCCGACCATGGAGTAGGACTGCAAGGATTTTGTGTGAAAATGCCTCAAGTGCTAGTAGTTTACTAGGGTGATCGGACATCGCACTAAACCTCTCACTTTGGTCACCTCAGCTTGGCCTTTCGCTAAGTGGGCCATTGACCTGATCAAACCTCTTCCCCAAGCCTAGTCTCAGCTCAAGTATTGCATTATGGCCATCGACTACCTAACGAAGTGGGTGGAAGTAGAGCCATGCACCAATATGACCGAGGCTAGGTGCACTAACTTTATAAGGAAAAACATCATCTGTAGGTTTGGAATCTCGCACACCATTGTGACCGATAATGCCAAGCAATTTGAATCTTCATCCTCCGCATGTGCGAGCAGCTTGGCATTAAGAAGGTCCTAAAGGTACATGGATCAACGAGCTCCCAAAAGTGCATTGGGCATACCGAAAACAGCCTGGACTACCACAGGGGAGACTCTACTCTCCCATATCTATTGTGCCCAAGCAGTCATCATGGCAAAAGTTGGTCTACCGAGCTTCAGGGTCAAGCAGTATGATGAAATTAAAAATGCCAAGATTAGAATGTCCAAACTCGACCTGCTCGAGGAGAAAAAATACTGCATTGCAATTCGCAATGCCACTCGAAACTAAGTCATTGCTCGATATTACAATAAACAGGTCCAGCCAAAAAGTTTTAAAATTGGTGACTTAGTGCTCAAAAAGGTCACCATCCAGCAGCCCCGGCTAGGGTCATTTGGGCTGAAGTGGGATGGCCCATATAGAGTGGTCGGAATCGTTCATCCCAGAACCTACAGACCATCCGACATGGAAGGCAACATGCTTGGTCATTCTTAGAACACCTAGCTCTTGAAGAAATTCTTTTGTTAATAGAAGCCAAAAACCTTTTGTGGCCTCTAGCTAAATTCTTTTGTAACTAGGCCTATCAAGTAGGGCTGGAATGTAAAAAGAAATTTTAATGAAAATATGCAATTTTACACAATTCCTCTGAGCAATTCATAGCAAGAAGCGTAAAACTCCCGAAGAGGGAGGCCATAACTTCGGTCCAGGGGACTCAATAATAACTCCTAAAGAGGGAGAGTCATCCCAACCAACTGGAATAGGGGACTAGTCGGCATGATACCGGCCACTTTTCTGCCCCGTGTGGACTGCCTGGACAAGAGTCGCCCTAGCATGGTGATGATCTTGGGAACATAACTCCCGACCAAAATTAGACTTGTAAAAAGTTCAAATGAACTTAAACAAGTTTAAGGGGGACTATAGGGTACCACATCCCGTTGTGCTCTTGCCCACCTAGAAATAGACTTTCCCTGCTCGGCTAAACTTGGCAAATATGCACTTGATATCGACTTTTGAGAAAGTTGTTTCTCAAGGAACGTCCAACTTGGAAGAATTTTGACTTAATTCAACTTCCGAGAAAGTTCGTTCCCGAGGAAGGTTCAATTCGTTATCGAGAAATGTGTAACTCGGTGAAGTAAATTTCAAACTTCTTTCTCGAGAAGCTTTTAGCTATTATTTCCTTCCCGAGAAACTTTCAAAATGGAATTAATATTGCACATTCGAGACCAATTGCACTTGAAAAATTTCAAATTCAAATTAAGAATAAAATTTCCAAAAAGCAATAAACTTGGTGAAAGATGGAAATTTCATTAAAATAAGTCTTTGGGAGGTACAAGTTACCAGACACCTTCCAAGCTTGGATGGAGAATTACAAAAAAAAAGGAAGTCAAGTTTGGGTCCTGTCCCCGGCATTATCGTCCACCTAGACCACCTCATCCTGGTTGGCCTGCTGGACCTCCTCCTCTGCCTTGGGGTCAATGATGAGCGACCAGTCGAAGTCGGCTGCCTCAAGATGCCTCTCTAGAATGTGATCTTGTACGTTGGTCATCTCGAGATAGTAGTTGTCTATGTACTCTGTGGACAACTTGAATTCCTCCATGGCCTAGGCTAGGCGGATGGGTAGCTTTTCCTTGAGAAAGTGCTCTTGCTGGGCCTGGGAAGCCTGCAGTTAGGCCTCAAACGATCCACCTTGGCCCGATCCTGGTCAGCCTCATTCTAAGCCTCGTCAGCTGTAGCCTTGGCCTGGTCGGCCTTATCTTTTGCCTTCTTGGCCTCGTCTCCGGCCTGAGAAGCAAACTCCTTGATTTGATCAAGCTCAATCTTCTTCGACTCGAGCTTCTTCTTGACCTCATCCTTTTCAAAGGTGGTCTTCTTATGCCTCTCCTTCCCAAGGCTGAGCTCTTTCAGCCCGCTATGTACGCCTACTCCAAGAATACGTAGGCCTGAAGGGACAAAAATTAGAGGACGAAGAATCAAAGTTAAAAGGAGCTCAGGATATGAGCTTATCTTACCTTGGTGGTGGAGCGAAAGGCGGCTCGGAACAGGCGATCGTAGGTTTCTTCCCAGAGACTCTAAAAAAAAACTCTCTAGGAAGGGCCTCGATAATAGTATTGATCATGAGATATCGGGAGATACTCGACACCTCCTTGGAGGATCAACTGAAGGCTATTGCATAGCGGTTGTGACAGTTGGTGGCTAGGACTGGCTCGATAAAGCCCCTATTCTTGTTGGAGGAGGTGGGGATACAACTTGGACTGGTCTAGGGGGCTGCTCGGTCCACGACGGTTGCTCAAACCTTGAAGGCTGCTCCAATCTCAGCCTCTTCTTTCTCGTGGACCCTGAGATTCCCTTCCCCTTAGATCGACAAAGATTCTCCATCATCTTTTGCCTCTCTTCTTGGGAACCCTATCGGGAAGATATATCTATAGAAAAGGCAACAAAAGATCCAAGTTAAGGCAAGCTCAGCCAAGCAAAAAAAAAAAAATTGAAGCTCACCACCAATCTAGAACTAGCCCGATGGGTAGAGGAATCGAATCACATCCTTGAGGTCCTCATCTGCAACCAGTGGCCCCAGGTCGAAGGAGCCACTCAACGAGTCCTCAAAATTAGATGGTGATGGCTCCCTCGTCAGCCACCCAGATCTGATGGTGCTTGGCCCTGAGATGTCGGCAGCGCTCGGCTTCACCACAGTTACCTACTCGACCGACCAGGCAGGCTGAATGTTGGAATGAGGATTTATTCTACTAGACTCTGCAATCTAGCCATAGTAGGAAAGGTTCGCCTTCCCGAGCAGGAAGGAGTGTTGCCGGGTGGATTCTACCTTAGTGTACAAGTCCTCCACTGCCTTGACGATGTTGCCTGAGGCCCATAGCCTCTTTGACTAGACATGCCCCTGCTCGAATGTCCTTAGAACCTACTGGTCGTCGGGTACAGCTTCGCTAACTCGGGCTAGATAATTTCTACCAGCATAGAACCACTCAAACTTTCAAAGTTTGTTCGAGTCAGATTACCCAGGATAAAGTATTTCTTGAAGTCGATGATGTAGTACCAACCAGATTGTCGGGGAAGCCTCTTTATTTTGTATACTTGTTTGAAGGCTTTTCACAGCGTCTCAGTAGCCCGGTGGTACCTCTACAGTACGTATATCCCGATCATGGACTTATAGTTGTTTGGGTTGAGCTAGGCGGGGCAAACATTGAGGTCGTTGAGTGCTTGGCAAAGGAAAGGGTGAAAGGGCAAGCATAACCCGGCTCTGAATAACTCAACGTAAATGGTGATGTAGCCTTTGGATGGGGTAAGGGGCAAATCATATTCCCCCGGCATGATGAGGTCGATGTCGACCAGTATGTTAAACTCTTGGGGTAGTTCCTCGAGCTAGAACTCTATCATTGCGCTCGAATAACCCGCCGCTGATGTATAGTTGGGTCGAGATCTCCAAAAAGTGGTGACTCCCCAGACTTTGGTGACGACAAGTCTCCAGGCTTCCTTGTCCTCCTTCTTAGGCCCCGCCTCGCTAGCTGGCCGTTCTTTGTCTGAGATATCAATGGTCATCTAACCCGTGACTTGGATAGGGGCCCCAATACCTAGGCCGAAGGTGCTAGGCACATTAATGGCTGCTACTAGTTCGGCACATTCCTAGGCCCTAACTCGATGCCAACATTGGCAGCTCTAATGTAGGGATCCTTGCCCCTACACGGTCTGACAGAGCGTCTCCCATCCAGCAAGTCAAGGAACTCCTGTTTGGGTACTGTCTCAGCTCCAAGGCTCAAAATCTCGGCCAGCCCCATCATGATCTAGGGACAATCCCTCTATGTCGACCTCTATGGACACCGACCATTCAATTTCAGTGGTACTATTCGACCAAAAGATCTCAATGTTCTAGGAATCAGAAAGGTCACTCATTTTTACGTGAACTTCTAAGGAAAATTACCTGATTGGGTTGTGGAAGTTTGGGAAAAAAAGTTCTCGAGTTGTTAACTATAGCTCACCAGCTAATTCTTAGAAGTTTCAAAGTATGGCCTTAATTACACATGAAAATAATGGAGGGTAAAGCTCTATTTATAACCGCCTCAGGCACAAAACTCGGGCATGAAAAATGAAGAGGCACAATGATTATATTCATTAGGGAAACAGGCAATCCTGTGTCAACATGTGTCCCTTCGAGTAACATCGAGTGACCTTTCATCTTACGTCCTCTCGGGATGTCGCTTGAGCTTTGCTTCTAAGCCGACCTCACCATCTTGGTGCAGTCCACCTGGCTGAGCACCTACCAAATGAACTGGGGGGCTATAGTTGGGGGTGAGCTCGGCGCCATCGTCGAAGAACCCCGTTCTCGGTGGTCAGTAAACCTACTCAGCAAAAGCTGTTAGAAGCGTATAGGGAACCCTTCTAGCTTCAATTGTCTATCCAAGATGCTTATCAAGGCCTTCTAGGCTGCAACATCAATGCTCGCCTCCTCATGTCAAACTCCAACTCGAGTCAGATTTTTGTACTTGCAAATAGGCTGCCACTTGCCACAAGAGGCCAACAGATGGCAGATAACCTGTCGTCAGATGGAGGCCAATCTATCGACGGAGGCCATGACACTTGTCCTCTATCATTTGATAGGCCTTGATGTGACACATGAGTTGTGGGCAAAACTAACCTAACACCTGGTTCAAGTGGCAACCTATAAATAAGAGCGCATTTGTTGCAGCTCAAGTAAGTGTGCTCCTTCCCAAGTAACCAGTTCTCGTTCTTTGTCGAGCAGCACCTACCTTTAGCGTTGGAGAGCCCTTGTTTAGTACCTAGCCAGTTTTCTCCTTTACCTCTGAAGCGTCCCTCATCTTGTCATAGGTACGTTTGAGTAGGCAGAGACGAGTAGGGAAGAGCTATCCGATCGCCATACACAGCCGCACGTGGTGTGGATCTACCACCATTTTCTAGTAAGCATCAACACATATTAACAATGATTTATATTTTTTTTTCAAAATTAAAAGATGCCATTTGCCTCGTAAAATGGACTATACCAAGCACAAATACAAATCTATCAGCAATTAAATTTTCATAAGTAGTGTTTGATTGAAAGCCTATAACCCTAAAAATATTTTGAATGAAAAATTATAAAAAATCCCATACATTCCTAACATATATGTACACATCATAGCCAAAAATGATAGCAAAATAAAATCATTTGATTTCAAAACGTTACTAGCCACCTTACCGACAAATTGAAAACCCTTGAATTCTTTTATGACACTCCAACAACAAAACCTTATTTTTATGAAATTTCATGATAACATATGAACATAAATGCTTTCAACTATAAAGTAACCTTGTTATAATCAAAGTAATAGGCAAAACAATTTAATTTTTTATATGAACATACATGCATACACATTCACAGTCATAACAGAACAATTTTCTAACAATGTTTACCACAAAACAATATATATTAATCATAAGAATTCAAAACCATGAAAACTTTTAAACATACCTTTAATTCTTTCATTTTCTTCAACAAAGACGAATACTTGCACACAAAATCTCTAAAAATAATTCCTTCCACTTAGGCTTGAAAGAAAATAAGAGTAATGAATTCTTGGCTTTGAGAATTAGAGAGATGATGGAGGCTTTCTTGGAGAGATTTTTGAGCAGGGGTGAAAGAGAATTTTCTTTGGCTGGAAATTAAGAGAATGAAGACTTTGGTGGCTTAGAGGTATATTTGTATGTTTATGAGAGAGAAGAGATTGGATGAGTATAGTTACCATTTTCTCTCTTTTTCCTTTCATTTAACTTTCATTTATTTATATAATATAATATATAATATAATATAATATAATATACGATTTTCTTTAATATATATACCCAAAAAATATTAATTTACACATTATTCTTTTAGATATTTTATATTATCTAATTTCTTAGTGCTAATAAAAATAATACTACACATGTAATTATCATGACATTATTAATATTATTAAAATTAAAAAATATGCAACAAATTTATGTCATCATCAAGAATATAACTTTAAGGCATACATAAATCTAGAGCATTATAAAGATTATAAATTTAGGATAAATTGAAAACTCTTTTAGAAAAAAATACAATACTGTAAACTTATTATCATTTTTGACATAACATCTCAAGCACATCGATCTCACATGACTGTTACCTACGTTATCACTAAATAAAAGGTTAATTTCCTTACTAAAATATTATATTCTAACGTTAAATTAACATAAGCGTCCATAGAAGAAAACAACGGGCGTTACATATGTAGATTAACTTTTTAGTTTGGCTAATTTAATTCTTATTACCTGCTTTTGAGGATTTTTGTATGGTTGCTTAGTATTTCAGTTCAAGGGCATATCAATGCATCACATGGTGATCTGAGGAGATTAAGTGCAAGATCCTTGCCTTCACTGGACCAAGTCATCTCTCCAGCTGTATGACCATTGGCACGTGAAGATTAATTCTAAAAATATTACATTGTAAATACTTTTTACTCTGTAATTATATAATAGAAGATTATGAGATTGCCATGTATATAAAGCTTTTTTTTCCCTCTTTTCTTTTGTGAATTTAGTGCTGTTTAGGATATCTTTTGTTAAATAGTGGTTTCCGTAGCTTCAATAGTTATAAAACTACCAAAAAAAAAAATTCATTAGTTGTAGGGTGAACATTGACTCTGTACCATATGCCCTAGGTTTTTTATTTTTTTTATATAACATATATTGTGATTGTGGATGTATTAAAAAAAAAATCATGTGCGTCTTTAGCTTTGTGAGAATATTAATTCATGTTGTGGGTATTTTTCTTTTGACTACACAGTGTGTGTTGGGAGTTGATCTTTTTATACGCTCTGTTTTATTTTATGTTAATTTAAAAAAGCTATACATTTGGTTTTGTACTTCATCAATTACCTTTATATTATATTTAATGTATAAATCTATGTCTTACTTTAGCCGATAGTTGATTTTGACATTCAAAAGGACCAAAATATCCTTATGTAAAATAGACAATATCAAAAGTTTTAAAAATAAGAAAAAAAAATAAAACAAACAAATCACCTAACTTTTAGGGATATTTTAAGTATTTTGAAGTTAAAAACTTTAGTAAAGAGTTTATTAGGCTTTTAAAGCTCTCTTATTTTTCAATTTGAGGTATTTTGGATAATTTTTTATGTTGACATTGAAGATTGATAGGAAAAAAAGTATAAATTTATGTATTAAATATAATTTGAAGCCTTATTTCTTGTAGTATTGGAAATTCTGTTGTTGCTTTTTTGAACTTTTTTTCTATGACAACGTGATTGTAATACACTTTATTAATTTTCAGATGAGTAATTAAAAGAAGGATTTCAGAGAATTGAATTTTATTTGTGGACCCAGTATCATTTTGTTATCTTTTTTTAAATGTCTATATTTCTTCCTTTTTTTTTTTTATTTATGCTCCCTTCCCTAATTAACAAAAGTTTTCAGTACGTCTCCACCAAACCTGATTCATGTAGTCTTTATAAGAGAAAATATGTTACACGTTAAAACAATTGTTCTCAAACATGCCCTCTGTTGACAATTTTTTTACTCAAACGGCCTCTTAATTGTTATTTCATAATCACTTGAGTAAATTGCATTCTGCACCATAAACTATATATGTCACGCCCCGGAGTACGGGAGGTGACGTGGCAGATTATTTAAATTAATTAAAAGAGAATTTGATTTAAAATCCTGAGTTTAAGGGGTTGAATTACGTACAAAATGTGGGATTCATTAAAACACTTTATAGAGAGTTCATATATATTAGACAATTTAAAACATTAAACGAATAATAATTAAAACAATAAAGCCGCGAGTACGGGTTCCACAACCCACAACTTGTGCACACACATGGTTCTGGCAATATCATAGATACAATCACAGTCCAAGTACAAGTAAAGTAAGTCTTACATGCCTTGATTAAATAATACAAAATATAAATCAATCCTCTTATTGCTCCCGAGTTCGGTGCGAAGAATCCTCTCCAAACCTAAATGGGAAACCACCTAGAGGGGAAAATTTAAAAACAGATAAATCGTGAGCGAAAGGCTCAGTAGGACTATGTTTTATAAAATAATTTAATTTAAAAAAACATTTCATTGTTAGGAGTACTCAAAAGAAACTTTAAATAAATAAATAAATAAATAGATAATTTGAGTAGAACCGTCCTGACCCAGAACAATCTACTCGCACAATCAGAAATACCATTTTCTTTTTCTAGGCAAACCATGATATCACCACCGTAGTGGCCCAGCTGGGTTTCGGGACCTGCCCCCAAGGTCGATTGCTACACGACCCGATCTCTGATATGGCATCATGCCTATGTGTTTATTATCATCATCATTCAAAACCCAATTACCGAGTGTTGTCAATTACATTTATTATGAAGTTCATTTCAGATCACGGTATATTAAAATATAACCGATAAATCCATTTTCAAACACCGTTGAAAACATTTTAATAGAAATCCTTTTCAAAGCCAAATCATTTCAAAACCAGGCTACTAAAGAAATAGGATAGAAGTCCTACCTCAATACTCGTGCCGGTGCCCCACACCGTAATCCCGGTCCACTATACGTTAGCTCCGCGGAACCACGAACGATCCTAGATACAAACTAAGTCAATCAATATCTAGTTCGAGACATTCTATGTTACTAAATCATTTCATGATGCCCTAGTGTGCCATTTGTATCATTAAAATCATTCTATAAGGTTGGAATTTAAATCAGGGTTCAAAACAGTGAAAACGGGTAAAAATCACAAAATTTTCCATGCCTCGGTCGGCCTGCCGGACTCCTTGCTTTGGCTGGCCGAACTGCACAGTTCGGCCTGCTGGAAGCAAAGTTCTGTCGGCCGAATAATTTCCAGGTTCGGCCTGCCGGACTGAAGAACACCGGCCTGTCGATCCCTGTTTCGGCCTACCGAACACGCACTTCGGCCTACCGAACTAGGAAAACCCAGAAATTCCAGCCACGGGTTTTGATTTTCCCAAAACCCAAATCTTGATTCTAACCTGTTTTTCTCAAACCCCAAGCATAGAAAACATTCATAGATAATAGAAAAACATATTTAGGCACTTTACAACTCATTTAAACAAGATTCAAACACCAAAATCCCAAAAATCTGAAAATAGCAAAATATGGAGAAAAATAAAAATCTTGGATCAAATCCGTTTTTCTTCAATCTAAGCTTAGATTCTAGTTGTTCTAAGTTCATTTAACTCAAATCCAAGGTTTTCTAGGCTTAAACAAACCTAGATTTCAAAATTGCACAAAATTGAAAATTTTGGAAAAAGTTTAGAAATTTCAAAACTAACCTCGGATCAAAGCTTCAATCCGCGATCTCGGTTGCTAAATCACGTCCCCGAGCTTCCTCCTTGCTAACCCGAAGCTTGGATTCGAAATGGGGTTTAAAAATTTGAGAGAGATGTAGAGAGAGAGAGAGGAAGGAAATAAATAGAGAAAATCGGTGGGCGGATTTACTGTGCGAAAACCATGTGCCGCCCACGGTTTTGCAAAACAGAGTATTTTTAACATTTTACAAATTGTTGTGTTTTAAAACTCAAAACATCATTTTAAAACAATAAGAAATCATTTGAATGCATCAATTTAACAAAACAACCAAAAATTCAAAATCCAATTAAATGATCTAATTAATGTTAAAACATTAATTATAGCACACTAATTCATCATTTAGATTACATTAACATTTAATAAATTTCGGGGTGTTACAACTCTCCACCCCTAAAAGAAATTTTGCCCTCGAAATTTACAACTCATTTCAGAAACAAAACAAATGAGGATACAATTCCCGCATACTCGACTCTAGCTCCCAAGTGGCTTCATCAACCCCATGATGCTGCCACACGACTTTTACCAATGGTATCTCACGACGACGCAAGCTAATCACCTTCCGGTCGATAATCTGAATCGGCACTTCTTCTTACGTCATATCTTCCTGAACCTGTACATCGCGGAACGAAACTATCTTACCCTGCTCAGGTGGACACTTCCTAAGCATCGACACATGAAACACATCGTGCACATGAGAAAGTTCGGGCGGAAGATCAAGCCGATAAGCGACCACACCAACACACTGAGTGATCTCGAACGGCCCAATATACCTCGGCCTGAGTTTCCCACTCACCCCGAACCGCATAGTTCCCTTACGAGGCGATACCCTCAAGAGAACGAAATCTCCATCCGTGAACTCTAAAGGTCTACGTCTCCTATCCGCGTAGCTCTTCTGCCGACTCTGAGCTACCCTCAACTGATCTCGAATCACCGCGACTTTCTCGTTGCTATCACGAATCTCATCCGGCCCAAGAATAACTCTATCTTCCGGCTCGGCCCAACACACAGGTGATCGACATGGTCGCCCATACAACGCCTCAAACGGTGCCATACCGATACTCGCTTGATAACTATTGTTGTACGCAAACTCCGCCAGATGCAAACATTGCTTCCAATTCCCATCGAAGTCCAACGTACAAGCACGCAACATATCCTCGAGAACCTGAATAACCCGCTCAGACTGCCCATCAGTCTGAGGATGAAACGCCGTACTGAAGTTCAAATCCGTACCTAAAGCCTCCTGAAAACTCCTCCAGTACTTAGCATTAAACCTGGTGTCTCGATCAGAGGTGATGGACAAAGGAATTCAATGCAACCTCACAATGTTCTGCATATACAACTCCCCGAGAACCTTCCTAGAACACATCGATCTAAAAGGAATGAAATGCGTCGATTTCGTCAACCTGTCGACCACGACCCAAACTGCATCGTGACGCTGCTCCGTCCTCGACAAACCTGTGAGGAAATCCATCGTCACATGCGCCCATTTCCACCCTGGAATAGGAAGCGGCTGAAGCTGACCTGCAGGCTTCTGATGCTCGGCTTTCACCTAAAGACACGTCGAACACTTGGCCACGTACTCTCAAACGTCTTTCTTCATGCCTCTCCACCAATACTGCCTCTTCAAATCACGATACATCTTTGTGCTCCCCGGATGAATAGCGAACTGAGACCTGTGAGCTTCGTCCAAAATGGCTTTCGTCATCTCGGTGATAACTGGAACTGCAAGACACTCCTAGAAGTACAATGACCCATCTGCATGCACGCTCTATTCCTCGAACTGCTCCCCGTTCTAAATCCGCGACCAAATCCCCTACAAATGCCGATCCTGCCACTGACTTTGCTTCACCATCTGAACAAGAGCTGGAGTCGCTTCCACATGATACACCGAAACTCGATCACAGTCTTCATGATACAGTAGCCGATACTCACTCACTATCGCATCCCTGCTCCAGTCTTTAAAAATCAAACAAGCGAGAATCCCTGAAGACTTCCTGCTAAGCGCGTCCACGACCACATTAGCCTTCCCGGGATGATACTGCAACGCAAAATCATAATCCTCCATATACTCGATCCACCTACGCTGTCTCAAGTTAAGATCCCTCTGAGTGAACAGATACCTCAAACTCTTGTGGTCGGAGAAGACCTGAAATGATGCTCCATACAAGTAACACCTCTAAATCTTCAGCGCGTAAATTACCGCCGCAAGCTCCAAATCATGAGTAGGATAATTCCGCTCGTGAGGTTGTAGCTGTCTCGATCCGTACACAACTACACGTCCATGCTGCATCAACACGTATCCAAGTCCGCGCCCTGAAGCATCCGCATAAACCTAATACGGCTCGTCACTGCTAGGAATAACTAACACTGGAGAGGAAGTCAACCGGTTCTTCAATTCCTGAAAAGCAAGCTCACAATCTTCATTCCACTCAAACCTGACATTGTTCTTGATCAATCTCGTCAATGGAGCTGCAATCTTTAAAAAATCCTTTACAAATTTCCTGTAATATCCAGCAAGACCTAAGAAGCTGCAAATTTCCGCTACATTCCTTGGTCGTTCCCATTCCAATATAGCTTCAATCTTGGATGGATCCACCAAAATACCATGGTCTGAGATAACATGACCCAGAAACTTGACCTCAGTCAACCAAAACTGACACTTTTCTCTCTTAGCATACAATTGGTGCTCCCGCAGAGTCTAAAGCACGATCCGAAGATGCTGCTCATGCTCCTCTCAAGTCTTAGAATACACAAGAATGTCATCGATGAACACGATCATGAAATGATCCAGATACGGCCTAAATATCCTGTTCATCAAATCCATAAAAGCTGCCGGAGCATTCGTCAACCCAAAAGACATGACCAGAAACTCGAAGTGCCCATACCGAGTCCTAAAAGCTGTCTTGGGAATATCCTCTTCCTTGATCCTGAGCTGATGATAACCCAACCACAAATCAATCTTCGAGAAGTACCACGAACCTCCCAACTGATCAAACAACTCATCAATCCTAGGCAAGGGATACTTGTTCTTCACCGTAACACGATTTAGCTACCGATAATCCACACATAACCTGAGAGTCCCATCATGCTTCTTAGCAAACAAAACCGGTGCTCCCCACAGAGATGTGCTATTCCAAATATACCCTTTATCAGCAAGCTCCTGAAGTTGCTTCCTCAATTCCTTCATTTATGTTGGCGCCATCCGATAAGGTGCCATAGAAATCGATGATGTCCCTGGAAACAACTCGATACCAAACTCAATCTCCCGATGCGGTGGTAATCCTGGCAACTCGTCTGGAAAGACATCCTCGAACTCATCAACCACCGGAATCGCTACACTGCCACTCGAAACATAGGGCTCGCAATCTAGATTGGCAAGAAAAGCACAACAACCTAGATTCCTTCGCCCTCCTAGACACGACTTCATGAGACGCTCACTCATTAACCAATCACCACCACCCTGGTAAGTGATCACCGTCCCCCTATCAGACACTAGGGTCACTTTTCTAAGTTGGCAGTCCATGACTGCACTATACCTGGACAACCAATCCATCCCTAGAATTACATCATAGGAGCTCATGGGGAGTATAACCAAATCACTTTTCAAAATCTCATCCCCAATCTTTATTTTACAGGATTTGCACATACAATTTACACACCCCCGCCCCAAGGGAGAAGTTATGACTAGGGGTTCATTAAACTCATTTATCTCTAATCCCAAGGCATGTACAAAAGAACTCAAAATGAGAGAATGAGAGGCACCAGTATCAAATAAAACGCGAGCTAAAGATCTGGAAACCAAAATCATACCATCGACAACCGCGTTACCAGTCTTAGAATCTGACCCTCCAGATGCCATTGCATGAACCTGCACTGGCGCCTTCCCTTTTCCTCTACCGACATTGCTGGGTCCTGGATTACTCGGTCGATGCTGCTGAGATGGAGACGACTGCACACTACCTGTACTCGGCGCTCGATACTGAGGAACACTATGCTGAAAATGCTGAGGAGAGAACTGCAGATACTGCAACTATGGGTATTGCGGAGGCGGAGGTAGGGTTTGAGGTTGAGGCTAAGACTGACGACTGGCATCCTCCCCGGTCTGAGATCCGAGACGAGCACTCCTGATTGGGCAATTCCTCTTGATGTGTCTAGGCTGCTGACAGAAATGACAATGAAGCTGTAGGGATTGCTGCGCCCGCTGCCAGACGAACTACTGCTACCACTGGTCGCACTGCCTTGCTTGGCTTTCCCCGAAACTGGACGACTACTGGTGCTCTTCCTGCCACTCCTCTGCGGTCCTCCTGAAGCCTTGGCTCGGTCCTCACAATACTGCACATAATCATTCTCCACAGAGATCGCCGACGACACAAGCTCTCCGAAACTCTTAAGCCGTAGAGCAACCAACTGCCGCCGAATAGGAGCCTTGAGCCCTTCCTGAAACTTAATACATTTCTCACGCTCCGATGCCACCGCTGATGGAGCAAACCTAGCCAACTCATTAAACTTTGCCTCATACTCCCAATCTGACAAATCACCCCGTTGCAACCTGTAGAACTCAGCTGCCTTCTGGTCTCTATACCCCTGCGGAAAATATCGATCATAGAACAGCTCCTTGAACTTATCCCAACTGATATCACCACCGCGCTCCAGACGCTTAGCCTGTTTCCACCAAGTGTTAGCGCCACCCTCGAGTTTATACGTAGCAAACTTCACACGATACTCCTCAGGCACACCAAGAGTATCCAAATGCTTCAAGATTGAATCCAACCAATACTCTGCTAACTGCGGATCCCCATTGCCATCAAAAGTCAGAATAGACGCCTGTCGAAATTCCTTAAAGTATGCATGCCGACTACCAACATCGAAATCTCCTGGTCTAGCCCTAGCTGCCATCTGCCGGAAAGCCGCAAACATAGACCTCATCATGCTCTCATCATTTTCGAACTCGGCGTCAGCAGTCGAACGACGTCTAGGTGCCATTCTCTCACTTTTGAAAATAAAATTTGGACTGTCAGAGGTATTTCATTGTCAAACCTATGTGTGCACAATTCCCAAGGTTCATAACCTTGAGCTCCAATACCATTCTGCCACCCCCCGGAGTACAGGAGGTGACGTGGCAGATTATTTAAATTAATTAAAAGAGAATTTGATTTAAAATCCTGAGTTTAAGGGGTTGAATTACGTACAAAATGTGGGATTCATTAAAACACTTTATAGAGAGTTTATATACATTAGACAATTTAAAACATTAAACGAATAATAATTAAAACAATAAAGTCGTGAGTATGGGTTCCATAACCCACAACTTGTGCACACGCATGGTTCTGGCAATATCATAGATACAATCACAGTCCAAGTACAAATAAAGTAAGTCTTACATGCCTTGATTAAATAATACAAAATATAAATCAATCCTCTTATTGCTCCTGAGTTTGGTCCGAAGAATCCTCTCCAAACCTAAATGGGAAACCACCTAGAGGGGAAAATTTAAAAACAGATAAATCGTGAGCGAAAGGCTCAGTAGGACTATGTTTTATAAAATAATTTAATTTAAAGAAACATTTCACTGTTAGGAGTACTCAAAAGAAACCTTAAATAAATAAATAAATAAATAGATAATTTGAGTAGAACCGTCCTGACCCAGAACAATCTACTTGCACAATCAGAAATACCATTTTCTTTTTTTAGGCAAACCATGATATCACCACCATAGTGGCTCAGCTGGGTTTCGGGACCTGCCCCTAAGGTCGATCGCTACACGACCCGATCTCTGATATGGCATCATGCCTATGTGTTTATTATCATCATCATTCAAATCCCAATTACCGAGTGTTGTCAATTATATTTATTATGAAGTTCATTTTAGATCACGGTATATTAAAATAAAACCAATAAATCCATTTTCAAACACCGTTGAAAACATTTTAATAGAAATCCTTTTCAAAGCCAAATCATTTCAAAACTAGGCTACCAAAGAAATAGGATAGAAGTCCTACCTCAATACTCATGTCGGTGCCCCACATCGTAATCCCGGTCCGCTATACGTTAGCTTCGCGGAACCACGAATGATCCTAGATACAAACTAAGTCGATCAATATCTAGTTCGAGATATTCTATGTTACTAAATCATTTCATGATGCCCTATTGTGCCATTTGTATCATTAAAATCATTTTATAAGGTTGGAATTTAAATCAGGGTTCAAAACAGTGAAAACGGGTAAAAATCACAAAATTTGCCATGCCTCGGTCGGCCTGCCGGACTCCCTGCTTCGGCCGGCCGAACAATTTCTAGGTTCGGCCTACCGGACTGAAGAACACCGGCCTACCGATCCCTGTTCCGGCCTGCCGAACACGCACTTCGGCTTGCCGAACTGGGAAAACCCAGAAATTCCAGCCACGGGTTTCGATTTCCCCAAAACCCAAATCTTGATTCTAACCTGTTTTTCTCAAATCCCAGGCATAGAAAACATTCATAGATGATAGAAAAACATATTTAGGCACTTTACAACTCATTTAAACAAGATTCAAACACAAAAATCCCAAAAATCTGAAAATAGCAAAATATGGAGAAAAATAAAAATCTTGGATCAAATCCGTTTTTCTTCAATCTAAGCTTAGATTCTAGTTGTTCTAAGTTCATTTAACTCAAATCCAAGGTTTTCTAGGCTTAAACAAACCTAGATTTCAAAATTGTACAAAATTGAAAATTTTGGAAAAAGTTTAGAAATTTCAAAACTAACCTCGAATCGAAGCTTCAATCCACGATCTCGATTGCTAAATCACGTCCCCGAGCTTCCTCCTTGCTAACCCGAAGCTTGGATTCAAAATGGGGTTTAAAAATTTGAGAGAGATGTAGAGAGAGAGATAGGAAGGAAATAAATAGAGAAAATCGGTGGGCGGATTTACTGTGCGAAAACCATGTGCCGCCCACGGTTTTGCAAAACGGAGTATTTTTAACATTTTACAAATTGTTGTGTTTTAAAACTCAAAACATCATTTTAAAACAATAAGAAATCATTTGAATGCATCAATTTAACAAAACAACCAAAAATTCAAAATCCAATTAAATGATCTAATTAATGTTAAAACATTAATTATGGCACACTAATTCATCATTTTGATTACATTAACATTTAATAAATTTCAGGGCGTTACAATACAGTTTTTGCATAATACACCCAAACTTTTAATCTTGGCAAGATGCACTTCAGATTTTGAAATCATTTGCAATTGAAATCTAATAGCTAGCAAGCATTAAAAGGCATAGATGATTTTGGTCAGGAGATTCATACGTGAGTTTTTTTAAGGATAAAGGTCATCATTTTAAGAAAAATTTGAATCTCAACACATGAAAAAGAGTACTAAACAAAAATTAAAGTAGCTACTAGACCTCAATTGCTACTGATTTAAAAGCTTAGAGTGTACTTTGCTAGGATTAAAATTTTGGGGTGCATTATGCAAAGGGCGAATAGTTTGAGGTGCAATAATACAATTTACTCTTACCTTTTCTATAGCCTACCTTTGTTGGAGTCATTTTATTTTAAATTATACATTTTTACTAACCTAATGTGACGCCCCGAAATTAATTAAATGATATTAGAATGTAAAATAGTGGATTAGTATGCCAAAATCAATATTTTAAACTTAATTTAATCATTTGATGAGATTTTTGAGTTTAAAGTTGTTTTGATTATTTTAATGATTTTTAGTTGTTTTTAATCATTTTAATTGCCATTTTGAATATTTGGGACACAACAATTTGTCAAATGTCAAATATATTTTGTTTTACAAAACCGTGGGCGGCACACGGTTTTTGCACAGTAAAACCGCCTAATTTTTCCCCTATTTATTCTCTCTCATCTTCCTCTCTCTTCACTCTCAGCTCTCACTCTCTCTCTCTCTCTCTCACACTCGTCTCTCTCTTTCCACTCTGCCTCTCTCTTTCTCTCTCATTTCCTCTCAAAAATTTTGAGATTTAATCAAGTCCCAAGCTTTGGTTTAGTGGATTGGGAGCTCAGGAACGTGTTTGAGCAACTGAAAACATGATTTGAAGCTTCGATTCAAGGTTAGTTTTTCAAATTTCAAAACTTTTTCAATTTTTCAATTTTTCATGCATTTCAAAATTTAAGCTTGATTGAGCTTAGGAAACCCTTGATTTCAGTTAAAGGAACTTAGAACAACTCGAATATAAACTTTGTTTGAAGAAAAATGGATTCGAATCAAGATTTTTCATTTTTCTCCATTTTTCACCATTTTTGGATTTTCTTAGATTTTATGTGCAAATCTTGTTTAAATGAGTTTAAAAGTGTCCTATTATGTTTTTCTATTATCTATAATTGTTTTTCATGCCTGAGAATTGAGAAAAACTGGTTGAAATCAAGATTTGGGGTTTGGGAGACCCAAAACCTGTGGCTGGAAAATTATGGGATTTTCCAGTTTGGCAGGCCAAACATCGTGTTCGATAGGCCGAATTCATCCGTCCGGTAGGCTGAACCTGGAAAATGTTTGACCGACCAGACCTGTTCTCCGGCAGGCCGAACAGTTTGGCCGGCCGAACCAGGGTGACCGGCAGGCCGACCGAACAAGGGCTAAAATCATGTTTTTTCATCTGTTTTCACCGTTTTAAATCCCGATTGAAATCCCAACTTTATAAAATGATTTTAAAGGTACAAATTGTTGGAAAAAGAGTGCGCAGTGAAATTTTAAAAATTTTATATCAGAGTAATTTCCAAAACACAAGTTTGACATGCTATATGTATAAATTAACCACATCTTACTAACCTTTGTGTGCCGAAGAACCTCCGCAATTTTGTGAAGAGAAATAACGTTCCAGAAGAGCCTCAACCAACTGGTCTTCTTTACTATTCTCTATCCACGACCGGAGTGAGTTTGGGCTCACATGTATAGCTCTTCCACCGGTGATTCTCCTTCCAACCAATCGAGAGAACCTAAAACAAGTGTTCTTGATTTGTGAACAAAAGCTCTCAAGGAGTTTTTCAGATTCTCACTTAGTAGAGTATCACTCTTAATCTTTCAATTGATTTGAGTAACATGTGAGAATCACTCCCTATTTATAGAGGTTGGTCCTCATTAAATTAGGTCTTAAAATTCAGATCAGAATCAAATTTGGATCATCATTTGATAAGATCCGCGTGGAAACGCGTGATCTTATCCTTCGTTGATCGACAGGCCGAACAGCTAGATCGGCAGGCTGAACACGCCCATCAGTAGGCTAAAGACGTGTATCGACAGGCCGAACTGCCGAATAAAAAATCTCCGCGAATCTTTTATTTTCCACCTGAGATTTTAAAGGATAAAGTCTTAGTTTTAATTCAAATAACCCAATAGAGAAGTTATCTGATCAAAACAACTTTATCTAGATAATCTCTAAGAAAATAAATGAATTCCCAATAATTCTACAAGTTTATCTTGATCTAATTTATCCAAAATTAAATTAATCGATAAATAGACAAGAATTATCCGATCCAATAATTTAACAAGTTTATCCTGAATTAATTTTATCACAAAATTAATTCAACCTATAAACAGATATAAATTATTTAATTCTTTCAAATTTTAACCAATCTGATAAATCCGACACAAGTCACCAATTATTGAAAAAGCACGCCATATCGTTACAGGATGTTGTGAGCTAGCAAAGGGGACCAAATGGACCTATATAGCTCAAGCTCCCGATAATTATGAAACCCAATATCCTAGATATACATTTCATAATTATAAACTCCAATGCTACTCCACTAAAAGGTCGGAGCTGCATTCTCAAACTATATAGAATTACGAAGCTCGTATAGCTAAGTCTCCATGACATATCATAGTGTATCGTATCCCCATATGATAGTCCATAATCGGCTTAAGGACAAGTTTTGTCTTACCTTCACGATTATTTTTATCTTACGTTCCATTATCTCACCATCAAAAAACTTACTATCCAAAGATAGAATACCATTCGGTTACACCTATGTATCTAAATGGTTGAGCGCAAAAGTTTTTCAATTACAGGACAACGCATATAAGAGGATATCATTACTCCTAGGAGGAGCTATGGATTCCATATCTATGAATAACAAGTCTACGCTATCAAGAGTCATGCCTCCAACGTACCGGCATGCATACTACTATTGAGATGTGGATGTCACCTTTTGGTACATCAAAAGACACATGTCAAGACAACGGGCCCACTATTCATCTCAGGATCAAGATACAGCACAAATGAATGTCTAAAGTGAATCGATTTGCCAAGACAAAATTAGTAATGGAAATTAATTCACTTTATGTCCCGATCCAACACATCGTCACCTATGACAACGTGCCAATGTTTCTATTCATGGGGTCCACCTCCGATGGTCAAGACAAACCATCTCCCTAAAGGGATATAGACAACATAACAATCTTTGCATAAATAAAGCACCCAACTTTATTCCCTCAATTGCAGATCGCATGATTTAGACCATCACCTTAAGAATCGTGTCTTCCGCATAATCCGTCCATCATATGCCCAATTCTTAAGGTTTAGACTGATAGTCTCAGACTATTGTTTGCTTAACATACATTCAACAAATATGAACATAAAGAGGACAAGATTTGGTATATGAATAATGAATAAATTCTTTATTGATAAAAATGTCTCCAAAAACTTATTACATTTTTACTCCTTAGGGCATACATGTCTAACAATCTCCCACTTGCACTAAGTGAGTAAATATGACAAATCTCGCATCCCCATAGCTTCCACATGCCTTTCGAAGACTCTTCCAGTAAGTGTCTTCGTAAATGGATTACCTAAATTGTTCTCTGATGCGATCTTGCACAACCTGACATGCCTGCCCTCAACGAAGTCCTTTAGCACATGATACTTTCGATCAATATGCTTACTCTTCTTGTGAAATCTTGGTTCCTTAGCATTAGCTGCACTGTTATCACAGTACAGTGATACCGCCTTATCCATATCAGAAACAACCTCAAGATCCCCAAGGAACTTGCGGAGCCACACTGCTTCTTTCGAAGCATCACTAGCTGCCACATACTCGGCCTCCATCATTGAATCTGAAGTGTAATCTTGCCTAGCACTTCTCCAATTAATGGCACCGTTGCCCAGAGTAAACACAAAACCTAAAGTCGATTTCCTAGAATCCAGACAGGATTGAAAATTCACGTCAATGTATCCTAGAGGAGTTAAGTTCTCACCGAATACACAAGCATATACCCTCAAGTCCTTCTCAGCTACTTGAAAATATGCTTTACCGCAACCCAGTGGTTTGGTCCTAGATCCGCTTGAAATCAACTTACAATCCCGACCGCATAACTAATATCCGGTCGTGTGCAAAGCATGGCATACATGAGACTACCCATTGCCAAAGCATAAGGCACCTTCTTCATGTATTCTCTTTCTTCATAAGACTTTGGAGAGTCTTTCTTAGAAAGAGTAATTCCAGACCTAGATGGTTGCCCACCTTTCTTGGAATCCTGCATTGCAAACCTCCTGAGAATTTTATTTATGTACCAAGCCTGGGACAAAGCTATCATTTTGTTCTTCCTATCCCGAAAGATCTGGATACCGAGAACAAAATTAGCTTCACCCAAGTCCTTCATGTCAAACTGTTTGGTCAACCATAATTTGACCGATGACAATGCCCCTATGTCTTTGTCAATTAGCAGAATGTCATCTACATAGAGCAGTAGAAAAACCATCTTTCCATCCTCAATGTGTTTGTAGACACATGGTTCATCCACATTTTGTGAGAACCCATAAGTCTTGATCACTTGCTCAAATCTTATGTTCCAAGAATGAGAAGCCTACTTAAGTCCACAAATTGACTTTAGCAACTTACAAACCTTCCCTTCTTGACTCGTGACCTTGAACCCGTCTGGTTGTTCCATATAAATAGACTCATCAAGATAGCCATTCAGAAAAGCCATCTTGACATCCATCTGCCAAATCTCGTAGTCGAGAGCGGTAGCTATGGACAAGAGAATCCGGATGGACTTAAGCATGGCTACAGGCGAAAAGGTTTCCTCATAATTGATTCCTTTCTTTTGCGTATAACCTTAACTACCAGCCTAGCCTTAAAGGTTTCGACCTTTCCATCCATTCCACTTTTCCTCTTGTAGATCCACTTACACCCTATGGGTATTACCCCTTCGGGAAGATCCACAGGCTCCTAGACATGATTAGCCTCCATAGACTTCATCTCTATTTTCATGGCCTCTGTCTAGAGTTTTGAATCAACATCCTCCACAGCTTCTGCATAAATATAAGGATCCCTGTCATGTTCATCTGGTTCAGCCAAGAAGACCTCCCCATTGAACATATACCTCTCAGGTTGATGCCCGATCCTCCCATTACGTTGAAGCCCCTTATGTCGTTGTTCACGTTTGTTTGGTTTTTCTACACTGATCGAAATGGTTTCATTCGGAACCTCCTAAGTGATCAGATCACCCCTTAACTCCTCAAGTACCACTTTGCTTTGAGGTTTAAAGTCGTCCATGTAACTCTCCTCAAGGAAAGTTGCATTAGTTGAAACCACGACTTTATTTTCCTTTGGGTTATAAAAATAACCCCCTTTAGTCCCTTTTGGATATACTACAAACATGCAAACTTCCAAACGTGCTTCTAACTTATTCGGATCCTTAAACAGGACATGAGCCGGACATCCCCATATGCGAATATGGTTTAAGGATGTCTTCCTACCCGTCCACAACTCGTGAGGAGTTTTAGGGACCGATTTTGAAGCCACATTGTTCAAAAGATAACATGCAATTTGTAGTGCATATCCCCAAAAGGATAAAGGCAATGATGAATAACTCATCATGGACCTGATCATGTCCAGTAAAGTCCTATTCCTTCTCTCCGCTACGCCATTCTGCTGCGGAGTGCCAGGCGTAGTCAAATGGGATAAAATCCCATTCTCTAATAAGTGTTCCAAGAACTCATCAGAAAGGTATTCCCCACCTCAATAGGATCAAAGTTCCTTTATGGGTCTATCCAATTGCTTTTCCACTTCAGCCCAAAACTCCCTGAACTTGTCAAAAGTTTCACTTTTGTGGTGCATTAGGTACACATACCCATATCTTGAGTAATAGTCAATAAAAGTGATGAAGTACTCGTACCCTCCTCGTGCCCGGATGTTCATTGGTCCGCAAACATTACTATGCACAAGTTTTAGAACCCCTTCGGCCCTATTGCCCTTAGACCCGAATGGTCTTTTGGTCATTTTACCCTCCAAACAAGATTCACATTGAGGTATAGATTCCACCTTTAAGTGACTTAAAGGTCCACCCTTACCAACCTTTGAATCCTATTCAAATTAATATGACCAAGGCGCAAATGCCAAAGATAAGTCTTATTAGAGTGAGAATTTTTAAGTCTTTTAGAGTTATTATCATTCATCTCAGCGTTAAGCAATAAGTCCATCTTAGGTTTGATAAAATATAAATTATTTTGCATCCATCCAAAACAGATAAAAGATTTATTTTTACGAATCACCACTTTTTCATTAAAAGAAACCAAATAGGAGTCTTTAAATAAACAAGATATAGAAATTAAATTCCTTTTAAATTTAGGAAAATAGAAACAATCTTGCAAAAATAAATTCCTATAATTATCAAAATAAAGATGGACGTCTCTCACTGCTTCTGCTGAGACCAAGGATCCATTGCCCATCCAAAGTGTGAAGTCCTCATGATGCAGACTTCTCGTTTCTTTGAATCCCTGCAGAGAAACACAAACATAATTAGTTGCATCAGAATCTATGACCCAAATGTCACTGGATTTCTCAACCAAACAAGTTTCTAAATATAGAAGATCACACCTACCTCCTTTGGAAAGGAAGTCCTTGCAATGCTTTTTGATATGCCCGACCTTTTCACAGAAGAAGCACTTAAGTTTCTTCGGGTTCTACTTCTTCTTCTTCTTTTTTTTCTTGGTACCAGCAGGAATAGAAGACTTCCCGTTCTTGGCCCGTTGCTTCTTTCCATTCCCAGAGTTAGGATTGAAACCAGAAGCAGCTACCATGTTGGCCTCTCCACCCGCAGGAGACTCCCTGATCAGCAGTTCAAACTCCTGTAACTGTTTCATCAATTTTTTCAAGGTCATATCCAATCTATTGCTCAAATTAAATGTAGCTCTATACGTAATAAATTCCTTAGACAGAGTCTCAAAGACCATAGTCATTTGAGTTTCAACATCGATGTCGGCTCTATTGGTTTGAGCCTCAGCGAGGTAACCCATGACCAATATCATATGCTCCTTTACAGATGTTCCCGGCCTCTGTCTACAGTTTAAGAGTTTCCAAAGTGCCCCTTGCCGCTTTGTTATGGCCTGGCCTCTAAACATATCCTCAAGATTATCCAAGATCTGCTTCGCAGTCTCATAATCCTAATGTTGAGCCTGTAGCACATTGTTCATGCTAGCCATAACATAGTAGCAGGCCTGATCATTAGCATCTTTCCAGTGATCGTATGCTTGGAATTGCTCATTAGATGAGTCTCCTGTAGGCTCGGGAGTACAAGGGGTTGTCAGTACATATTTCAGTTTCTCAAAGGATAGGACAATATCCAGGTTCTGTTTCTAATCGTTATAGTTCTCACTGGTTAACAGGTTTTTGTCGAGTATCGATGATAAAGCATTTTTAGACATTTTTAATCTACAATAAAGAATCATATACCAAATATAAGCAAACATATAAAAATTTAGTAAGATAACACAATCATGTAAAAATATACAAATGTGTTTATGTGTCAAAACCTTGAAAATATCACAACCTTACAACGATAATTCCCAACTCAGAATTCAACAAGCTCTTAGGGGAGTCATGCCAAATTCAATCAGGAACACGATCCCCTCCTGATTAATATATGTTATCCAGGACCCATATGATCCAGCATATATTAATAATCATTTCTTTGGCCATTAATTTTATCAACAGAGCTCCTAGGGGAGGTTAATAATAAAATTAACGTGAGTATATAACTATCGTTTCAATATTTTATCCATGATTTATAATCACCACCTAGGGGTGTGCAACCATAAATCATACTAAAATACCTTATCCTCTTGGAGATCCAATCTGGTACATGATAGAAATCCCTTCTTAGGGGTCGGGACCACCATGTTCTGCCTAGGGACCACCATGTTCTGCCTATGGACCAACGATGGAGGCCTTAGGTTCCCTCTTTAAAAACCTTCTCCCACTCAATCTTTTGAAATCAAGGTTTTATTTTATGCATGAACAATTTTAATATGAGCGGCACTCCCTATTCTATATGACATGTTATCCATATACATGGCAAATCATATTATAATGTTGACAAGCAAAGCAATTAAGCAAAGCTATAAGCAAAATAATAAATAACCGTAATATTACGGTTTCAACCTAGAGAATAGAAAACTAAGATTACAAGAGAATAATCGAGACATATTATCGATTCTTCATCGGCCTGCCGGTCATGTTTCATCGGCCTGTCGATCAATTAGATCGGCCTGCCGACCCATGAAAGTTCAGCATCCCGAATTGAAAGTTTGGCCTACCGACAGAGCCAACCGATTTATGGCCTACTAACGGCCTATCGAACCATATGTCCGGCCTCTCGATCTGTAACCATTGGCCTGCCGAACTGTGAGGTCCGGCACACCGACCGAGCAGAAATCTCTCATTCTAGAAAATACAATTTTTAATGCAATTCATCAATTTTATTTGCAACAATTCCAAAACATAAAATTAGAGACTCAAGAAATACCTGGAAGCGCCATCATCATTCTTCTAGATCCGTCTTCTAGATCCTTCTTCTCTAAATAATTATTTAATTACAAAAGTCTTACAAATTTAAAATTAAACAATAATTCCTAGACGGAGATGATAGTCCTCCATCTTATTACATGAAAAACCTAGATACACATTCTAACCTCTAAGGAACCATAACCGGCATAAATTAATTAATTAATAAATAATTAAATAACAATTTAATCAACCATAATTAATTAATAAAAATTTACCACATAATCCATGACAACATATATAATATATAGAAAACTAGAGTGCCAACTCTCTATAAAATTAAATTCAAGCATAGGAGACATTAAGATCACAAAATTTACACATATAACATGATCACAAACTTGTAAATTTATGTAAAAACCATGGCTCTGATACCATTTGTTGGAAAAAGAGTGCGCAACAGAATTTTAAAAATTTTATATCAAAGTAATTTCCAAAACACAAGTTTGACATGCTATATGTATAAATTAACTAGATCTTACTAACCTTTGTGTGCCGAATAACCTCCGTAATCTGTGAAGAGAAATAACGTTCCAGAAGAGCCTCAACCAACTAGTCTTCTTTGCTATTCTCTATCCACGACCGGAGTGAGTGTGGGCTCACACGTACAGCTCTTCCACTGGTGATTCTCCTTCCAACCAATCGAGAGAACCCAAAGCAAGTGTTCGTGATTTGTGAACAAAAGCTCTCAGCGAGTTTTTCAGATTCTCACTTAGCAGAGTTGTTAGACAAGTATGCCCTGAGGAGTAAAAATGTAATACGTTTTTGGAGACATTTTTTATCAATAAAGAATTTATTCATTTATATATACCAAATCTTGTCCTCTTTATGTTCATATTTGTTGAATGTATGATATGTCAGTCTAAACCTTAAGAATTAGGCATATGATGGACTGATTATGCAGAAGACACGATTCTTAAGGTTACGGTCTAAAACATATGATCCGCAATTGAGGGAAGAAAGTTGGACGCTTCATTCATGTAAAGATTGTTATGTTGTCTATATCCCTTTTGAGAGATGGTTTGTCTTGGCCATCGGAGTTGGACTCCGTGAATAGAAACATTGGCACGTTGTCATAGGTGACGATGTGTTGGATCGGGACATAAAGTGAATTGATTTAGATTAATAATTTTGTCTCAGCAAATCGATTCACTTTAGATAGTAATTTGTATTGTATCTTAATCCTGAGATGAATAGTGGGCCCGTTGTCTCGACTTGGGTCTTTTTATGTGCCAAAGGGTGACACCAACATCTCAATAGTGGTATGCATACCGGTACGTTGGAGGCATGACTCTTGATAGCGTAGACTTGTTATTTATAGATATGGAATCCATAGCTCCTCTTTAGGAGTAATGATATCCTCTTATATGCGTTGTCCTATAATTGGAAAACTGGAGCGCTCAGGCATTTAGATACATAGGTGTAACCGAATGGTATACTATCTTTGGATGGTAAGTTTTCTAATGGTGAGATAATGGAACGTAAGATAAAAATAATCGGGAAGGTAAGACAGAACTTGTCCTTAAGCCGATTATGGATGATCATATGGGGATGCGATATACTATGATATGTCGTGGAGACTTAGCTACAAGAGCTTCGTAATTCTATAAAGTTTGAGAGTGCAGCTCCAAGCTTTTAGTGGAGTAGCATTGGAGTTGATAATTGTGAAATGTATATTTGGGATATTGGGTTTCATAATTATCATGAGCTTGAACTTTATAGGTCCATTTTGGTCCCCTTTGCTAGCTCACAAAGTCCTGTAACGACACGGCTTGCTTTTCTAATAATTGATGACTTATGTCGGATTTATCAAATTGGTTTAAAATTTGTAAGAATCAAATAATTCATGTCTGTTTATCAGTTGAATTAATTTTGTAAGAAATTAGTTCAAGATAAACTTGTTGAATTATTGCGATCAGATAATTCTTGTCTGTTTATCGGTTGTTTTAATTTTGGACAAATTAGAACAAGATAAACTTGTAGAATTATTGTGAATTGATTTATTTTCTTAGAGATTATCTTGATAAAGTTTGTTTTGATCAGATAACTTCTTTATTGGGTTATTTGAATCAAAACTAAGACTTTATCCTTTAGAATCTCGGGTGGAAAACAAAAGATTTGCAGAAATTTTTTCTCGGGAGTTTGGCTTGCCAGATGACGTGTTCGGCCTGCCGATGGGGCCTGTTCGGCCTGTCGATCAGCGAGTGATAAGATTACGCGTTTTCACGCGGATCTTATCTGATATTGATCCAAACTTGATTCTGTTTCAAGTTTTTGATACCTAATTTGATACGGACTAACCCCAGGACCAATAGCTATAAAAAGGGAGTGAGTCTTATGATTTACTCAGATCAATTTGAGAGATTAAGAGTAATACTCTTCTAGTGAGCATCTAAAAACTCCCTGAGAGCTTTTGTTCACAAATCACGAACACTAGCTTTGGGTTCTCTCTATTGGTTGGAAGGAGAGTCACCGGTGGAAGACCTAAATGTGTGAGCCCACACTCACTCCGGTTGTGGATAGAGAATAGCAAAGAAGACTAGTTGGTTGAGGCTCTTTTGCAACGTTACTTCTCTTCACAGGCTGCGAAGGTTCTTCACATAAAGGTTAGTAAGAACTGTCTAATTTATACATATAACATGTTAAACTTGTGTTTTAAAAATTACTCTGATGAAAAATTTTTAAAATTCCGCTGCGTACTTTGTTTCCAATAATTGGTATCAGAGACATGGTTTTTACATAAATTTACAAGTTTGTGATCATGTTATATGCATAAATTTTGTGATCTTAATCTCTCCTATGCTTGAATTGAATTTTATAGAGAGATGGCACTCTAGATTTCTATATAATATATATGTTGTCATGGATTATG
The DNA here is from genome assembly GCA_025403435.1 of Artocarpus heterophyllus. Taxonomy (NCBI): domain Eukaryota; kingdom Viridiplantae; phylum Streptophyta; class Magnoliopsida; order Rosales; family Moraceae; genus Artocarpus; species Artocarpus heterophyllus. The sequence continues at coordinate 25,526,513 of CM046348.1, read as the reverse complement.
TGGTGAATGTTTATTAATTAATTATGGTTAATTAAATCTTTGTTTAATTATTTATTAATTAATTAATACCGGTTATGGTTCCTTAGAGGTTAGAATGTGTATCTTGGTTTTTCATGTAATTAGATGGCGGACTATCATCTCCATCTAGGAATTGTTATTTACTTTTTAATTTGTAAGAATTTTGTAATTAAATAATTATTCGAAGAAGACGGATCTAGAAGATTGATGATGGCGCCTCTAGATATTTCCTGAGTCTCTAAATTTATGTTTTTGAATTGTTGAAAATAAAATTGATAAATTGCATTAAAATTGTATTTTTTAGAATATTTTTCCTGCTCGGTCGGCATGCCGGACGTCACAGTTTGGCAGGCTGAAGGTCACAGATCGGCAGGCCGGACGTGTGGTCCGGCAGGCCGACAATGGGGCAGAAATTTTGGGTGCTCTGCCGGTAGGCCAAACTGAGGCCGAACCTTCATGATCGGCAGGCCGATCACCCAGATCGGCCTGCCAACCGAGAGCTACCAAGTGTCCAGAAAAGGTGCAATTTTTTCGGTGCAGTTTTAATTTTATTTTTGGGACGATTTTGAGAAACATTAAATTTGGATATGACCGAAAATATGAAGTATTCGATTCATATGGGATTGAAGACTTGAAGATGGATATTACATGAAGAAGGATACAGCTTAAGGATTCAAGGATGAAGAATCGATAAATGTCTCGATTATTCTCTTGTAATCTTAGTTTTCTATTCTCTAGGGTGGAACCATAATATTACGGTTATTATTATTTTGCTTGTAGCTTTGCTTGATTGCTTTGCTTGTCTGCATTATAATATGATTTACCATGTATATTGATAACATGTCATATAGAATAGGGAGTGCCGCTCATATTAAAATTGTTCATGCATGATTTTAAAATAAAACCTTGACTTCAAAAGATTGAGTGGGAGAAGGTTTTCGAAGAGAGGACCTAAGGCCTCCATCGTTGGTCCATAGGAAGAACATGGTGGTCCCGACCCCTAGGAAGGGATTTCTATCATGTACCAGATTGGATCTCTGAAAGGATAAGGTATTTTAGTATGATTTATGGTTGCACACCCCTAGGTGGTGATTATAAATCGTGGATAAAATATTGAAACGGTGGTTATACACTTATATTAATTTTATTATTAACCTCCCCTAGGAGCTCTGTTAATAAAATTAATGGCCAAAGAAATGATTATTATATATGCTAGATCATACGAGTCTTGGATGGCATATATTAATCAGGAGGGGATTCGTGTTCCTGATTGAATTTGGCATGACTCCCCTAGGAGCTTGTTAAATTCTGAGTTGGGAATTATCGTTGTAAGGTTGTGATATTTTCAAGGTTTTGACACATAAACACATTTGTATGATTTTACATAATTGTGTTATCTTACTAAACTATTATTATATGTTTGCTTATATTTGGTATATGATTCTTTATTGTAGATAAAAAATGTCTAAAAACCCTTTATCTTCGATACTTGACAAAAACCAATTAACCAGTGAGAATTATAACGATTGGAAACGGAACCTGGACATCGTCCTATCCTTTGAGAAACTGAAATATGTACTGAGAACCCCTTGTGCTCTCGAGCCTATAGGAGACTCAAGTAATGAGCAATTTCAAGCGTACGACTGCTGGAAAGATGCTAATGATCAGGCCCGCTGCTTTGTTATGGCTAGCATGAACAACGTGCTACAGGCTTAACATCAGGATTAGGAGACTGCGAAGCAGATCTTGGATAATCTTGAGGACATGTTTGGAGGCCAGGCCATAACAAAGTGGCAAGGGGTGCTTCAGAAACTCTTAAACTGTAGACAGAGATCGGGGACATCTATAAAGGAGCACATGATGTTGGTCATCGGTTACCTCGTTGAGGCTCAAACCAATGGAGCCGACATCGATGCTGAAACTGAGATGACTATGGTCTTTGAGACTCTGTCTAAGGAATTTATTCCATTTAGAGCTACTTTTAATTTAAGTAATAGACGGGATATGACCTTGACAGAACTGATAAAACAGTTACAAGAGTTCGAACTGCTGATCAGGGAGTCTCCTGCTGGTGGTGAGGCCAACATGGTAGCTACTTCTGGTTCCAATCCTAACACTAGGAATGGAAAGAAGCAACGGGACAAGAATGGGAAGTCTTCTATTCCTGCTACTACCAAGAGCAAGAAGAAGAAGAAGAAGAACCCAAAGAAGCTTAAGTGCTTCTTCTGTGGTAAGGTCGGGCATATAAAGAAGCATTGCAAGGACTTCCTTTCCAAGGGAGGTAGGTGTGATCTTCTATATCTAGAAACTTGTTTGGTTAAGGAATCCAGTGACATCTGGGTCATAGACTCCGGTGCAACTAATCATGTTTGTGTTTCTCTGCAGGGATTCAAAGAAATGAGAAGTCTACTACGCGAAGACTTAACGCTTTCGAATGGGCGATGGATCCTTGGTCTCAGCGGAAGCAGTGGGAGATGTCCATCTTTACTTTGATAATTATAGGAATTTAACTTTGCGAGATTGTTTTTATGTTCCTAAATTTAAAAGGAATTTAATTTATGTATCTTCTTTATTTAAAGACTCCTACGTGGTATCTTTTAATGAAAAAGTGATGATTCGTAAAAACAAATCTTTTATCTGTCCTGGATGGATGCTTAATAATCTATATTTTATCAAACCTAAGATGGACTTATTGCTTAATGCTGAGATAAATGATAATGACTCAAAAAGACTTAAAACTTCTCACTCTAATAAGATTTATCTTTGGCATTTGCGCCTTGGCCATATTAAGCTGAATAGGATTCAAAGGTTGGTAAGGGATGAACCTTTAAGTAACTTAAAGGTGGAATCTATACCCCAATGTGAATCTTGTTTGGAGGGTAAAATGACCAAAAGACCATACGGGTCTAAGGGCAATAGGGCCGAAGGGGTTCTAGAACTTGTGCATAGTGATGTTTGCGGACCAATGAACATCCGGGCACGAGGAGGGTATGAGTATTTTGTCACTTTTATTGACGATTACTCAAGATATGGGTATGTGTACCTGATGCACCACAAAAGCAAAACTTATGATAAGTTCAGGGAGTTTCAGGCTGAAGTGGAAAAGCAATTGGGTGGACCCATAAAGGCACTTCGATCTGATCGAGGTGGGGAATACCTTTCTGATGAGTTCTTGGGACACTTGTTAGAGAATGAGATTTTATCCCATTTGACTGCGTCGGGCACTCCGCAGCAGAATGGCATAGCAGAGTGAAGGAATAGGACTTTGTTGGACATGATTAGGTCCATGATGAGTTATTCATCATTACCTTTATCCTTTTGGGGATATGCACTACAAACCGCATGCTATCTTTTGAACAATGTGCCTTCAAAATCGGTCCCTAAAACTCCTCACGAGTTGTGGACAAGATGGAAGACATCCTTAAACCATATTCGCATATGGGGATGTCCGACTCATGTCCTGATTAAGGATCCGAATAAGTTGGAAGCATGTTCAGAAGTTTACGTGTTTGTAGGATATCCAAAAGGGACTAAAGGGGGTTATTTTTATAACCTAAAGGAAAATAAAGTCGTGGTTTCAACTAATGCAACTTTCCTTGAGAAGAGTTACATGGACGACTTTAAACCTCGAAGCAAAGTGGTGCTTGAGGAGTTAAGGGGTGATCCGTTCACTCTGGAGGTTCCAAACAAAACCATTTCGATCGGTGTAGAAAAACCAAACAAACCTGAACAACAACCTCAGGGGCTTCGGCGTAGTGGGAGGATCGGGCGTCAACTTGAGAGGTATATGTTCAATGGGGAGGTCTTTTTGGCTGAACCGGATGAACATGACAGGGATCCTTATACTTACGTAGAAGCCATGAAGGATGTTGATTCAAGACTCTGGATAGAGGCCATGAACATAGAGATGAAGTCTATGGAGACTAATCGGGTCTGGGAGGTGGATCTTCCTGAAGGGGTAAAACCCATAGGGTGTAAGTGGATCTACAAGAGGAAAAGAGGAGTGGATGGAAAGGTCGAAACCTTTAAGGTTAGACTGGTAGCTAAGGGTTATATGCAAAAGGAAGGAATCGATTATGAGGAAACCTTTTCGCCTGTAGCCATGCTTAAGTCCATCCAGATTCTCTTGTCCATAGCTGCCACTCTTGACTATGAGATTTGGCAGATGGATGTCAAGACGGCTTTTTTGAATGGCTATCTTGATGAGTCCATTTATATGGAACAACCAGACAGGTTCAAGGTCGCGGGTCAAGAGGGTAAGGTTTGTAAGCTGCTAAAGTCTATTTATGGACTTAAACAGGCTTCTCGTTCTTGGAACATAAGATTTGATCAAGTGATCAAGACTTTTGGGTTCTCACAAAATGTGGATGAACCATGTGTTTACAAACACATTAAGGATGGGAAGGTGGTTTTTCTACTGCTCTATGTAGATGACATTCTGTTAATTGGCAATGACATTAGGGCGTTGTCATCGGTCAAATTATTGTTGACCAAGTAGTTTGACATGAAGGACTTAGGTGAGGCTAATTTTGTTCTCGGTATCCAGATCTTTCAGGATAGGAAGAACAAAATGACAGTTTTATCTCAGGCCGGCTATATAGATAAAATTCTCAAGAGGTTTGCAATGCAGGATTCCAAGAAAGGTGGGCAACTATCTAGGTCTGGAATTACTCTTTTTGAGAAAGACTCTCTAAGGTCTTATGAAGAAAGAGAATACATGAAGAAGGTGCCTTATGCTTCGGTAGTGGGTAGTCTCATGTGTGTCATGCTTTACACACGACCGGATATTTGCTATGCGGTCAGGATTGTAAGTCGATTTCAGGCGGTAAAGCATATTTTCAAGTACCTGAGAAGGACTCGAGGGTATATGCTTGTGTATTCGGGTGAGGATTTAACTCCTCTAGGATACACTGTTTTGGATTTTCAATCCCATCTAGATTCTAGGAAATCGACTTCGGGGCTTGTGTTTACTTTGGGTGGCAGTGCCATCAGTTAGAGAAGTGCGAAGCAAGATTGCACTTCGGATTCAACGATGGTGGTCGAGTATGTGGTGGCTAGTAATGCTTCGAAAGAAGCAGTGTGGCTCCGCAAGTTCCTTCGGGATCTTGAGGTAGTTCCTGGTATGGATAAAGCGGTATCATTGTACTATGATAACAGTGCGGCTGTAGCTAATGCTAAGGAACCAAGATTTCACAAGAAGAGTAAGCATATTGATCGAAAGTATCATGTGATAAAGGACTTCGTTGAGGGCGGGCATGTCACGGTGTGCAAGATCACGTCAGAGGACAATTTAGCTGATCCATTTACGAAGACACTTACTAGGAGAGTCTTTGAGAGGCATATGGAAGCTATGGGGATGCGAAATTTGCTGTATTTACTCACTTAGTGCAAGTGGGAGATTGTTAGACATGTATGCCCTAAGGAGTAAAAATGTAATACGTTTTTGGAGAAATTTTTTATCAATAAAGAATTTATTCATTTATATATACCAAATCTTGTCCTCTTTATGTTCATATTTGTTGAATGTATGATAAGCAAACAGTAGTCTGAGACTGTAAGTCTAAACCTTAAGAATTGGGCATATGATGGACTGATTATGCGGAAGACACGATTCTTAAGGTGACGGTCTAAAACATATGATCTGCAATCGAGGGAATAAAGTTGGGTGCTTTATTCATGGAAAGATTATTATATTGTCTATATCCCTTTCGGGAGATGGTTTGTCTTGGTCATCGGAGTTGGACTCTGTGAATAGAAACAATGGCACATTGTCATAGGTGACGATGTGTTGGATCGGGACATAAAGTGAATTGATTTGGATTAATAATTCTATCTCAGCAAATCGATTCACTTTAGACAGTCATTTGTATTTTATCTTAATCCTGAGAAGAATAGTGGGCCCGTTGTCTCGACTTGTGTCTTTTGATGTGCCAAAGGGTGACACCCACATCTCAATAGTGGTATGCATACTGTTACGTTGGAGGCATGACTCTTGATAGCATAGACTTGTTATTCATAGATATGGAATCCATAGCTCCTCTTTAGGAGTAATGATATCTTCTTATATGCGTTGTCCTGTAATTGGAAAACTGGAGCGCTCAACCATTTGGATACATAGGTGGAACCGAATGGTATACTATCTTTGGATGGTAAGTTTTCTAATGGTGAGACAATGGAACGTAAGATAAAAATAATCAGAAAGGTAAGACAGAACTTGTCCTTAAGCCGATTATGGATGATCATATAGGGATGCGATACACTATGATATGTCATGGAGACTTAGCTACACGAGCTTCGTAATTCTATAAAGTTTGAGAGTGCAGCTCCAAGCTTTTAGTGGAGTAGTGTTGGAGTTGATAATTGTGAAATGTATATCTGGGATATTGGGTTTCATAATTATCATGAGCTTGAACTTTATAGGTCCATTTTGGTCCCCTTTGCTAGCTCACAAAGATCTGTAAGCGTGCTTTTCCAATAATTGGTGACTTATGTCGGATTTATCAGATTGGTTTAAAATTTGTAAGAATCAAATAATTCATGTCTGTTTATCGGTTGAATTAATTTTGTAAGAAATTAGTTCAAGATAAACTTGTTGAATTATTGCGATCAGATAATTCTTGTCTGTTATCGGTTGTTTTAATTTTGGACAAATTTGACAAGATAAACTTGTAGAATTATTGTGAATTGATTTATTTTCTTAGAGATTATCTTGATAAAGTTTGTTTTGATAAGATAACTTCTCTATTGGGTTATTTGAATCAAAACTAAGACTTTATCATTTAGAATCTCGGGTGAAAAATAAAAGATTCGCGGAGATTTTTTCTCGAGAGTTTGGCCTGTCGGATGACGTGTTCGGCCTGCCGATGGGGCCTGTTCGGCCTACCGATTAGGTTGTTCGGCCTGCCGATCAGCGAGTGATGCGATTACACGTTTTCACGCGGATCTTATCTGATATTGATCCGAACTTGATTCTGTTTTGAGTTTTTTAGACCTAATCTGATACAGACTGACCCTAGGACCAATAGCTATAAAAGGGAGTGAGTCTTATGATTTACTCAGATCAATTTGAGAGATTAAGAGTGATACTTTTCTAGTGAGCATCTGAAAACTCCCTGAGAGCTTTTGTTCACAAATCACGAACACTAGCTTTGGGTTCTCTCTATTGGTTGGAAGGAGAGTCACCAATGGAAGAGCTGAACGTGTGAGCCCACACTCACTCCAGTTGTGGATAGAGAATAGCAAAGAAGACTAGTTGGTTGAGGCTCTTCTAGAACGTTACTTCTCTTCACAGGCTACGGAGGTTCTTCACAGAAAGGTTAGTAAGATCTGTTTAATTTATAAATATAACATGTCAAACTTGTGTTTTGGAAATTACTCTGATGAAAAATTTTTAAAATTCCGCTACGCACTTTGTTTCCAACAAGAGTATTACTCTTAATCTCTCAATTGATTTGAGTAACATGTGAGAATCACTCCCTATTTATAGAGGTTGGTCCTAGTGTCAGTCCTCATCAGATTAGGTCTCAAAATTTGGATCAGAATCAAATTCGGATCATTATCTGATAAGATCTACGTGGAAATACGTTATCTTATCCTTCGCTGATCGACAGGCCAAACAGCTAGATCGGCAGGCCAAACATGCCCATCGGTAGGCCGAACACGTGTGTCGGCAGGCCAAACTGTCGAATAAAAAATCTCCGTGAATCTCTTATTTTCCACCCAAGATTCTAAAGGATAAAGTCTCAGTTTTAATTTAAATAAACCAATAGAGAAGTTATCTAATCAAAACAACTTTATCTAGATAATCTCTAAGAAAAGAAATGAATTTCCAATAATTCTATAAGTTTATCTTGATCTAATTTATCCAAAATTAAATCAACCGATAAACAGACAAGAATTATCCAATCCAATAATTTAACAAGTTTATCTTGAATTAATTTTATCACAAAATTAATTCAACCTATTAATAGATATAAATTATTTAATTCTTTCAAATTTTAACCAATCTGATAAATCCGACATAAGTCACCAATTATTGGAAAAGCACGTCGTATCGTTACAAGATGTTGTGAGCTAGCAAAGGGGACCAAATGGACCTATATAGCTCAAGCTCCCGATAATTACAAAACCCAATATCCTAGATATACATTTCATAATTATCAACTCTAACGCTACTCCACTAAAAGCTTGGAGCTACACTCTCGAACTATATAGAATTACGAAGCTCGTATAGCTAAGTCTCCATGACATATCATAGTGTATCGTATCCCCATATGATAGTCCATAATCAGCTTAAGGACAAGTTCTATCTTACCTTCCCGATTATTTTTATCTTACGTTCCATTATCTCACTATCAGAAAACTTACTATCCAAAGATAGTATATCATTCGGTTACACCAATGTATCCAAATGGTTGAGTGCTCCAGTTTTCCAATTACAGGACAACGCATATAAGAGGATATCATTACTCCTAAAGAGGAGCTATGGATTCCATATCTATGAATAACAAGTCTACGCCATCAAGAGTCATGCCTCCAACGTACTGGCATGCATACCACTATTGAGATGTGGATGTCACCCTTTGGTATATCAAAAGACACATGTCAAGACAACAGGCCCACTATTCATCTCAGGATTAAGATACAACACAAATGAATGAATAAAGTTAACCGATTTGTCAAGACAGAATTATTAATCCAAATCAATTCACTTTATGTCCTGATCCAACATATTGTCAGCTATGACAACGTGCCAATGTTTCTATTCTCGAGGTCCACTTCTGATGGTCAAGACAAACCATCTCCCTAATGGGATATAGACAACATAACAATCTTTGCATGAATAAAGTGCCAAACTTTATTCCCTCGATTGCGGATCGCATGATTTAGACCATTACCTTAAGAATCGTGTCTTCTGCATAATCCGTCCATCATATGCACAATTCTTAAGGTTTAGACCGATAGTCTAAGACTATTTTTTGCTTAACATACATTCAATAAATATGACCGTAAAGAGGACAAGATTTGGTATATAAATAATGAATAAATTCTTTATTGATAAAAATGTCTCCAAAAACTTATTACATTTTTACTCCTTAGGGCATACATGTCTAACACAAATGGCACACTAGGACATGATGAGATAGTTTAGCAACGTAGGATATCTTAAATTAGATATTGATAGGCCTAGTTTGTATTTAGGGTCGTTCGTGGTTTCACAGAGCTAACGTATAGCGGACCGGGATTACGGTGTGGGGCACCGGCATAAGTACCGAGGTAGGACTTCTATCCCTCTTCTTTGGTAACCTAGTTTCAAATGATTTGGCCATCAAAGAGGTTTTTACCAAAATGTTTTCAATGGTTAATTGAAGAAGGAATTTTACCGATTAATTTTTATAAACCGTGGATTGAAATGAACTTTATAATGAATGTAAATAAGAATACTTGGTAAATAGGCTGCCATAACAGAGATCGGGTCGTGTAGCGTGCGACCTTAGGGGCAGGTCCCGAAACCTAGCTGGACCACTACGGTGGTGTTATTCATATGGTTTGCTAGCAAAAGAAAATGATGATCTTTCTGGTCGACCAATAAACTGTTTTGGGTAAGGATGATTATGTTTAAACTTGTTTATTTAAATTTTCTCTTAAATGATTTCTTAAGTAATAATATTATCTTTTGAATTTAATATTTCTTAAAAAATAGTCCTACTAAGCCTTTCGCTCACATTTTATCTGTTTTAAACTTTTCCCCCTCTAGGTGGATTTCCGCTTAGGTTCAGAGAAAACTATTTGGACAGAACCCAGGAGCAATAGGTTATTTATATTATTAAATCAAGGCTTGTAATATTTTAGCTTTCGTTTTACTTGGACTGTGGTTGTATTATTATATTGTCAGACCTATGTGTGTGCACAAGTTGTGGGTCAATGGGACCCATACTCGCATATTTAATTATTTTATTACTTATTTAATATTTATTTAAATATTCTTATCTGTTTAATAATTATGTTTGTTTGCCTTAAAAAGGACTTAAAATTTTCCATAAATTTTCCATATTTTTATAATTAATTCAAATTCTTAAACGCATGTTTTAATCAAATTTTTAGATAATTAACTTAAATAAACTGCCACGTCACCTCCCGCACTGCAGGACATGACACCTAAATACTTAAAGGCATGTTTCACACATCGTATTATATTTCATTGCAAGGTATTGTATTGTATTATATACAGAAAATGCAATACGATACAATACAATATGGAATGCCAAACAAGCCTTAAGAGAATTAATAAATTAAAAAGAAAATTTAACTCTTTAGAACATTTTGGATTGCTGTATCAACAAAATTTACACACGTGCTTCCAACTACTTAATAGTGCTAGGAGGATATATTTTGAATGTTTGTAATGTTTTTAAGGCTCTTATTTGTCTCCTTAAATAAAATCCTGGCACTGCCTACTTAACCCTCTTTTTTTTTTTTTCCTCGTCAGGACTCAATTGACTTTAAACAATACACTGAAGACAAAAAGTAGCTTTGAAATTTTAGATAATACACAGCTTTTGCCATAACCCTATATTCTCTTCGTCTTCACTAAACTATCATATCGTTATTGAACCATAGGCCCACACTACCAGTTCAATCTTTCCTACATAATGTCCTTCCCATTTGATCTCGTGTTAAGACTGGTGGCTATATTGGTTTCTGTCTAGACTTGGTAACTGATTTGGAGATTGAATTGGCCAAGATTTAATGGGTTATTAGGCGGGTCATTTAGTTGGATAAAAGAGAGTCATGTGAGACTAATGTGCCTAGAGGCTAAGATATAAAATATATGATTGTCTAAAGTGAATTGATTTAAACCAACGAATTATTAATCAAATCAATTTAACTTTTTGTCCCGATGTCAATTATGACAATATATCAATGTTTCTACTCACGGAGTCCAACTCCGATGACCAAGACAAGTCATCATGTATTAGAAATATAGACAACATAACAATCTTAGCATGAATAAAGCGCCTAACTTTGTTCCCTCTTTTGCAGACCTTATCACTTAGACTATCACCTTCAAGATTCATGTCTTTGGTATAATATGTCCATCATATACATGATCTTCAAGGTTTACATAGACAGTTTTTTACTTTTTTTTTCCTTATCATATATTCAATAGAAATGAACATGAAGAAGACAACATTTGATATATGAAAATAATAAATTCTTTATTGATTAAATATCTCCAAAAAACTATTACATCATTTAATTCTTATGGCACCTAGTCTAACAATCTCCCACTTAACCTAAGTGAGTAAATGCGATATGTTTCGCCCCATAGCCTCTACGTGCTTCTTGAAAACCCTTGTTGGTAGTGTCTTTGCAAAAAGATCAGCTATATTGTCTTTTGACGCTATCTTGCATACTACAGCATGTCTATCCTTAACGAAGTCCGTTGTCACATGATACTTCTAATGTATATGCTTACTCTTCTTGTGAAATCATGGTTCTTTAGCATTAGCTATCGCTACAATGTTATCACAATACAATGATATCGGCTTATCCATGTGAGGAACTACCTTAAGATCCCCAAGGAACTTGCGGAGCCATACTGCTTATTTTGAAGTACCTCTACCTACCACATACTTAGCCTCCCTTATTGAATCTGAAATGCAATCTTGCTTGACACTTTTCTAAATAATGGCGCCTTTTACCAGAGTAAACACCAAAGCTAAAGTTGATCTTCTCGAATCCAAACAGGATTAACACTTCGAATCAGTGTACCTAAGAGGTGTTAGATTCTCACCCAAATACACTAGTATATAACCTCTAGTCCTTCTCATGTACTTAAAAATATGTTGACTACAACTCAATGGTTGGGTTCTAGATCCGACTAAAATCAACTCACTATCCTAACCGCATGACATATGTCAAATCGTATGCAACGCATGACATATATGAGACTACTAACTACTGAAGCATAAGGTACCTTCTTCATGTATTCTCTTTCTTCATTAGACTTTAGATAGTCTTTCTTAGAAAGAGTAATTCTAAACCTAGATGGTTGTCTATCTTTCTTAGAATTCTGCATTGTATACTTCTCGACAACCTTATCTATGTAGGTAGCTTGAGATAAAGCTATAATTTTGTTCTCCTATCTCAAACGATTTAGATACCTAGAACATAATTAGCTTTACCCAAGTCCTTCATGTTAAATTGCTTAATCAACAATAATTTGACCGATGACAATCCTTAATCTTATCACCATTAAGCAGAATGTCATCGATATAATGCAATAGAAAAGCCATCTTCCCATTCTTAATGTGTTTGTAAACACATGGTTTGTCCATGTTTTGTTTGAACCATGTCTTTATCACTTGATCAAATCTTATGTTTTAAGAATGGGAAGCTTGTTTAAGTCCATAAATAGACTTTAGCAACTTATAGACCTTATTCTCTTGATCCTTAACTTTGAACCTGTCTGCCTATACCATATATATGGACTAATCAAGATAGCCATTCAAAAAGGTGATCTTAATATCCGTTTGCCAAATCTCATAATCGAAGCTCCCTAAGTTGTTGTTTGGTCAGTTTTTCTATATTGATTAGATTGGTTTCAACCAAACTCCCAAAGATGATTGAATCATTACCCAACTCCACAGGTACCCCTCTACTATGAGGCTTAAAGTCATTCATGTAACTTTCCTAAAAAAAATGCATACATTGAAACTACAATTTTATTTTCTTTTGGGTTATAAAATTGTTAGACATGCATTCCCTAAGGAGTAAAAATATAATATCTCTTTGGAGACATTTTTATCAATAAAGAGTTCATTTATTATTCATATACCAAATGTTGTCCTCTTTACATTCATATTTGTTGAATGTATATTAAGCAAATAAAAGTTTGAGATTGTCGTCTAAACCTTTAAGAATTAGGCATATGATGTTCAGATTATGCGGACAACATGATTCTTAAGGTGACGATCTAAATCATAAGATCCATAATTGAGGGAATAAAGTTAGGTGTTTTATTCATGCAAAGATTGTTATGTTGTCTATATCCCTAACAGGAGATGGTTTGCCTTGGCCATCGGAGGCAGACACCACGAATAGAAACATTGATGCATTTATCATATGTGGCGATGTATTGGATCAGGACATAAATTTTAATTGATTTAGCTTAATAATTTTGTCTAGGAAAATCAATTTAATTTAGACAATCATATGTGTTGTATCTTAATCCAGTGATGAATAGTAGGCCTGTTGTCTTGACCTATGTCTTTTGATGTACCAAAGGGTGACATCCATATTTTATGATGGCACACATATCAGTACATTGGAGACAAGACTCTTGATAGCGTAGACTTGTTATTCATAGATATGGAATCCAGAGCTCCTCTTTAGGAGTCGATGATATCCTCTTATATACATTATCCTGTAATTAGAGAATTCAAGCACTCAACCATTTGGATACATAAGTGTAACTGAATGATATAGTATCTTTGAATGGTAAGTTTTCTGATAGTGAGACAATGGAATGTAGGAGGAAAAAAATCAGGAAGGTAAGATAAAATTTATCCTTAAGCTAATTATGGATATCTTATGGTGATACGATACATCATAATATGGCATGGATAGTTAGCTATTCGGGCTTCATAATTTAATATAGTTCGAAAGTACAGCTCTAAGCTTTTAATGAAGTAGCGTTAGAGTTGATAATTATGAAACATATATCTAGAATATTGGGTTTTGTAATTGTCGGGAGCATGAACTATATAGGTCCATTAGGTTGCCTTTGCAAGCTTATAATAAATCCTGTAACGATACGGTGTGCTTTTCCAATAAATTGGCAACTTATGTTAAATTATTAGATTTGCTAAGTTTCAAATTAATTGGATTTAATAAATCATGTTATTTTTTTGGTTAAATTTTGGCAAAATAATCTAAGATAAACATGTTGAATTATTGTTGATCATATCTTATTTGTATGGGTTTATCTGTATATGCCTATTTTAATTAGATAGCTTCTTGATTGGGTTATTTAAATTAAAGTTGAGGCTCTATGAAACATACCCAGAACTAATAAGATAAGATTTATCTAATAAGTTGTGATGGGATCTATCGGATCAACTTGAGGAGTTTGAATTAGATTCGAACTCGAGTATTGCGATGGCATGGTTGACCGCTGTATACTAGGCACAATCGACCATAGCAGTTAGAATCCGAGTTTGATTATTTAGATTAGGCTCTAAAACTAATCCAAATTTGAATTTTGAGGCCTTTTCTGATAATGACCGATCTAGGAGATGACCTCTATAAAATAGGGAGTGAGTACTCATTGTTATTTAGATCAGTTGAGAAATTAAGAGTGAGCACTCTAGTTTAAAAGTCTTTGAAACTCCATGAGAGTAATTGTTCACAATTACGAACCTTAGTTTTGGATTTTTTCAATCGGTTGTAAGTAGAGTCATTGGGGAAGAGATGCATGACGTACACCCACACCCACTCCGATCGTGGATAGAGAATAGCAAAGAAGATTAGTTTGTTAAGGCTCTTTTAGAACATTCTTCTCTTTATAGATTGTAGGAGCTCTTCGGCATATAAGATTAGTAAGATCTAGTTAATTTATGTATATAGCGTGTCAAACTTTTGTTTTAAAAAATAATCTAGTATAAAAATTTTTAATTTCTGCTCTGTACTATTTTTTCAAGAATTGGTATTAGAGCCAAGGTTTTTACATATATTTACAAGTTTATGATCATGTTATATGTATAGATTATGTGATCTTGATCTCTCTTTTGCTTGAATTTAATTTTTTTAGAGAATTCGCACTCTAGGTTTTTATATATTTATATGTTGTCATGGATTATATGGTGAATATTTCTTAACTAATTATGGTTGTTTAAATTATTATTTAATTATTTACTAATTAATTAATTTATGCCAGTTATAGTTCCTTAGAGTTTAGAATGTGCATCTAGATTTTTTATGTAATTAGATGATGGTCTATCATCACTGTCTAGGGATTATTATTTAATTTTAAATTTGTGAGAATTTTGTAATTAAATAATCATTCAGAGTACAAAACGGATCTAGAAGATAGATGATAGTGGTTCCAAAGGTATTTTCTAAGTCTCTAATTTGATGTTTTTGAATTGTTGAAAATAAAATTAGAAAACTGCCTTAAAATTATTTTCTAGAAAATTCAGCTCCGGTGAGGGCGTGGTCGATCGCGATACACATACTGCGATCAACCGCGGCAACATGAGGTAGAATGTTGGCTCTGGTTGCAAGCTGACTTGTGAAGTTTGGTAGGCCGATAGATGACTCGCAGTCGACCATGATACATATACCGCGGTTGAGCATGGCACTGATAGGCTAAAGCCATTATTCGATGGCTAGGAGAGAGTTATGTTTTTTAAAAAAGGTGCGTTTTTTAGTTCAGTTTTGATTTTCTTTTTGGGACAATTCTGAGAAACATTAAATTTGGATACGACTAGAAATATGAAGTATTTGATCTATGTGGGATTAAAGACTTGAATATGGATAATACATGAAGAAGGATACAATTTGAAGATTTAAGTATGAAGAATCGATAATATGGTTTGATTGATTTCGTGTAATCTTTACTTTCTTTTCTCTAGGGTGGAACCATAATATTACGATTATTTATTTTTATTTTGCTTGTGGCTTTACGTGATGCTTTGCTTGTTTACATTATAATATGATTTACCATGTATGTTGATGACATGTCATATAGAATAGGAAGTGCCGCTCATTAAAAATTGTTCATGCATGCTTTTAAAATAAAAGCTTGATTTCAAAAGATTGAGTGGGAGAAGGTTCTCAAAGAGAGGACCTACGGCCTCCATCATTGGTCCATAGGTAGCACATGGTGGTTCCAACCCCTAGGAAGGGACTTCATTATGTACTAAGTTGGATCTATGAGAGAAAAAGATATTTTAGCATGATTTATCGTTGCACACCCCTAGGTGGTGATTATAAATCATGGATAAAATATTGAAATATTGAAATAATGGTTATACTATTGAAAAATAGCACACAACAGAATTTTAAAATTTTTTACATCAGAGTATTTTCTAAAACACAAGTTTGACATGCTATATGCATAAATTAACCAAGTCTTACCAACCTTGTATCCTAAAAAGCTCCTGTAGTTTGTGAAGAGATTTGAGTTCCTGAAGGACCTTAACCAACTAGCCTTCTTTGCTATTCTCTATCCATGACTGGTGTGCGTGTGGATGCACTCGTATAGCTCTTCCACAAGGTGACTCCATCCAACCAATTGGGAAAACCTAAAGCTATAGTTCGAGATGTGTGAACAATAGCTCTTGGGGAGTTTTAGAGTCTCACCAGCAGAGTCAAACTCTTAATCTCTCAATTGATCTTAATAATAATAGATACTCACTCTCTTTATATAGAGGTTGGACCTAGGGTCAGTCTTTATCAGATAAGGCCTCAAAAATTTGAATAAGAATCAAATAAGAATCATTATCTGATAAAATTCACGTGAAAACACGTGATTTATTTTTTGCCTAATCAGCCTGCCTAACCTCCTCTATCGGCATGTTGAACTGAAAGATGGCCTACCAAACTTACGATAAATAATCTCCGCGAATCTTTATTTCCCACCTAAGATTCTTAGGTTAGAGCCTCAGTTTTAATTCAAATAACCTAATAGAGAAGTTATATAATAAAACAATCATATCTAGATAATCTCTAGGAAAATAAGTATTCCTGATAATTCAATAAGTTTATCTTGAGTTAATTTATTCAAAATTAATCCAACCGATAAACAGCCATGAAATATCTAATCCCAATAATTCAAAAAATTTATCTTGAATTAATTTTATCACAAAATCAAGTCAACCAATAAACAAATTTGAATTCTTTCATCCTATTGAATTTTAGCTAATCTGATAATTTGACACAAGTCACTAGTTATTGGAAAAGCATATTATATTGTTACAGGATTTATTATGAGCTAGTAAAGGGGACCTGATAGACCTATATAATTCAAGCTCCCGATAATTATTAAACTCAATATCCAAGATATGCATCTCATAGTTATCAACTCTAATGCTACTCTACTAAAAGCTTAAAGCTGCACTCTCAAACTACATAGAATTACGAAGCCCGTATAGCAAAGTCTCCATGACATATCATAATGTATCGTATCCCTATAGGATTATCCATAATCGGCTTAAGGACAAGTTCTGTCTTATCTTCTCAATTGTTTTTATCTTACATTCCATTATCTTGCCATTGGAAAACTTACCATCCAAAGACAGTATACCATTTGGTTACACTTATATATCCAAATGGTTGAGCACTCTAGTTTTTCAATTTCAGGATAACGTGCACAAGAGGATATCAACTACTCCTAAAGAGGAGCTATGGATTCCGTATCCATGAATAACAGGTCTACGCTATCAAGAGTCATGCCTCCAATGTCACCCTTTGGTACATCAAAAGTAAGTCAAGACAACGGGCCTGCTATTCATCTTAGGATTAGGATACGGCACAAATGATTGTCTAAAGTGAATTGATTTGTTGAGACAAAATTATTAATCCAAATGAATTCACTTTATGTCCCGATCCAACACATCGTCACCTATGACAATACGCCAATGTTTCTATTTGCGGAGTCCATCTCTGGTGGCCAAGACAAACCATCTCCCGTTAGGGATATAGACAACATAACAATCTTTGCATGAATAAAGTGTCCAACTTTATTCCCTCGATTACGGATCTTATGATTTAGACCGTCACTTTAAGAATCGCGTCTTTTGCATAATCTGTCCATCATATGCCCAATTCTTAAGGTTTAGACTGACAGTTTTAGACTTTTGTTTGCTTAACATATATTCAACAAATATGAATGCAGAGAGGAAAATATTTGGTATATAAATAATAAATAAATTATTTATTGATAAAAATGTCTCCAAAAAAATATTACATTTTTACTCCTTAGGGCATACACGTCTAACTTATACACTCATGTTGATTTTATTATAAACCTCCCTTAGGAGCTCTGTTAATAAAATTGATGGATAAAGAAATGATTATTAATATATGTTGGATCATATGGATCCTAGATGGCATAGAGTAATCAGGAGGGGATTTGTGTTACTAATTGAATTTAGCAAGCCTCTTTAGGTGGCTTGTTGAATTTTGAGTTAGGAATTATCATTGTAAGGTTGCGATTTTTTCAAGGTTTTGTCACATAAACACATTGTATGTTTTATATGATTGTGTTATCTTACTAAATTATTATAGTATGTTTGCTTATGTTTGGTATGTGATTCTTTATTGTAGATTAAAAATGTCTAAAAACGCTTTATCATCAATATGCAATAAAAACCAATTAACGGATGAGAAGTATAATGATTGGAAACGGAACCTGAATATCGTCCTATCCTTTGAGAAACTAAAATTTGTGTTGACGACATCATGTCCTCTCGAGCCTCCAAGAGATTCCACTAATGAGCAAATCTAAGTGTTTGATTACTAGAAAGATGCTAATGATCAAGCCCACTGTTATGTTATAGCCAACATGGATAATGTGTTGCAGGCTCAACATGAAGATTATGAGACTGCAAAGTAGATCTTGGATAATCTTGAAGACATGTTTGAAGGTTAGGCCCTGACAAAACAGCAATGAGAACTTCAAAAACTCTTAAACTACAAACAAAGACTGGGAATGTCTATGAAAGATATATGATGTTGGTCATGGGTTACCTTGTTGAGGTTCAAACCAATGGAGCTGACATAGATACTAAAACATAGATAACTATGGTCTTTGAGACTTTATCTGAGGAATTTATCCCATTTAGAGCTTCATTTAATTTAAGTAATAGATGGGATATGACCTTGACTAAGATGATGAAGCAGTTACAAGAGTTCAAAAATTTGATGAGGGAAACTCTTATGGCATCTAATGCGGACCCCACTTTATGGGGCTCCCAGACTTACAGCTCTTATTGGTAAACTGTTCCCATGTTGTCCCACTCATCCGTACTGTCCCCACTGGGGTCCTCTGGTCCTTCAAGGTTTTCTTTTGCGTCCCTCAGGTTCGAACCTCAAACCTCCCTTAAGAGGTTCTTATTTCCATTTCGAGTACCAATTGAGTTAATAACCCTATAACGTCCCCCTACGGACATTACAAATGTCGTTACATTCATTCTTTTTATCATTATATAAAAAAAAACTATTTGAATGAAACATAATTTGGGAACATACCCCAGGATCCATGCATACATTTTATTTTATTTTATTTTATTTATTTTAAACATTCTTTAAATAGTTAAACCAAATAATAAATCCATAAATCAAATGAAAACGTCACAACCTTTTAAAAATTTGCTCTCATAGTTCAGCAGGTCGAACTTCAGACTTCAACAGGCCAAACCTGACTGGCAGTCTAAAGTTCAACCGCCAATAGGCTACCCAAGGCTCTGTAAATCAAGGTTTAAAATTTGCTATGATCGGCAAGCCGACCAACAATGTTTGGCAGGCCAAACTGCTGCTTAAAACAGAAATTCCTAATTTAAAACAAGTCTCAATATTTCAAAATGCAAAGGACAATTAATAATACAATAAGGTTAAAGAGACATATTTCAAATCTTTATGACTATTCAAATAAACATACCAAAAGATTAAACATACTCAATAAAACAAAACATAGTCTATGATTTTCGAAACTTCTTTGGCGTATTCCATTTTCAATCCATCGTGCATAGTTCATATGCCTTTTCTTGCCCTCCACCTAGTCCATAATTTTCTTACCCTTATCTGCAACATGATATAAAATTGAATAAGCAAAAGCTTAGTAAGTACATTTCCTTTCTCACAAAAATAAAAACATTTTAAGAACATCTTCATCGAATGCATCATCATAATTGTGCACCAAGAACAATTTCATATAGAACATATCTTTCATTACATTATTCATATTAAAAATTTATTCATTTTATCTTAAGGGCCCAAGTGTTCCATCATAATCATCATTTTAGGCGCGCCGTCATGAGAAGAGAAGGGTAGCTAGTCCTAATCCAATCATGACATCATATCATAAACATAACATAAACATGGGTATGCAACTCTTATTTAGGTGATACATATATACTTATATACTTACATATTTATATACTGTTATATTTTAAAATACGTCATCATCAAACATGCATAACTTTTGAACATCAAATCTTTCATAAATAACATTAAATGGAACCATCATAGAAACATCTTAGATATCATCATGATCATATTTCAAACTTTTACCAAACCATATCATATTGTAGGTGAGAATGTACTTACTTGTGTAGCTTACTTAACCTTAACTGAAATGGTAGATGACATCACCGTGGTCTTGATGTGCTAACTTCTTAGTGTGTTCATGTCATACATTCATTTTAAAAGGAATTAACATATATTTTCATGAAATCATTCAACACCACAAAACATTTTCCAATACCATATTACATCACTCATACATTTATCTCTTGAAACATACATTAAAACAAAACTGTCAACACAAAAGCTAACTAACCTTTATGAATTCATAGCTCGATAACTTAAAATTCATACATAATTTGGAAACCTAACATGGCAAGGACAAAGTTAACATATAAACATATTACCATGATTTTTTCATTGGTTGTAAAAATTTCATTTGGCAATTTAAATAAGTCACATAACATACAATACCAAAACTGCTAGCAATAGCAAAACAGTGAGCAATCCTTTGTTACATTCACAAAATAAATTATCTACATCCTAAAATAATACCACAAAAGTTCTCATCACCAAATAAAATCATTTAATCATACAACAACTGCAAAAAATAACAGTCCATCAATTTATTGATAAAACAGTCCCCTGACCTAGTCTTAATTAAAATTCCAAAACACATAAATATTCATCAAATCATCACCAAACTTTCCAGTCCATAACTTAACATATACATGAACATATTTGCCAAATTTTGTAAAAATCAAAGCACATTTGCCCCTTGAACAAAAACCACATTTTTGTGCAACATAACCAATCAGCAACAATTTATTATGAGGTGTAGAGCATGAACATTTAATATCTCAACCTACATAACACCAAATGGAACGAAATTTGGAGCAACATCACATAGAATATACATGAAAATCATATTAAAATTTCAGAGCGCATGGAGATTTGTAGACAAAGTTATGGGGGTCGAAACATAGAGAAATTACAACGTTACCGATCAGCGTTAATTAACTGTGAGTGGCAGAGAGAAGAAAATTCATATCTCAACCTAGTAAAGTCCAATGAACTTGAAATTTGGAGGAACATCACATAGCACATACATGAATAACATATTAAAATTTCAGAACAAACAGAAATTTGTATACAAAGATATGGGGTCGGATTATAGGTAGTCTACAATTTCAGAAATACAGAGAGCAAGACTCTTACCTCAAAAAAATTTCTTCTCAAGCTTCCTTCGAATTCACCCAAGATAAAACTAAAATTTTCATTCAAATATTTGTAGGAGGATTAAAGGAGAGAAGAGGAAAAGAAAATGTGTAGAGAGGAGAGAAAGTGTTCGAAGAAAAGAGAGAGAGAGAGAGAGAGATATTGTTTATGTGAAAAGATGAAAAATGGAGTAAAAAGGAGGAGATATTTTTTCTATAATTTCAGAAATTCTTTGATTAAATTGAGACAAATACACGTGAAAAATGGAGGGGATTAGGGAAAATCATCTGGATTAGTTCCACTTACCTTATTTTAACCTTTAAAAGAGGAAACCATATCAATAATTCAAATCATCATAAATGTCAAACCTTTTATTACCAAATTAAAGAAAAAGGCCAAAAATTATACTAATCAATTAGAATTAATCGTCCAAAAATATACCGATCAATCAAAATTTAATCATCCAATCATCAAAATCATCCTTGTCACAAATTTTGAAACATTTTTGTTGATTGTTGGTCAGCTGTCTTCGGCCTACTAATTTTTCACTTCGGCCTACCAAAGCCGTGAGGTCCGGCTGCCGATGTAATTCCATCGGCCTGCCGTTCCATGAGGGTTATTTCGGCCTACCGAACTGCCACATATTCGTAAATGCAACAAACAAATCTAAACTAATCACAAAATATATACCATGCATGTAACATCATTGACATGAACACCTTGAGCACATCAATTCCACGTGACTGTCACCTATCATAATACTCAAATAAGATAGTTAATAGCATTATATCATATATCAATAAGGAAATTACTTAACGTCGTTACTCATCTATTACATGAAAATTTGACAGGTGTTACAATTCTCCCCATCTTATATGAGTTTCATCCTCAAAACTCAAAACAGTTGTGAATATTTGGATCTCATATCATCTTCACGTTCCCATGTAGCTTATTGCACTTTATGATTTCGCCCTAAAACCTTGACTAATGGAATTTCTTTATTCCTCAAGGTCTTGGTTTTCCGATCTAGAATCTCCACTGGCTTTTCTTCGTAACTGAGGTCACCTCGAATTTCGATCACCTGTAGTTTAATCACGTGCGTAGGGTTTGGGACATACTTCTTGAGCATCGAAACGTGGAACACATCATGCATTGTTGGCAGTCTCAACTGATAAGCTACTTTGCCTATCCGCTTCACAATTTCATAAGGTCCGATAAACCTCGGGTTCAACTTGCCTTTCTTCTTGAACCTCATTACTCTTTCATTGGTGCAACCTTTAAGAAAACTAAGTCGCCTTTAGCTAATTCTAAGTTCTTCTTCTCTTATTAGCATAACTCTTCTGACGGCTTTAAGCGGTCTCTATCCTCCTTCGCATCAACTTTATCATCTTAGAGGTTTCGTTGACAAAATTCAGTCCTCTTGGTGTCAATGCTTTCTATCAACTTCTTTTCACCAGCTTCATGCCAACATATAGGCGACCTACATTTTCGCCCATATAGAGCTTTGTAAGGTGCCATCCCACTTGTCGCTTGGTAGCTGTTGTTGTAAGCAAATTCTACTAATGGTAGCATTTTACACCAACTGGGCTGTAAGTCGAGAGTACAGGCCCGAAGCATATCCTCTAAGATCCGTTGGAAACACGGTGCGCAGCGGAATTTTTTTAAAAAAATTTCATCAGAGTAATTTCCAAAACACAAGTTTGACATGCTATATGTACAAATTAGACAGATCTTACTAACCTTTGTGTGAAGAACCTCCGCAACTTGTGTAGAGAAGTAACGTTCCAGAAGAGCCTCAACCAACTGGTCTTCTTTGCTATTCTTTATCCACAACCGGAGTGAGTGTGGGCTCACACGTTCAGCTCTTCCACCGGTGACTCTCCTTCCAACCAAGAGAGAGAACCCAAAGCTAGTGTTCGTGATTTGTGAACAAAAGCTCTTACGGAGTTTTCAGATGCTCACTCAAAGAGTATCACTCTTAATCTCTCAATTGATCTGAGTAAATCATGAGACTTACTCTCCTTTTCTAGCTATTGGTCTTGGGGTTAGTCCTTATCAGATTAGGTCTCAAAAACTCAAAACAGAATCAAGTTTGGATCAATATCTGATAAGATCTGCGTGAAAACGCATAATCTTATCGCTCGCTGATCGGTAGGCCGAACAGCCTAATCGGCAGGCCGAACACGTCATTCGACAGGCCAAACTCCCGTGAAAAAATCTCCGCGAATCTTTTATTTTCCACCCGAGATTCTATAGGATAAAGTCTCAGTTTTGATTCAAATAACCCAATAGAGAAGATATCTGATCAAAACAAACTTTATCAAGATAATCTCTAAGAAAATAAATCAATTCACAATAATTCTACAAGTTCATCTTGATTTAATTTATCCAAAATTAAATAAACCGATAAACAGACAAGAATTATCCGATCCCAAAAATTCAACAAGTTTATCTTAAATTAATTTTATTACGAAAATTAATTCATCTAATAAACAGACATGAATTATTTGATTCTTACAAATTTTAAACCAATCTGATAATTCCGACATAAGTCACCAATTATTGAAAAAGCACGCCGTGTCGTTACAGGATTTTGTGAGCTAGCAAAGGGGACCAAAATGGACCTATAAAGTTCAAGCCCACGATAATTATGAAATCCAATATCTCAGATATACATTTCACAACTATCAACTCCAACACTACTCCACTAAAAGCTTTGAGCTGCACTCTTGAACTTTATAGAATTATGAAGCTCGTGTAGCTAAGTTTCCATGACATATCAAAGTGTATCGTATCCCCATATGATAATCCATAATCAGCTTAAGGAAAAGTTCTATCTTACCTTCCTGATTATTTTTATCTTACGTTCCATTGTCTCACCATCAGAAAACTTACCATCCAAAGATAGCATACCATTTGGTTACACCTATGTATCCAAATGGTTGAGCGCTCCAGTTTTTTAATTACAGGACAACGCATATAAGAGGATATCATTACTCCTAAAAAGGAGCTATGGATTCCATATCTATGAATAATAAGTCTACGCTATCAAGAGTCATGCCTCCAATGTATCGACATGCATACCACTATTGAGATGTGGGAGTCAGCCATTGGCACATCAAAAGACACAAGTCGAGACAACGGGCTTACTATTCATCTCACGATTAAGATACAATATAAATAACTGTCTAAAGTGATTCGATTTACCAAGACAGAATTATTAATCCAAATCAATTCACTTTATGTCCCGATCCAACACATCATCACCTATGACAACATGCCAATGTTTTTATTCACGGAGTCCAACTTCGATGGTCAAGACAAACCATCCTCCAACAGGGATATAGACAACATAACAATCTTTACATGAATAAAGTGCTTAACTTTATTCCCTCGATTGCAGATCATATGTTTTAGAC
Source organism: Artocarpus heterophyllus (assembly GCA_025403435.1). NCBI lineage: Eukaryota > Viridiplantae > Streptophyta > Magnoliopsida > Rosales > Moraceae > Artocarpus > Artocarpus heterophyllus. Next base: position 25,501,608 of record CM046348.1, on the reverse strand, counting down.
CGTCACCTTAAGGATCGTGTCTTTTGCATAATCATCCCATCATATGCCCAATTCTTAAGGTTTAGACCGACAGTCTCAGACTACTTTTTGCTTATCATACATTCAACAAATTTGACCATAAAGAGGACAAGATTTGGTATATATAAATGAATAAATTCTTTATTGATAAAAAATTTCTCCAAAAATGTATTACATTTTTACTCCTTAGGGCACACATGTCTAATAATCTCCCACTTGCACTAAGTGAGTAAATACAACAAATTTCGCATCCCCATAGCTTCCACATGCCTCTCAAAGACTCTCTCAGTAAGTTCGTAAATGGATAAGCTAAATTGTGCTCTAACGCGATCTTGCACACTGCGACATGCCCGCTCTCAATGAAGTCCTTTATCACATGATACTTTCGATCAATATGCTTACTCCTCTTGTGAAATCTTGGTTCCTTAGCATTAGCTATCGCCGCACTGTTATCACAATACAGTGATACCGCTTTATCCATACTAGGAACTACCTCAAGATCCCCAAGGAACTTGCGGAGCCACACTGCTTCTTTCGAAGCATCACTAGCCGCCACATACTCGGCCTCCATCGTTGAATCCGAAGTGCAAATCTTGCTTCGCACTTCTCCAACTGATGGCACCGCCGCCCAGAGTAAACACAAACCCCGAAGTCGATTTCCTAGAATCCAGACAGGATTGAAAATCCGAGTCAGTGTATCCCAGAGGAGTTAAGTCCTCACATGAATACACAAGCATATACCCTCGAGTCCTTCTCAGGTACTTGAAAATATGCTTTACTACAACCCAATGGTTCGATCCTAGATCCGCCTGAAATTGACTTACAATCCCGACCGCATAGCTAATATCCGGTCGTGTGCAAAGCATGGCATACATGGGACTACCCACTGCCAAAGCATAAGGCTCCTTCTTCATGTATTCTCTTTCTTCATAAGACTTTGGAGAGTCTTTCTTAGAAAGAGTAATGCCAGACCTAGATGGTTGCCCACCTCTCTTAGAATCCTGCATTGCAAACCTCCTGAGAATTTTATCTATGTAGTCAGCCTGTGACAAAGCTATTATTTTGTTCTTCCTATCCCGAAAGATTTGGATACCGAGAACAAAATTAGCCTCACCCAAGTCCTTCATGTCAAACTACTTGGTAAACCTTAATTTGACCGATGACAACGCCCCAACATCATTGCCAATTAGTAGAATGTCATCTTCATAAAGGAGTAGAAAAACCACCTTCCCATCCTTTATGTGTTTGTAAACATATGGTTCATCCACATTTTGTGAGAACCCATAAGTCTTAATCACTTGATCAAATCTTATGTTCCAAGAACGGGATGCCTGCTTAAGTCCATAAATTGACTTTAGCAGCTTACAAACCTTACCCTCTTGACCCGCAACCTTGAACCCGTCTGATTGAATCATATAAATGGACTCATCAAGATAGCCATTCAAAAAAGCCATCTTGACATCCATCTGTCAAATCTCGTAGTCGAGAGCGGCAACTATGGACAAGAGAATCCGGATGGACTTAAGCATGGCTACAGGCAAAAAGGTTTCCTCATAATCGATTCCTTCTTTTTGCTTATAACCCTTAGCTACCAGTCTAGCCTTAAAGGTTTTGACCTTTCCATCCACTCCTCTTTTCCTCTTGTAGATCCACTTACACCCTATAGGTTTTACCCCTTTGGGAAGATCCACAAGCTCCTAGACCCGATTAGTCTCCATAAATTTCATCTCTATGTTCATGGCCTCTGTCCAGAGTCTTGAATCAACATCCTCCATAGCTTCTGCATAAGTATAAGGATCCCTATCATGTTCATCCGGTTCAGCCAAGAATACCTCCCCATTGAACATATACCTTTCAGGTTGATGCCCGATCCTCCCACTACGCTGAAGCCCCTGAGATTGTTGTTTAGGTTTGTTTGGTTTTTCTACACCGATCAGAATGGTTTTGTTCAGAACCTTCAGAGTGATCGGATCACCCCTTAACTCCTCAAGCACCACTTTGCTTCGAGGTTTAAAGTCGTCCATGTAACTCTCCTCAAGGAAAGTTGCATTAGTTGAAACCACGACTTTATTTTCCTTTGGGTTATAAAAATAACCCCCTTTAGTCCCTTTTGGATATCCTACAAACACGCAAACTTTCAAACGTGCTTCCAACTTATTCGGATCCTTAAACAGGACATGAGCCGGACATCCCCATATGCAAATATGGTTTAAGGATGTCTTCCTTGTTGTCCACAACTCGTGAGGAGTTTTAGGGACCGATTTTGAAGGCACATTGTTCAAAAGATAACATGCAGTTTGTAGTGCATATCCCCAAAAGGATAAAGGCAATGATGAATAACTCATCATGAACCTAATCATGTCCAACAAAGTCCTATTCCTTCTTTCTGCTACACCATTCTGCTGCGGAGTGCCCGGCGCAGTCAAATGGGAAAAAATCCCATTCTCTAACAAGTGTCCCAAGAACTCATTAGAAAGGTATTCTCTACCTCGATCAGATCGAAGTGCCTTTATGGGTCTACCCAATTGCTTTTCCACTTCAGCCTGAAACTCCCTAAATTTATCATAAGTTTCGCTTTTGTGGTGCATCAGGTACACATACCCATATCTTGAGTAATTGTCAATCAAAGTGACGAAGTACTCATACCCTCCTCGTGCCCGGATGTTCATCGATCCTCCAACATCACTATACACAAGTTCTAGAACCCCTTCGGCCCTATTGCCCTTAGGCCCGTATGGTCTTTTGGTCAATTTGCCCTCCAAACAAGATTCACATTGAGGTATAGATTCCACCTTTAAGTGACTTAAAGGTCCATCCCTTACCAACCTTTGATTCTATTCAGGTTAATATGACCAAGGCGCAAATGCCAAAGATAAGTCTTGTTAGAGTGAGAAGTTTTAAGTCTTTTAGAGTCATTATCATTTATCTCAGCATTAAGCAATAAGTCCATCTTAGGTTTGATAAAATATAGATTATTTTACATCTATCCAGAACAGATAAAAGATTTGTTTTTATGAATCACCACTTTTTCATTAAAAGATACCACGTAGGAGTCTTTAAATAAACAAGATACAAAAATTAAATTCCTTTTAAATTTAGGAACATAAAAACAATCTCGCAAAATTAAATTCCTATAATTATCAAAGTAAAGATGGACATCTCCCACTGCTTCCGCTAAGACCAAGGATCCATCGCCCATCCGAAGCGTGAAGTCCTCATGTAGCAGACTTCTCGTTTCTTTGAATCCCTGCAGAGAAACACAAACATGATTAGTTGCTCCAGAATCTATGACCCAGATGTCACTAGATTCTTCAACCAAACAAGTTTCTAAATATAGAAGATCACACCTACCTCCTTTGGAAAGGAAGTCCTTGCAATTCTTCTTGATATGCCCGACCTTTCCATAGAAGAAGCACTTAAGCTTCTTTGGGTTCTTCTTCTTCTTTTTCTTGCTCTTGGTAGCAACAGGAATAGAAGACTTCCCGTTCTTGGCCCGTTGCTTCTTTCCATTCCCTAAGTTAGGATTGGAACTAGAAGCAGCCACCATATTGGCCTCACCACCTGCATGAGACTCCCTGATTCGTAGTTTGAACTCCTGTAACTGTTTCATCAGTTCTGTCAAGGTCATATCCCGTCTATTGCTTAAATTAAAAGTAGCTCTAAACGGAATAAATTCCTTAGACAAAGTCTCAAAGACCATAGTCATCTAAGTTTCAGCATCGATGTCAGCTCCATTGGTTTAAGCCCCAGCGAGGTAACTCATGACCAACATCATGTGCTCCTTTACAGATATCCTCGGTCTCTACCTACAGTTTAAGAGTTTCCAAAGCGCCCCTTGCCGCTTTGTTATGACCTAGCCTCCAAACATATCCTCAAGATTATCCAAGATCTGCTTCGCAGTCTCATAATCCTGATGTTGAGCCTGCAGCACGTTGTTCATGCTAACCATAACATAGCAGCGGGCCTGATCATTAGCATCTTTCCAGCGATCGTACGCTTAGAATTGCTCATTACTTGAGTCTCCCGTAGGCTCAGGAGGACAAAGGGTTGTCAGTACATATTTCAGTTTCTCAAAGGACAGGACGATATCCAGGTTTCGTTTCCAATCATTGTAATTCTCACCGGTTAATTGGTTTTTATCAAGTATCGATGATAAAGTATTTTTAGACATTTTCAATCTACAATAAAGAGTCATATACCAAACATAAGCAAACATATAATAATAATTTAGTAAGATAACACAATCATGTAAAATCATACAAATGTGTTTATGTGTCAAAACCTTGAAAATATCACAACCTTACAACGATAATTCCCAACTTAGAATTCAACAAGCTCCTAGGGGAGTCATGCCAAATTCAATCAGGAACACGGATCCCCTCCTAATTAATATGTGCCATCTAGGACCATATGATCCAGCATATATTAATAATCATTTCTTTGGCCATTAAATTTATTAACAGAGCTCCTAGGGGAGGTTAATAATAAAATTAACGTAAATGTATAACCATCGTTTCAATATTTTATCTATGATCTATAATCACCACCTAGGGGTGTGCAACCATAAATCACACTAAAATATCTTATCCTTTCCGAGATCCAATCTGGTACATGATAGAAATCCCTTCCTAGGGGTCAGGACCACTATGTTCTTCCTATGGACCTGATAAGTTAGTTTTAGGCTAATTAATTAGATGATTTTCACTTCATATTTTTGTTAGTTTTGAGCAATTTATAAGAATTTGATAATGTTTTATGTACTTTTGTAGGTTTTGAGGAAAAAAGATGCATATTGGCAAAGTGCGAGACAAAACGGACCGAAAAATGAGTGAAACTGGACTCAGGACAAAATGGAGCCTAGACGCCAGCTTATGGGAGCCAAGACACTCTTACAGATGAAGCCTCACACAGAAAACCCGAGAGCATAGCGCCTAGGCTTGGAAGAACCAGTGTAGCGCCTAGGCGCTACAATCTTGGCGCCTAGGCGCTACTTTGAAGCCTAGGCGCCAGTTCAAAAAAGGATACTCGGGCAAGTATAGCGCCTAGGTGCTACAATCATGGCGCCTAGGCGTAGTAATGAAGCCTAGGCGCCATTGCGATCTCAGTTTAAATTTTAGTGTAATTTCGTTCTAAAATTACCCTTTCAAACCCTAGCCTATAAATAGAACATTATAGAGGGTTGAAACACAAATTCTAAGGGGGAAAAACTACAGACAAGAGAGAAGAACTCATTGCTTTGGAGAAGAAGAACGGTGCAACACAGAGACGAAAATCATCTTCGCATCCAAACACAGTTCTTTTCCTTCACTCATCATGTTTAAGATATTATTTAGGATTGTTTTTAGTTTCATTAGGAACTAATTTTCTCTATTCTAGGGCTATGATGTAGCCGGATTATGAATGTTCACTTTGTTTAATTTAATTCAATTTCATGTTTATTCATTATCTATGTTGAGTATTTAATCTAATCTTAATTCTTGTAATAGTTTGCGCACCTTTTGCATGATTTGTGATTTAATTTGAGGCTGAGAAACGATAATTAAATTAGACCATGATTGAATGCCATGATATCATCATAGGATAGAGATATCTATGAGACTTGTGTAACACTATGAATTTCTTGTTCTTAATGAATCTTGGTAAGTTTAGAGTTTCCACAGAGATGTAGGAAATTTGCTAACGAGGATAAATTATTAATGCTTGAGAAAGATTAATGACTACCTAAGAGAAATTCGTTATCGACATAGGAGTAAATATCAGTTGATTAAATTAGATAATTTGAATAGGATTAATTTAGGTGAAATCAGATGCCCTAGTCTTTTGTTGTTTAGATTTTCATTTATATTTTTTTGTTTCGTTATTTTTCTATTTTATATTTGATTGTTCAAATAATTTTAGAGTTAACCAATTTTGATACTTAGCTAGATTAACGCAATCCTCGTGGGAACGATACTCTACTCACTCTTTATTACTTGTCTATGATTCTGTGCACTTGTAGATTTTTCACAACAGGACCAACGATGGAGACCTTAGGTCCTCTCTTCTAAAACCTTCTCCCACTCAATCTTTTGAAGTCAAGGTTTTATTTTAAGAATATGCATGAACAATTTTAATATGAGCGGCACTCCCTATTCTATATGACATGTTATCAATATACGTGGCAAATCATATTATAATGCAAACAAGCAAAGCAATCAAGCAAAGCTACAAGCAAATTAATAATAACCATAATATTATGGTTTCACCCTAGAAAATAAAAAAAAAACTAAGATTACAAGAGAATAATCGAGACATTTTATCGATTCTTCATCCTTGAATCCTCAAGCTGTATCATTCTTCATGTAATACCCATCTTCAAGTCTTCAATCCCGTATGAATCAAATACTTCATATTTCCGATCATATCCAAATTTAATGTTTCTCAGAATCGCCTCAAAAATAAAATTAAAATTGCACTGCAAAAATTGCACATTTTCTGGGAATTTTTCAGCTCTCGGTCGGCAGGCCGATCTGGGTGATCGGCCTGTCGGTCATGCTTCATTGGCCTGCCGATCTCAAAGATCGGCCTGCCGACCCATGAAAGTTTGGCCTGCCGGCAGAGCCAGCCAATATCTGCCCCACTGTCGGCCTGCCGAACTACACGTTTGGCCTGCCGATCTGTGACCATCGGCCTACAGAACTGTGATGTCCGGCATGCCAACCGAGCAGTAATCCCTCATTCTAGAAAATATAATTTTAATGCAATTCATTAATTTTATTTTCAACATTTCAAAAACATAAAATTAGAGACTCAGGAAATACCTAGGGGCGCCATCATTATTCTTCTAGATCCGTCTTCTCCGAATAATTATTTAATTACAAAATTTTATAAATTTAATTCCTAGACGGAGATGATAATCCGCCATCTAATTACATGAAAAACTTAGACACACATTCTAAACTCTAAGGAACCCTAACCAGTATTAATTAATTAATAAATAATTAAACAACGATTTAATCAACCACAATTAATTAATAAACATTCACCACATAATCCAAGACAACATATATATTATATAGAAACCTAGAGTGCCATCTTTCTATAAAATTTAATTCAAGCATAGGAGAGATAAAGATCACAAAATTTATGCATATATCATGATCACAAACTTGTAAATTTATGTAAAAACCATGGCTCTAATACCAATTGTTGGAAACACGGTGCGCAGCAGAATTTTTTTAAAAAAATTTCATCAGAGTAATTTCCAAAACACAAGTTTGACATGCTATATGTATAAATTAGATAGATCTTACTAACCTTTGTGTGAAGAACCTCCGCAACCTGTGTAGAGAAGTAACGTTCCAGAAGAGCCTCAACCAACTGGTCTTCTTTGCTATTCTCTATCCACAACCGGAGTGAGTGTGGGCTCACACGTTCAGCTCTTCCACTGGTAACTCTCCTTCCAACCAAGAGAGAGAACCCAAAGCTAGTGTTCATGATTTGTGAACAAAAGCTCTTAGGAAGTTTTCAGATGCTCACTCGAAGAGTATCACTCTTAATCTCTCAATTGATCTGAGTAAATCATGAGACTCACTCCCCTTTTATAGCTATTGGTCTTGGGGTTAGTCCTTATCAGATTAGGTCTCAAAAGCTCAAAACAGAATCAAGTTTGAATCAATATCTGATAAGATCTACGTGGAAATGCCAAATCTTATTGCTCGCTGATCGGCAGGCCGAACAGGCCCCATCGGCAGGCCAAACACGTCATTCGGCAGGCCGAACTCCCGTGAAAAAATCTCCGCGAATCTTTTATTTTCCACCCGAGATTCTATAAGATAAAGTCTCAGTTTTTATTCAAATAACCCAATAGAGAAGAAATCTGATCGAAACAAACTTTATCAAGATAATCTTTAAGAAAATAAATCAATTCACAATAATTCTACAAGTTTATCTTGATTTAATTTATCCAAAATTAAATCAACCAATAAACAAACAAGAATTATCCGATCCCAATAATTCAACAAGCTTATCTTAAATTAATTTTATTACAAAAATTAATTCATCCAATAAACAGAAATGAATTATTTGATTCTTACAAATTTTAAACCAATCTGATAATTTCGACATAAGTTACCAATTATTGGAAAGGCACGCCGTGTCGTTACAGAATTTTGTGAGCTAGCAAAGGGTACCAAAATAGACCTATAAAGTTCAAGGTCACGATAATTATGAAACCCAATATCCTAGATATACAATTCACAACAATCAACTCCAACGTTACTCTACTAAAAGCTTGGAACTGCACTCTTGAACTTTATAGAATTATAAAGCTCGTGTAGCTAAGTCTTCATGATAGATCAAAGTGTATCGTATCCCCATATGATAATCCATAATCGACTTAAGGACAAGTTCTATCTTACCTTCCCGATTATTTTTATCTTACGTTCCATTGTCTCACCATTAGAAAACTTACCATCCAAAGATAGCATACCATTCGGTTACACCTATGTATCCAAATGGTTGAGCGCTCCATTTTTCCAATTATAGGACAACGCATATAAGAGGATATCATTACTCCTAAAGATGAGCTATGGACTCCATATCTATGGATAACAAGTCTACGCTATCAAGAGTCATGCCTCCAATGTACCGGCATGCATACCACTATTGAGATGTGGGAGTCAGCCATTAGCACATCAAAAGACACAAGTCGAGACAACGGGCCCACTATTCATCTCAGGATTAAGATACAATACAAATGACTGTCTAAAGTGAATTGATTTGCCAAGACAAAATTATTAATCAAAATCAATTCACTTTATGTCCTGATCCAACACATCATCACCTATGACAACATGCCAATGTTTCTATTCACGGAGTCCAATTCCGATGGTCAAGACAAACCATCTCCCAACAGGGATATAGACAACATAACAATCTTTACATGAATAAAGCGCCCAACTTTATTTCCTCGATTGCGGATCATATGTTTTAGACCGTCACCTTAAGAATCGTGTCTTTCGCATAATCATCCCATCATATGCCCAATTCTTAAGGTTTAGACCTATAGTCTCAGACTACTGTTTGCTTATCATACATTCCACAAATATGAACGTAAAGAGGACAAGATTTGGTATATATAAATGAATAAATTCTTTATGGATAAAAAATGTCTCCAAAAATGTATTACATTTTTACTTCTTAGGGCATACATGTCTAACAAGATCAAGTTTGTTCTCTCCGTTTGGCCATTTGTCTGAGCATGAAAAGCTATACTGAAGTGCAACTTAGTTCCCATTGTAGTCTATACACTTTTCCAGAACTTGGAAGTGAACCTGTTGTCATGATCAGAAGTGATAGACTTAGGGATTCCATGAAGTCGCATGATCTCCTTGACATAGAGTTTCGCTAACTGGTCCATAGAGTAAGTGATCTTGATAGGAATGAAATGCGCCGTTTTTGTCCATTGATCAACAACAACCCAAATAGCATCATATCCATTCATAGTCCTAGGTAGATCGGTAATGAAATCCATTGAAATATCCTCTCATTTCCATTCTGGTATCTGGAGTGACTGTAAATCGCCACAGGTCTCTAGTGTTCAGCTTTAACTTGCTGACATGTCAAGCATTTCTTCACATACATTGCAACGTCATGTTTCATTCCAAACTACCAAAAGTTATCCCTTAGATCATTGTACATCCTTGTTGCACCCGGATGAATTGAATAAGGAGTGTCATGGATTTCTACCAAGATTCTTTCCCTTAAGCCATCAACGTTGGGAATGTCACAACCCGCCTTTTTTTGAGCTGTGATAAACCTTTTTCTTACTTACTTATAGGCAAAAATTTAGGAATTTTTTTTTTAATAAATACTTTATATATACTGGTCTAACAATTTATGAAATACAAACATATACTTGTATTTACATAACCACCTTTCCTTAGCAATATAGTTTATCAAGCATTACTTCCAAAATATCTTAAAATACAATACAGCGGAAACATGCTGCGGCGGAATCCATACCCAGTCTGCGCACTGATCATCCCTCCGCCAGCTCATCATTAGAATTACTCTGACCTTTTCATAGGAATACTTGCAACATGAAATACTTAATGAGCTTATGCCTAGTAAGTCCCATATAACCCACATGCACATTCAATAAAATGCATGATCTCATTATGCTCTCTTATAATCCTTCCTTATCATTATCATTTCTTATCTTTAACTAGGGCCCAAGTGTTCGCACCATTGCGCACTTTGGTCTACGTAACATCGTGACCATACTGTAATCCTTAAACTCCCCTTGAGTTAGGAGTCGATACGACATTTTTCTTAACTTCTGGTGATGTTTACGAATTCACTTATTATGGTTATCATACCAAGCATGAAGTGATGATCACATGTTATACATAACATAAATGCCATTGTACGACATAGTACACACAGGTACATACTTTATATACACACTGATACACATTAATATACGCACAGGTATATGGCATAATGTACTCACAGGTAGTTAACATAATATGCACACAGGTACACATCATCATATACACTCAGGTATATATCATAATATACACTCAGGTACATATCATAATATACACTCAGGTATATATTCCGTATACGCACAAGTATACACCATCATATTTATAAATATTCATGCCATTACATACACACAAGTATACGTATATACATTTCACACCTATGCCTACAATTTCATACTATAGGTAGGATGGGTACTTACTTGATTTAAATGTCGGGCAGCTCAACCTCGATTTCCTTTCTCCTAGACTCCAAGGATCTTGTTGGCCAATTACAAAGCCATTAGGCAAATTCCACTGTTTCGATACAAAACATCCGTTAATTAATGAATTGAGTTGCATCACTATATACAACTCTAAGAACCATTGGTTTTCTTATTTCTATCTAACTCGACCCTATCGTTTCTAACGAAGGGCGAGAACCTTTCTAACCATTCTTTTTTTTCATTTGGAATGTTTCGAAGCGGTTTGGGTTATTTGGGCAAAAATGATGATTTTGCTCTCTATGGTCCACTAACCTACCCGAGCTCGATTTTCTTACTCTTATGAAAATAACCACATACTAATTTCAAAATAGCACACTAGTGGGTTGAATCACTTTATTTCTCATTTATGCCCTATTTCCATAAAACTTTGCAGTTTAGTGCTTGAACTGAAAATTTTGACGATTTTACCCCTGGGGTTAAAATTTATCTCTTTACATCAAAATGTCCTATTTTTCAAAAGGAACATATTTGCTCAAAGTACCGTTCCTTAAATCATTTTGAAAAATGACATTTTTTCCATTTTTGACATTTTTTCACTTTTAACAAATTCTTGAAAAATTAATATCTCACAAATGGTTGAGATTTTCAAAGAACCATCTCCATTTTCTAACAGTTTCGTCGAGATCTACAACTTTCATGTTTTAACTTTTCCCAAAATCTCACTGTACAGGGGTGTTTTTGGGCGATGTTCATTTCTGCTGAGAAGAAAGTTTTTCTTTTAGTTTAGCCCTTAGGTCATTTTTGCAAAAATTTGTTTTGAAACTGTAAATCTACCCTGCAAAGGCCGTTCCAGCCTTTGTTTGAGTCATTTACCATGTCTAACATCACTTTTTGAAAAACTAACTCTAAAATTGCAAAAATACTCTTTTACATAAAATACCATTTTTCAACATTTAAATGTTAGTTCCACCACATCAACATACCATACATTAGGTATCCATGATGTTCCACCAAATATGCTCAAGAATCCGTGCACTTTCAAAGAAATAAAATCAAAACAAAATAACAAATTTTTCAAAACTTACCTCAAATAGCACTTTTTGATTTCTAGCTTTCCAAACTGTTTGAAACTCCTTCCTAGAGGTCATTTTCATGCAAAAATACCTTGGGTTAATTTTCTTTCTTAACCCATGAAAAATCCCTTGAAATCTTGATAAAAAGTTAGATTTTACCTTAAAATTTGTTGAACTTTCTTGGATTTTGCCTCTTGAACTTAAGTGGGGTTATTTTGCAAAGTTTTGGGCTTAAGAAATTTTTTGAGATCCTTCTCTAATGGCTGCCGGAGCTAGAGGAAGAAGAAGGAAGAAAAATTTTGGATAAAATCACATTAATTACTCACTTATCCAAATGGGTGACTCATGGGGTAATCAAGTGGGTTACCCTAGGTGTCATAAGGTGATTGGGCCACCTTTCATGACATGTGGCCTAATAGAAATCCAAGGAGTGTCCACTTTGTGGAGCTAAAAATTTATAATGTGTAATTTTTCATCACGTAGTATTTTTCCTATATTGTCGTGGTCAAATCAGTGTACTTTCTATCCTTAGATTGTATAAAAATATTTGACTTAGTTTTCGTTCACTTTTGGAGGCCAATCATGACATTTTTTGTATCTGCGTTTTTACTTGCAGTATTCTTATACTGCTCCGGCCTTCTTTCTACCCCAGGTTAGGGTTTGGACAACCTCTATGTCCTGAATACATTCTAATCTCCCATTCGTTTATATCATAATTTTACAATTAATCGTGATATAAAATTCATTCTATGGATATTATTTACAAATTTTTAAGTAATTAAACTCACAAAATCTATATTTTACCATATCCGACATTACATCACATTTGCTATAAAATTTGCAATCAATGCTATTTATTCATACTTTATCGTAATTTTTACAAAAATTACAATTTTACAAAATATTACACATTTTTTATAGTAAATTCATTAATTAAACCTAATTAAATATTAGGTTTTATTAATGAAATTTTCTCGGTCATTACAATCTTCCCCCCTTAAGAATTTTCATCCTCAAAAATCAAAATAACTAGGGGTAGCTCTTCTTTATTTCATCCTTTCGTTCCCACGTTGCTTCTTCCACTTGTTGGTTGCGCAATAAAACTTTGACGAGAGGTATCTTTTTGTTCCTTAATTCCCTTTCTTCTCGTGCCAGGATTTGAACTGGTTTTTCTTCATAAGATAGGTTCTCCTGTACGTCAATTTCCTTTGGCTATAGAACATGCGAAGGATTTGGTATGTACATCTTTAGCATGGATACATGGAATACATTGTGTACCGATGCTAGATCAGAGGGTAAGGCCAACTTATATGCTACATTGCCTACCCATTCTAAGATTTTAAATGGTCCAATGTATCTTGGGCTAGATTTTCCTTTCTTTCTAAACCTGATTACTCCTTTCATCGGTGTCACCTTCAAGAAGACCAAATTCCCTACTTGGAATTCCAGGGGTCTTTGTCGTCGATCTACGTAACTCTTTTAACGACTAAAGGCAGTTTCCATTCGTTGACGCATTAATTTCACATCCTCCATCGTCTTTTGCACGAAATCTATAGTCGATAATGTCTTTTCTCCTATTTCATACCGATGTAGTAGTGATTTGCATATTCTTCCGTAAAGAGCTTCATAAGGAGCCATTCCCATAGAGGCTTGATAACTATTATTGCAAGCAAATTCGATCAACGGAAGCTTTTTGTCCCATCCTCCTTTGAAATCTAGCACACAGGCTCTTAACATATCTTCTAGAGTTTGAATGGTTCTTTTAGATTGACCATCCGTTTGAGGGTGAAAAGTTGTACTAAAAGTCAGCTTCGTTCCCATTGCTTGGTGAATGCTCCTCCAGAACTTAGAAGTAAATAGACCATCTCGATCAGAAATGATAGATTTTGGAACTCCGAGGTATCTAACTATCTGGACTATATATAGTTTAGTTAGTCTTTCCATAGAACTGCTGAGTTTAATGGTTAAGAAGTGAGTTGATTTCGTCAATCGATCAACGATTGCCCATATAGCGTCGTGTCCACCTGTAGTTCTGGGTAGCCCAGTCACCAGATCCATAGTTATCTGGTCCCATTTCCATTCAAAAAATTTCAATTTTCTGTAATTTTCTTGTTGGCCGTTGATGCTCAGCTTTCACCTTTTGGCATGTAAGGCATTTGGTGACAAACTATGCGACGTCGTTCTTCATTCCGTGCCACCAATAGTGCTCTTTCAAATCTTGATATATTTTAGTAGCTCTTTGATGAGCCACGTAGGGTGCTTCGTGATCTTCTTTTAATACTTGCTTCTTTAATCCTTCATCATTGGGGATGCAAATTATGCCCTTATAATGGAGAATGCCATCTTCTAAGATGCTAAATTTTGTTTCTTTATTCTCAAGAACCTCATTCCTAGTTTTAAGCAGCGATGGATCTGCTTCTTGTCGCTTCTGTAAGTTCTCTAAGATAGCTGGTCGAAAGGGCAAATTAGCTAATTATCCAATGATTAGCTGTATTCCTGCTTCCATCAAGTCCTTCTGAAGAGGTTTCGGTATTATCTGCATCATCACAAGCGAAGACATTGTTCTACGACTAAGGGCATCAACTATTTAGTTAGCCTTTCCTGGGTGATATAAAATTTCACAATCGTAGTCTTTAACCAACTCTAGCCACCTTTGTTGTCTCATGTTGAGCTCTTTTTGCATAAAGATATACTTCAGACTCTGATGGTCCGTATAAATTTTGCACTTAACTCCATACAGGTACTGACGCCATATCTTCAACGTAAATACAACCGCCGCTAACTCTAAGTCATGATCCTTTAATTGTCAGGATGCAAATGCAATCACCTTTCCATTTTGCATCAATACGGCTCCCAGTCCCGTTTTCGATGCATCGCTATACATCACAAAATTTCCTAGGTCCGGATCAGGTATTGTCAGCACTGGTGCACTTGTTAGTCCATTCATACTTTGTTGCTTTCTATGTAAGTGCAGTGAGTGGTGCCACAAGTTGGGAAAATCCTTCCACAAAACATCGATAGTAGCCTGCTAAACCGAGGAAACTTCTAATTTTGGTTACACTTTTCGGTGTAGACCACTTATTCATCGCTTTCACTTTGGTGGGATCAACATATACTCCATCCTGTGTCACCACGTGTCACGCCCCGGAGTACGGGAGGTGACGTGGCGGAATATTTAGATTAATTAAAAGAGAATTTAATTGAAATTAAGGGTTTAAATATCCAATTAAGCAAGAAATAAAGAGATTTTTCCACCACATTTGATAAAGAATTTAAAATCATTAAACAAATAACAATAATTGAATAAAAACCGCGAATATGGGTTCCACAACCCACAACTTGTGCACACACATGGATCTGACAATATCATAAATACAATTACGGTCCAAGTATAAATGAAGTTAAAGTCTTACATGCCTTGATTAATAATACAGAATATAAATAAATTCTCCTATTGCTCCTGAGTTCGGTCCGAAGAATCTTCTCCAAACCTAAATGGGAAACCACCTAGAAGGGGGGGGAATTTAAAACAGATAAAACGTGAGCGAAAGGCTCAGTAGGACTAAGTTTTATAAAATAATTTAATGCAAAGAAACATAGCATTATCAGGAGTTATGCAAGAAGAAACTTGAATAAATAATTTGAGTAGAACCGTCCTGACACAGAACAGTCTACTCGTCAAATCAAAACACCAGTTTACTTTTACCTAGGCAAACCATGATATCACCACCGTAGTGGCCCAGCTGGGTTTCGGGACCTGCCCCCAAGGTCGATCACGACCCGATCTCTGATATGGCATCATGCCCATGTGTTTATTATCATTATCATCCAAAACCCAATTACCGAGTGATGTCAATTACATTCATTATGAAATTCATTTCATGTCACGGTATATAAAAATGTAACCGATAAAACCATTTTCAAACAACCGTTGAAAACATTTTGATGGAAATCCTTTTCAAAGCCAAATCATTTCAAAACTAGGCTACCAAAGAAATAGGATAGAAGTCCTACCTCAATACTCGTGCCGGTACCCCACACCGTAATCCTGGTCCGCTATACGTTAGCTCCACGGAACCACGAACGATCCTAGATACAAACTAAGTCAATCAATATCTAGTTCGAGACATTCTATGTTACTAAATCATTTCATGATGTCCTAGTGTGCCATTTGTATCATTAAAATCATCCTATAAGGTTGGGATTTAAATCAGGGTTCAAAACAGTGAAATCGGGTAAAAATCACAAAATTTTCCATGCCTCGGTCGGCCTGCCGGACGCCCTGCTTCGGCCTGCCGAACTGTACAGTTCGGCCTGCCGGAAACAAGGTTCGGTCGGCCGAACATTTCCCCAGATTCGGCCTGTCGGTCGGAAGAACACCGGCCTGCCGATCATCACTTCGGCCTGCCGAACACGAACTTCGGCCTGTCGAACTGGGAAAACCCAGAAATCCCAGCCACGGGTTTCTCGATCCCCAAAATCCAAATCTTATTTCTAACCTGTTTTTCTCAAATCCCAGGCATGAAAAACAACTATAGTTGATAGAAAAACATTCTAAAACATGTTTGGAATCATTTAAACAACATTTGAACTCGAAATCCTCAAAAATCCAAAAATGAGAAAAAGAGGAGAAAAATGAAAATCTTGAATCCAATCCGTTTTTCTTCAATCTAGGTTTAGATTCTAGTTGTTCTAAGCTCATTTAACACAAATCCACGGTTTTCTAAGCTTAAACAAACTTAGATTTCAAAAACACACAAAATTAAAAATTTTGTAAAAAGTTTAGAAATTTCGAATCTAACCTCGAATCGAAGCTTCAATCCGCGTTCTCGGTCGCCGAATCACGTCCCCGAGCTTCCTCCTTGCTGTTCCGAAGCTTGGATTCGAATGGAAATCGAAATTTTTTTTTGAAGAAATTAGAGAGAGAGAGGGACTGCCGAGAGAGAGAAGAGAGAGAGAGAGAACTCGTGAATGAGGAGAGAGAGAGAGAAGAGAGAAATAAATAGAGAAAATCGGTGGGCGGTTTTACTGTGCGAAAACCATGTGCCGCCCACGGTTTTGTAAAACGGAGTATTTTTAACATTTTACAAATTGTTGTGTTTTAAAACTCAAAACATCATTTTAAATCAACAAGGAATCTTTTGAACACATCAATTTAACAAAACAACCAAAAACTAAAAATCCAACCAAATAATCTAATTAAAGTTAAAACTTTAATTATGGCACACTAATTCATCATTTACATTACATTAATATTAAATAAATTTCGGGACGTTACAGCTCTCCACCCCTAAAAGAAATTTCGTCCTCGAAATTTACAACTCATCTCAAAAGCAAAACAAATGCGGATATAACTCCCGCATACCCGACTCTAGTTCCCAAGTGGCTTCATCAACCCCGTGATGCTGCCACACGACCTTTACCAACGGTATTTCACGACGACGCAAGCTAATCACTTTCCGGTCGATAATCTGAATCGGCACTTCTTCGTACGTCGTATCCTCCTGAACCTGCACATCGCGAAACGAAACTATCTTATCCTGCTCAGGTGGACACTTCCTAAGCATAGACACATGAAACACATCGTGCACATGAGAAAGTTCGGGCGGAAGATCAAGCCGATAAGCGACCACACCAACACGCTGAGTGATCTCGAACGGCTCGATATACCTCGGCGCGAGTTTCCCACTCACTCCGAACCGCATAGTTCCCTTACGAGGTGACACCCTCAAGAGAACAAAATCTCCAGCCGCGAACTCTAAAGGTCTACGTCTCCTATCTGCGTAGCTCTTCTGCCGACTCTGAGCTGCTCTCAACCGATCCCGAATCACCGCGACTTTCTCGTTGCTGTCACGAATCTCATCTGGCCCAAGAATAACTCTATCCTCCGGCTCGGCCCAACACACAGGTGACCGACACGGTCGCCCATACAATGCCTCAAATGGTGCCATACCGATACTCGCCTGATAACTGTTGTTGTACGCGAACTCCGCCAAATGCAAACATTGCTTCCAATTCCCGCCGAAGTCCAACGCACAAGCACGCAACATATCCTCGAGAACCTGAATAACCCGCTCAGACTGCCCATCAGTCTGAGGATGAAACGCCGTACTGAAGTTCAAATCCGTACTCAAAGCCTCCTGAAAACTCCTCCAGTACTTAGCATTAAACCTGGTATCTCGATCAGAGGTGATGGACAAAGGAACTCCATGCAACCTCACAATGTTCTGCATATACAACTCCCCGAGAATCTTCCTGGAACACGTCGACCTAAACGGAATGAAATGCGCCGATTTCGTCAACCTGTCGACCACAACCCAAACTGCATCATGCCGCTGCTCCGTCCTCGGCAAACCTGTGAGGAAATCCATCGTCACATGCTCCCATTTCCACCCTGGAATAGGAAGCGGCTGAAGCTGACCTGCAGGCTTCTGATGCTCAGCTTTCACCTGAAGACACGTCGAACACTTGGCCACGTACTCGCGAACATCTTTCTTCATGCCTCTCCACCAATAGTGCCTCTTCAAATCACGATACATCTTGGTGCTCCCCGGATGAATAGCGAACTGAGACCTATGAGCTTCATCTAGAACGGCTTTCGTCACCTCGGCGATAACTAGAACTGCAAGACGCTCCCGAAAGTACAACGATCCATCTGCATGCACGCTCCATTCTTCAAACTGCTCCCCGTTCTGAATCCGCGACCAAATCCCCTGCAAATGTCGATCCTGCCACTGACCTTGCTTCACCATCCGAACAAGAGCTGGAGTCGCTTCCACATGATACAACAAAACTCGATCACCGTCTTCATGATACTGTAGCCGATACTCACTCACTGTCACATCCCTGCTCCAGTCCTCAAAAATCAAACAAGCGAGAATCCCTGAAGACTTTCTGCTAAGCGCGTCCGCGACCACATTAGCTTTCCCGGGATGATACTGCAACGCGAAATCATAATCCTCCATGTACTCCACCCATCTGCGCTGCCTCAAGTTGAGATCCCTCTGAGTGAACAAATGCCTCAAACTCTTGTGATCGGAGAAGACCTGAAACGATGCTCCATACAAGTAACATCTCCAAATCTTCAGCGCGTAGATCACCGCTGCAAGCTCTAAATCGTGAGTAGGATAATTCCGCTCGTGAGGTCGTAGCTGTCTCGATCCGTACGCAACCACACGTCCATGCTGCATCAACAAGCATCCAAGTCCGCGCCCTGAAGCATCAGCATAAACCTCATACGGCTCATCACTGCTAGGAATAATCAACACTGGAGCTGAAGTCAACCGGTTCTTCAATTCCTGAAAAGCAGACTCACAATCTTCATCCCACTCAAACCTGACATTTTTCTTGATCAACCTCGTCAACGGAGCTGCAATCTTCAAAAAGTCCTTTACAAATTTCCTGTAATATCTAGCAAGACCTAAGAAGCTGCGAATCTCCGCTACATTCCTTGGTCGTTCCCACTCCAATATAGCTTCAATCTTGGATGGATCCACTGAAATACCATGCTCCGAGATGACATGACCCAGAAATTTGACCTCGGTCAACCAGAACTCACATTTTTCCCTCTTAGCATACAACTGGTGCTCCCGCAGAGTCTGAAGCACGATCCGAAGATGCTGCTCATGCTCCTCCCATGTCTTAGAATACACAAGAATATCATCGATGAACACGATCACAAACTGATCCAGATACGGCCTAAATATCCTGTTCATCAAATCCATAAAAGCTGCTGGAGCATTCGTCAACCCGAAAGACATAACCAGAAACTCGAAGTGCCCATACCGAGTCCTAAAAGCTGTCTTGGGAATATCCTCTTCCTTGATTCTGAGCTGATGATAACCTGACCGCAAATCAATCTTTGAGAAGTATCGCGAACCTCCCAACTGATCAAATAGCTCATCAATCCTAGGCAAAGGATACTTGTTCTTCACCGTAACACGATTCAGCTGTCGATAATCCACACATAACCTGAGAGTCCCATCGTGCTTCTTAGCGAACAAAACTGGTGCTCCCCATGGAGATGTGCTATTCCGAATATACCCTTTATCAGCAAGCTCCTGAAGTTGCTTCCTCAATTCCTTCATTTCTGCCGGCGCCATCCGATAAGGTGCCATAGAAATCGGTGATGTCCCTGGAAACAACTCGATACCAAACTCAATCTCCCGATGCGGTGGTAATCCTGATAACTCGTCGGGGAAGACATCCTCGAACTCATCAACCACCGGAATCACTGCACTACCTTTCGAAACATAGGGCTCGCAATCTAGATTGGCAAGAAAAGCAAAACAATCTAGATTCCTTCGCCCTCCTAAACACGACTTCATGAGACGCTCACTCATTAGCCAATCACCACCACCTTGGTAAGTGATTACCGTCCCCCTATCAGACACTAGGGTCACCTTTCTAAGTTGGCAGTCCACAACTGCACTATACCTGGACAACCAGTCCATCCCTAAAATCACATCATAGGAACTCATGGGGAGTATAATCAAATCACTTTTCAAAATCTCATCCCCAATCTTTATTTTACAAGATTTACACACACAATTTACACACACCCGCCCCAAGGGAGAAGTTATAACTAGGGGTTCATTAAACTCTTCTACTTCTAATCCCAAGGCATGTACAAGGGAACTCGAAATGAGAGAATGAGAGGCACCGGTATCAAATAAAACGCGAGCTAGAGATCTAGAAACCAAAACCATACCATCGACAACCGCGTTACCAATCTGAGAATCTGACCCTCCAGATGCCATTGCATGAACCTGCACTGGCGCCTTCCCTTTTCCTCTACCGACATTGCTGGGTCCTGCATTACTCGACCGATACTGCTGAGATGGAGATGACTGCACACTACCTGTACTCGGAGCTCTATATTGAGGAACACTACGCTGAAAATACTGCGGCTGCTGTCCTCGTGCCGGATATGAGAATTGCTGAGGAGAAAACTGCGGATACTGCAACTGCGGGTACTGCGGAGGCGGAGGTAGGGTCTGAGGCTGAGGCTGAGATGAACGACTGGCATCCTCCCCGGTCTGCGATCCAAGACGAGCACTCCTGATCGGGCAATTCCTCTTGATGTGTCCGGGCTGCTGACAGAAATGACAATGAAAGCTGTAGGGGTTGCTGCACCCGCTGCCAGACGAACTGCTGCTGCCACTGGTCGCACCGCCTTGCTTGCCTTTCCCCGGAGCTGGACGACTACTGGTGCTCTTCCTGCCACTCCTCTGCGGTCCTCCTGAAGCCTTGGCTCGATCCTCACAATACTGCACGTAATCATTCTCCACAGAGATCGCCGACGACACAAGCTCTCCGAAACCCCTAAGCCGTAGAGCAACCAACTGCCGCCGAATAGGAGCCTTGAGTCCTTCCTGAAACTTGATGCATTTCTCGCGCTCCGATGCCACAGCTGATGGAGCAAACCTAGCCAACTCGTTAAATCTTGCCTCATACTCCCGAACTGAAAGATCACTCTGCTGCAATCTATAAAACTCAGCTGCCTTCTGGTCTCTATATCCCTGCGGAAAATACCGATCATAGAACAGCTCCTCGAACTTGTCCCAACCAATATCGCCACCGCGCTCCAGACGCTTAGTTTGTTTCCACCAGGTGTTGGCGCCACCCTCGAGCTTATACGCCACGAATTCCACACGATACTCCTCAGGCACACCAAGGGTATCAAGATGCTTCAAGATCGAATCCAACCAATACTCTGCTAACTGCGGATCCCCATTGCCATCAAAAGTCGGAATAGACGCCCGCCAGAATTCCTTAAAGAAAGCATGCCGACTACCAACACTGGAGTCTTCCGGTCTAGTCCTGGCTGCCATCTGCCGGAAAGCCGCAAACATAGACCTCATAATGCCCTCATCATTTCCGAACTCGGCGTCAGCTGTCGAACGACGTCTAGGTGCCATTCTCTCACTTTTGAAAACAAAATTTGGACTGTCAGAGGTATTTCATTGTCAAACCTATGTGTGCACAATTCCCAAGGTTCATAACCTTGAGCTCTGATACCATTCTGTCACGCCCCGGAGTACGGGAGGTGACGTGACGGAATATTTAGATTAATTAAAAGAGAATTTAATTGAAATTAAGGGTTTAAAAATCCAATTAAGCAAAAAATAAAGAGATTTTTCCACCACATTTGATAAAGAATTTAAAATCATTAAACAAATAACAATAACTGAATAAAAACCGCGAATATGGGTTCCACAACCCACAACTTGTGCATACACATGGATCTGACAATATCATAAATACAATTACGGTCCAAGTATAAATGAAGTTAAAGTCTTACATGCCTTGATTAATAATACAGAATATAAATAAATTCTCCTATTGCTCTTGAGTTCGGTCCGAAGAATCTTCTCCAAACCTAAAGGGGAAACCACCTAGAAGGGGGGGGAATTTAAAACAGATAAAACGTGAGCGAAAGGCTCAGTAGGACTAAGTTTTATAAAATAATTTAATGCAAAGAAACATAGCATTATCAGGAGTTATGCAAGAAGAAACTTGAATAAATAAATAAATAATTTGAGTAGAACCGTCCTGACACAGAACAGTCTACTCGTCAAATCAAAACACCAGTTTACTTTTACCTAGGCAAACCATGATATCACCACCGTAGTGGCCCAGCTGGGTTTCGGGACCTGCCCCCAAGGTCGATCATGACCCGATCTCTGATATGGCATCATGCCCATGTGTTTATTATCATTATCATCCAAAACCCAATTACCGAGTGATGTCAATTACATTCATTATGAAATTCATTTCATGTCACGGTATATAAAAATATAACCGATAAAACCATTTTCAAACAACCGTTGAAAACATTTTGATAGAAATCATTTTCAAGGCCAAATCATTTCAAAACCAGGCTACCAAAGAAATAGGATAGAAGTCCTACCTCAATACTCGTGCCGGTACCCCACACCGTAATCCTGGTCCGCTATACGTTAGCTCCACGGAACCACGAACGATCCTAGATACAAACTAAGTCAATCAATATCTAGTTCGAGACATTCTATGTTACTAAATCATTTCATGATGTCCTAGTGTGCCATTTGTATCATTAAAATCATCCTATAAGGTTGGGATTTAAATCAGGGTTCAAAACAGTGAAATCGGGTAAAAATCACAAAATTTTCCATGCCTCGTTCGGCCTGCCGGACGCCCTGCTTCGGCCTGCCGAACTGTACAGTTCGGCCTGTCGGAAACAAGGTTCGGCCGGCCGAACATTTCCCCAGATTCGGCCTGCCGGTCGGAAGAACACCGGCCTGCCGATCATCACTCCGGCCTGCCGAACATGAACTTCGGCCTGCCGAACTGGGAAAACCCAGAAATCCCAGCCACGGGTTTCTCGATCCCCAAAATCCAAATCTTGTTTCTAACCTGTTTTTCTCAAATCCCAGGCATGAAAAACAACTATAGTTGATAGAAAAACATTCTAAAACATGTTTGGAATCATTTAAACAACATTTGAACTCGAAATCCTCAAAAATCCGAAAATGAGAAAAAGAGGAGAAAAATGAAAATCTTGAATCCAATCCGTTTTTCTTCAATCTAGGCTTAGATTCTAGTTGTTCTAAGCTCATTTAACACAAATCCACGGTTTTCTAAGCTTAAACAAACTTAGATTTCAAAAACACACAAAATTAAAAATTTTGTAAAAAGTTTAGAAATTTCGAATCTAACCTCGAATCGAAGCTTCAATCCGCGTTCTTGGTTGCCGAATCACGTCCCCGAGCTTCCTCCGTGCTGTTTCGAAGCTTGGATTCGAATGGAAATCAAATTTTTTTTGAAGAAATTAGAGAGAGAGAGAAATTGCCGAGAGAGAGAAGAGAGAGAGAGAGAACTCGTGAATGAGGAGAGAGAGAGAGAAGAGAGAAATAAATAGAGAAAATCGGTGGGCGGTTTTACTGTGCGAAAACCATGTGCCGCCCACGGTTTTGTAAAACGGAGTATTTTTAACATTTTACAAATTGTTGTGTTTTAAAACTCAAAACATCATTTTAAATCAATAAGGAATCTTTTGAACACATCAATTTAACAAAACAACCAAAAACTAAAAATCCAACCAAATAATCTAATTAAAGTTAAAACTTTAATTATGACACACTAATTCATCATTTACATTACATTAATATTAAATAAATTTCGGGACGTTACACCACGTGTCCTAGGAAATGGACCTTCTCTAGCCAAAACTCACATTTTGAGAACTTGGTGTACAATTGATGCCTTCTCAATAATTGTAGTGCGATCCTCAGGTGCTCTTCATGTTCCTCTAGCGTTCTTGAATATATGAGAATATCGTCGATAAAAACGATGACGAACTTATCGAGGTATTCCTTGAAAATTCGATTCATAAGATCCATGAATTGTACGTTATCCAAGATTTTCCTAGCAATCTCATAATCCTCACATTGAGCTTGTAGCACGTTATTCATGCTGGCTATAACATAGTAGTGGGCCCGATCGTTAGCATCTTTCCAACTATCATACGCTTGGATTTGCTCATTTGTGGAATCTCCCATGGGCTCGAGAGGACATAGTGTCATCAGCACAAACTTTGGTTTCTCAAAGGACAGGATGATGTTTAAGTTCCATTTTCAATCATTGTAATTCTCATTGGTTAATTGGTTTTTATCAAGTATTGAAGATAAAGCATTTTTAGACATTTTCAATCTACAATAAAGAACCAGATACCAAATATAAGCGAATATACCATAATAATTTAGTAAGATAATATAATCATGTAAAACATACAAATGTGTTTATGTGTCAAAACTTGAAAATATCACAATCTTATAATGATAATTCCTAACTCATAATTCAACAAGCTCCTAGATTCAATCAGGAACACGGATCCCTTCTTGATTAATATATGCTATGTAGGACTTGCATGATCCAACATATATTAATAATCATTTCTTTGGCCATTAATTTTACGAGTAGGGCTCCTAGGGAGGTTAATAATAAAATTAACATGAGTATATAACCATCATTTTAATATTTTATCTATGATTTATAATCACCACCTAGGGGTGTGCAACCATAAATCGTGTTAAAATACCTTATCCTCTCATAGATCCAACCTGGTACATGATGAAGTTCTTTCTAGTGATCGAACCACCATGTACTACGTATGGACCAACGATGGAGGCTGTAGGTCCTCTCTACGAAAACCTTCTCCCACTAAATCTTTTAAATCAGGGTTTTATTTTAGAAACATGCATGAGCAATTTTAATATAAGCGATACTCCCTAATCTATATGGCATGTTATCAATATACATAGGAAATCATATTATAATACAGACAAGCAAAGCAATCATGCAAAGCTACAAGCAAACTAATAATAAAAGCCGTAATATTATGGTCCCACCCTAGAAATAGAAAATAAAGATTACAAGAGATAAATCAAAACATATTATCGATTCTTCATCCTCGAATCTTCAATTGTATGCTTCTTTATGTAATATCTATTTTCAAGTCTTCAATCCCACATTAGATCAAAAACTCCATATTTCCCGTCATATCTAAATTTAATGTTTCTTAGAATTGTCTCAAAAATAAATTTAAAACTGGTCCAAAAACTCACCTTTTTTGGAAAAAAATTTACAGCTCTCTGCCATGTGATTGGCCTATCAGTCACAACCCATTAGTCTGCCAAACTTTGCAATTCGGCCTGCTGGTCATGATAGATTGGCCTGTCGAACCCAAAAGTTTGGCCTACTGCCAGAGCCGTTGGATTTCTAGCCCGAGGATGGCCTACCGAGCCTGAGGTCTAGCCTACTGATCTGTGACTATCGACTCGCCAAACTTGAGGGTTTGGCATGCCCATCGAGCAAAGATTACCTTTTTTTAGAAAATACAGTTTTCAATGTAATTTATAAATTTTATTTTCAACAATTCAAAAACATAACTTAGAGTCTCAAGAAATACCTATGGAACGCTATCATCTATCTTATAAATCCGCCTTTTAGATTTGTCTTCTTCGAATGATTATTTAATTACATAATTTTTACAAAATTTAAATTAAATAATAATTCATAAACATAGATGATAGTTCGCCATCTAATTACATGAAAAACTTAGATACATATTCTAACCTCTAAGGAACCATATTTGGCATAAATTAATTAATTAATAATTAATTAAATAATAATTTAATCAACCATAATTAATTAATAAATATTCAACATATAATCCATGACAACATATAAATATATAGAAAACTTAGAGTGTCAACTCTCTAAAAAGTTAAATTCAAGCATAGGAGAGATCAAGATTGTAACACCAACCTATTTTCATGTAACGGATTATGCTAAGTTAGTAACGACGTTAAGTAATTTTCTTATTGATATATGTTATGATTTGTGATTTTATATTACTAACTTTTAATATTAAGTTTTATGACAAGTGACGATCGCGTGGAATTGATGTGCTCAAGTGTTCATGTTAATTTCGATGTATGTTTAATTATGATGCAATGATGTCTTGAATGCTATGATGTATTACATTTTAAGGACAGTTCGACAGGCCGAATAGCCTGTCAAGGATCGGCTGGCCGAACTTTGTGGAATCGACAGGCCGTAGTAAAGAATTGGCAGGCCGATGACATCTGACGAGCAGTCAACAGAATCTCTCCAAATTTATGGTTGAGATAATTACGTTGATTGGGTGGTTTAACGTGATTAATTGGTATAATTATGGGTTAATTTTATCATTTAAGGAAAGGAAACGTTTGACTTTGAATTGATTGGTATTGATTGATATGGTTTCCTCTTTTAAAATCGGTAAAGTATGGTAAGTTTATCTAAATGATTTGACTTTCCCTAATTTCCTCTCCATTCACACGTGATTTTTGGACCAAGAATAGTCAAAAAATTCCTGAAATAATAGAGGGCATTGAAATTTTTTTACGTTATTGCTCTCTCTCTCTCTTCCTCCCACGTCTTCTCTCTCTCATTCATTCTGAGACGTTTCTTTCATTCATCTCTTCTTCTTCTTCTCTTCTCCATGTTTTCTATTCCTTCTCTCTCTCAAAAATTCTCTGCAAATAATTAAAAGAAAAATTGAAATTTTATTGGTTGAATTCAAAGGAATTTGAGAAGAAATATTTGAGGTAAGAGTTCACTCTCATTTCAATGAAATCCTTCTTAACATCCGACTACTATATCTTCCTCTATAAAATTCTGTTTGCTCTGAATTTTTAATATGTTATTCATGTATGAGTTTTGTGATGTTTCTCCAAGTTTCACTTTAATTGGATTTTTCTATGATAAGTTATGAATTTTCTATACTCTACCACTCATAGTAAAATATTGTTGTTTGGCTATGATACAGAAAAAAATGTGATTTTTGTTCAGGGGGTAAATGTGCTTTGTTTGCTACGAAATTTGGTAAAAATGTTCATGTATATGTTATGTTATGGACTGCAAAGTTTGGTAATGTTTTGATGAGTGAATTATGTGTTATGAATTTTCTATTGAGACTAGGTCAAGGAACTGTTTTAACAATGTTAATACTGGACTTTTGTTTTATGTGATGTTTTATACGTTTAAATGATTTTATTAATGATGAAATAATTTTATGAAATTGAAATATATGTTAGTAAGATGTTAGTATGAATTTTAAAATTAAACTATATGAGTTTCAATTGTTAGAAAATGTTTTCAAAAGATTACTCACTACCTTATTATTATTGTTGGCAAATTTCATGTTTGAAATGTATGGGTTGTTTTTAGTTACTCAATGTAATTTTTATGACTAAAGAAAAATTATGGTAATATGTTTATGTATTAACTTTACCCCTGTTAAGTATGGTGTCTAAAGTATGTGTGAATATTAAGTTTTTAAGTCATGAATCCATGTAGGTCAGTGAAGTGTATGTGATAATGATTTTATGTTTTTGATGATTATAGTTATGGATGCATGTTATGAATAATGTTTGTATGAGATGAATGTATATGTGATGTAATATGAATGGATATTATATTTTATGATAATAAGTATTAATTTTATTTTGTATCTTTAAATGAATAAATGGCATGAACACACAAAGGAACGAGCACATCAAGACCGCGGCGTCGTCACCAATTCATATAAGGTTAAGTAAGCTAGCTTCTAAAGTAAGTACATTCTCACCTGCAATATGATGAGTTTTAATAGGTTTGATGTTATGTTCATGATGATATTTATGATGATTTCCTTAAAGGATCTCTTATGAAAGATTTTCATGATTTAAAGTTATGCATGTTTGATTATGGCAAATTTCAAAGCATGAAAGTTATGTATATATGTATCACCTAATAAGTGTTACACACCAATGTTATGATATGATATGATATGATGTCATGTTTGGTTTAAGATTAGCTACACTTCTCCTCTCATGATGGTGCGCCTACGATGACGATTATGGTGCAACACTTGGGCCCTTAAGATAAAATGGAATAAGTTTTAATATGGTCAATGTAATGAAAGATATGTTTCTATAAAAATGTGCTTACTGTACTATTACGTTATGATGATAATGATGATGATGATGTTTATGAAATGTTTTTTTTTAAAATTGTGAGAATTATGTGTACTTACTAAGCTTTAGCTTATTCAAGTTTATATCAGGTTGCAGATAAGGGTAAGAAAGTCATGGATTTAGCGGAGGACATGGGAAGGCATGTGAGCATAAGGAAGATGAATTGTAACCGAAAGAACGCCAATGAAGCAAGTTTTATGATGTAAGTCATGGTTTAATTATTTGAACATATTTTTTATGATGTGTTTTAAAGGATACAAGAACTATGTTTTAATATTTCATTTTATCAATTTAAGAATTTGATCTTCTGCATTTTAAAAAGTTGAATTTGTCCTAAAATTAAGTTTTCTAAAAGTTTTTGGATCTATCGGCCTGCCGATCATCATTGGTCGGCATGCCGATGTAAGAATGTTCGGCCTGCTGATCTCATTTTTAACCTGTCGAACTTTGAAAGTTTTTAAACCCTATTTTACAAAGCCTCTGCTGGCCTACCGGCTGACGATTTCTGGCCCGCCGACCATGTTCGGCCTGCCGAAGTCTCCGATTCAGCCTGCCAAACTGTGGGAGCAAATAATTTTAAACAATGTGATGTTTCATAAGTTATGATTTTACTTTTTGGTATATTTACTTTATTAAATGAAGTTTATGATCAATTTAATATTCAATTAAATTATTAATAGTATGGATTAAGTGAATGAATGTTGTAAAAAAATAATAATAATAAAAAATGTGTTTGTATGGATCCTGGTTACGTTTTCCTTAACTACGTTTACAATTAAAGTTTCAAATAAGTTTTGTACTTAAAGTTTATCTTAAAGTTCCAAAATAAGTATGTAATATATGAATGTAACGACATTTGTGACGTCCATAAGGGGGCGTTACAAAGATCACATACTTTATACATATAGCATGATCATAATCTCATAAATTTATGTAAAAACCTTGTATTTGATACCAATTATTGGAAAAGAAGTATGTAGTGGCAATTTTAAAATTTTTATACCAGAATATTTTTCAAAACATAAGTTTGACACACTATATGCATAAATTAACCAGATTTTACTAACCTTATTTGCCGAAACACTCCTGCAATTCGTGAAGAGTATAACGTTCTAAAAGAGCCTCAACCAACTGGTCTTCTTTGCTATTCTCTATTCTACGATCGATGTGTGTGTGGGCACACTCGTATAGCCTTTCCTTGGTGACTCTTCTTCCAACCAATTGAGAAAACCCAAAGCTATAGTTCATGATTTGTGAACAATAGCTCTCAAGGAGTTTCAGAGTCTCACCAACAGAGCCTCACTCTTAATCTCTCAATTGATTTAAATAACTTATAAGACTCATTCCTTATTTATAGAGGTTGGGCCTAGGGTCAATCTTTATTAGATAAAACCTCAAAAATTCGAATCAAAATCAAATCAGGATCAATATCTGATAAAAAACGTGTAAAAATGCGTAATCTATTATCGCCTGGTCGGCCGGCGGAACAGGTAGATCGGCATGCTAAAGTTAGTCCATATTCGGCCTACCAAACAAACGATAAATGATCCCTACGAATCTTTTATTTAGCCTACGAACCAAAGATAAATGATCCCTATGAATCTTTTATTTCTTATCCGAGATTCTAGGGATAAAGCCTTCGTTTTAATTCAAATAACCCAATAAGGAGTTATCTGATTAAAACAACTTTATCTAGATAATCTCTAAGAAAATAAATATTTCTTATAATTCAACAAGTGTATCTTGAATTAATTTAAACAAAATTAATCCAACCAATAAGTGACATGAATTATCTAATCCCGATAATTCAACAAGTTTATCTCGAATTAATTTTATCATAAAATTAATTAAACCAATAAACAGACATGAATTATCCGATCCTATCAAATTTCAGCCAATCTGATAATATGTCATAGGTCACCAATTTATTAGAAAAGCACGTTGTATCATTATAGGATTTATTATAAACCAGCAAAGCGGACTTGATAGACCTATACAATTCAAGCTCTTGATAATTAGGAAACCTAATATCCTAAATATACATTTCATAATTAGCAACTCTTACGCTACTCCACTAAATGCTTAAAGTTGCACTCTCAAACTATATAGAATTACAAGCCCCGTATAGCTAAGTCTCTATGACATATCATAATGTATCGTATCCTCATAGGATTATCCATAATCGGCTTAAGGACAAGTTCTGTCTTACCTTTCCGACTATTGTTATCTTACATTCCATTATCTCACCATCTAAAATCTTACCATCCATAGATAATATACCATTTGGGCACACCTATGTATCTAAATGGTTGAGCACTTTAGTTTTCCAATTATAGGATAACGCATATAAGAGGATATCAACTACTCCTAAAGAGAAGCTATGGATTCCATATCTATGAATAACAGGTTTACACTATCAAGAGTCATGCCTCTAATGTACCAGCATGCGTACCAACATAAAATGTAGATGTTACCCTTTGATACATCAAAAGACACAAGTCATGACAACGGGCCCACTATTCATCTCAAGATTAAGATACTACACAAATGATTGTCTAAAGTGAATCGATTTACCAAGAAAGAATTATTAATCCAAATCAATTCACTTTAGGTCCCGATCCAACACATCGTCACCTATGACAATGTGCTAATGTTTTTATTCATGGAGTCCACCTCCGATAGCTAAGACAAACCATCTCCTATTAGGGATACAGACAACATAACAATCCTTGCATAAATAAAGTGCCTAACTTTATTCCCTCGATTGCGGATATTATGATTTAGACCGTCACCTTAAGAATCGTGTCTTTCGCATAATCTATCAATCATATGCCTAATTCTTTAAGGTTTAGACTGACAATCTCAGACTTTTATTTGCTTAACATACATTCAATAAATATGAATATAAAGAGGACAGGATTTGGTATATGAATAATAAATAAATTCTTTATTGATAAAAATGTCTCCAAAAATATAATACACTTTTACTACTTAGGGCATACATGTCCAACATTCCGATGGTGAGATAATGGAACGTAAGAGAAAAATAATCGGGAAGGTAAGATAGAATTTATTCTTAAGCCAATTATGGATATCCTATGGGGATACAATACATCATGATATGTCATAGTTCAAGAGTGTAACTCTTGAACTATTCAAGCTTCGTAATTTTATATAGTTCAAGAGTGTAACTCTAAGATTTTACTGGAGTAGAGTTAGAGTTGATAATTAAAAAATATATATCTGGAATATTGGGTTTTATAATTACTGGGAGCTTAAACTATATAGGTCCATCAGGTCCCTTTCACTAGCTCATAATAAATCTTATAACAATATGGCGTGCTTTTCCAATAAATTGGTGACTTATGTTAGATTATTAGATTGGCTAAAATTTGAGTGAATTAGATTTAATAATTCATGTTAGTTTATGAACTAAATTGATTTTGTAATTAATTCAAGATAAATATATTGGTTTATTGATTGAATTAATTTGGTAAATTAATTCAAGATAAACATGTTGAATTATTGTTGATAATATCTTATTTGGATGGGTTTATCTTTATATGGCTATTTTAATCAGATAACTTCTCAATTAGATTATTTGAATTAAAATTGAGGCTTTATTAAAGATACGTGAAACTAGTAAGATAAGATTTATCCAATAAGGTGTGATGGGATTTATCGGATAAACTTTAAGAGTTTAAATTAGATTCGAACTCGGGTATCACGATGGCGCGTCGACCGCGATAGTTAAAGTCTAAATCTGATTATTTGGATTAGACTCTGAAACTGATCCAAATTTGAATTTTGAGGCCTTATCTAATAATAACCAACCTAGGAGATGACCTCTATAAATAGGGAGTAAGTACTCATTGTTATTTAGATCAGTTAAGAAATTAAGAATGAGCACATTAGTTTGAGAGTCTTTGAAACTCCCTGAGAGCTATTGCTCACAATCATGAACCTTAGTTCTGGGTTTTCTCAATTGGTTGGAAGGAGAGTAACCAGGGAAAAGCTGTTTGATATGCGCCCACACACACTCCGATCATGGATAGGGAATAGTAGGATATCCCTTTATGTGAATATGATTCAAGGATGTCTTCCTACCTGTCCACAACTCATGAGGAATTTTATGAACTAATTTTGAAGGCCTGTTGTTTAAAAGATAACATGAGGTTTATAGTGCATATCCTCAAAAGGATAAAGGCAACATCGAACAACTCATCATGAACATAACCATGCCCAACAAAGTGTTATTCCTTCTTTCAGCCACACCATTCTATTACAGAGTGCTTGGTGCAGTAAAATGGAATAAAGTCCTATTCTTTAACAAGTCTCATGAGAACTTATCAGAGTTACTCTTCACCTCAATTGGATCGAACTGCCTTTATGGGTTTAGCTAATTGTTCTCCAATTCAGCTCGAAGCACCCTAAACTTGTCAAAAGTTTTGCTTTTATGATGCATTAGGTAGACATACCTATATCTTAAGTAATTATCAATAAAAGTGACAAAACACTTATACCCTCCTCATGCCTTGATAGTCAAGGGACTACAAACATCACTGTATACAAGTTCTAAAGCACCTTTGGCTCGATTGCCTTTAGACTTGAATGGTCTTTTGGTCATTTTGTCCTTCAACAAGATTTACATTGTGGTATAGAGTCCACCTTTAAATGACTTAAAGGTCCACCTCTTACCAACTTTGAATCCTATTCAAGTAATGTGAACTAATCAAAAGTGCCAAAGATAAGTCTTATTAGAGTGAGAAGTTTAAAGTCTTTTAGAGTTATTGTAAATCTCAGTGTTAAGCAGTGAGTCGATCTTAGGTTTGATAAAATATGGGTTTTTTTGCATCCATCCATTGCCAAAAAAAGATTTATTTTTACGAATTACAGCTTTATTATTAAAAAAAAAACTAAATAAGAGTCTTTAAATACACAAGTGATAGAAATTAAATTCCTTTTAAGTTTAAGAACATAAAAACAATATCTCAAAACTAAAACCCTATAACTATCAAAATGACGATAGACGTCTCTCATTGCTTTAGCCAACACTAAGGATCCATCGCCTATCCGCAATGTGAAGTGCTTGAGTAGTAGACTTCTTGTTTCCTTGAACCCATGTAGAGAAACATAGACATGATTAGTTACACCAGAATCTATGACTGAAGTGTCACTTGATTCTTTAACTAAACAAGTCTTAATAACCAGAAGTTTTCACTTACCTCCTTTAGATGGAAGTCCTTACAATTCTTTTTTATGTGCCGACTTTTTCTCAAAAAAAAGCAGTTTAGCTTCTTTGAGTTTCTCTTATTTTTCTTCTTATCATTGCCTTTTGTTGGAACAAAAGACTTCTCATTCTTAGCCTTTTGCTTTTTCCTGTTTCCTGAGTTGAAATTAGAACTAGATGCAACTGCTAAGTTCACTGAGCCACTAACTGGAACTTCGCTGATTAGATTCTAGAACTCCTATAGCTACTTCATTAGCTTAGTTAAGGTCACATCCTATCTATTACTTAAGTTATATGAAGCTTTAAATGGGGTGAACTCTTTAGAAAGAGTTTGAAAGACCATAGTCATCTATGACTTAGCATGAATGTCGGCTGCATGGGAGCCTCAACAAGGTAACCTATGACCATTATATGCTCCTTCACAAGCATCCCTTGTCTTTGCTTGTAGTTAAGGAGCTTCTAAAGAGCCATTTGTCACTTCAGCTTGGCCTCTAAATATGTCCGCAAGATTATCCATGATCTACCTAGCAGTCTCATGACCTTCATGTTGAGCTTGTAGCATATTATTCATGCTGACCATGATGTAGTAGCAAGCCTAATCATCACTATCATTTCGCCGAACATGCGCTTGGATTTGTTTGTTAGTGGATTCACTAATAGGCAAGAAAGGACATGGTGTGGTTAGCACAAATATTAGTTTCTCAAAGGAAAAGATGATATTCAAGTTTTGTTTTCAATCATTATAGTTCTTGCCTATTGATGTGTTTTTATTAAGTATCAAAGATAAAGTGCTTTTAGACATTTTGATCAACAATAAAGAATCATATATCAAATATAAGCAAACATTCAATAACAATTTGGTAAGATAACTCAAACAAGTCAGCATACAATGTGTTTATGTGTCAAAACCTTGAAAAAATTACAACCTTATAACAACAATTCCTAACGCAAAATTCAACAAGCCACCTTGGGGAGACTTGTCAAATTCAAGTAGGAACACAAATCCCTTCTTATTCGTACATGCCATCTAAGGCTCGTCTGTTTTAGTATATACTAATAACTATTTTATTTGGTTATTAACTTTATTAACAAAGCTCTTTGTGGAGGTTAATAATAAAATTAATCTTGAATATTTAACCATCATTTCAACTACTTTATCCATGTTTTATAACACTTTGGGGTGAACAACGATAAAATATGATAAAGCAAATTATCCTCTCCAAGATCCAATCTGTATATAATGCATCCCTTCCTTGCGGTCAAAACCACCATGTGGTACCTATGGACCAATGATAGAGGCCTTAGGTCCTCTTTTCGAAAACATTTTCCTATTCAATATTTTAGAATCAAGGTTTTATGTTAACATGCTTGAATAATTTTTAATGAGCGACACCCCTTATTCTATATGGCATGTTATCAACATACAGAGTAAAACATATTATAATGCAAATAAGAAAGACAACAAGAAAAGCTACAAGCAATATAATAAACAGCCTTAATATTATGGTCCCATTCTAGAGAAAAAAAATAAAGATTACAAAAGATCAATCGAAATATATATCGATTCTTCATCTTGTATCTTCTCGTTGTATCCTTCTTTATGTGGCATCCATCTTTAATTTTTAATCTCATATAGATCAAAAAATTATTTTTATGTTTATCATAAAATTTAATGTTTCTCAAAATTGTCTTTAAAAAACAAAAATAAAAACTGAAACGAAAAACGCACTGTTAGATCAGACCAGCATGTCATACGAAACTTGTGGTTTTCCCAACGTTTAGCCTACTAGGACAGGGTAATCAACCTACCGACTGACATTGAACCAACGGTCTTCAATCTTTTGCAAAAACAATTTTTACACTATTTTTCAATTTATTTTTAAACAATTCAAAAAACATAAAAATTTATAAACATAGAAAAAACACATAGAATTGCTACCATCTCCATCTTCTAGATCCGTATTCTCTTCAAAAAATTATTTTAATAAAAAAATGGTGATGATACACTGCCATCTAATTACATGAAAAACTTGGATATGCATTCTAACCTCTAAGGAACCATAACTGGCAAAATTAATTAATTAATATAATAATTAAAATAAAAAATTTAATTAATCATAACTAGTTAATAAACATTTACCATATAATCTCATGAGAATCTGAAATAATATAGAAATCCTAAAGTGCGAACTCTCTAAAAAAATATAATTCATGCATAGAAGAGAGTAAGATCACGTAATTATGCATATATAAAATCAACATAAAACTATAACTTTGATACCAATTATTGAAAAACACCAACGTAGCAAAATTTTAAAATTTTAAATCATAGTCTTTTTCTAAATAATAAGTCTGACATGCTAAGTACATAAATCAATAAAAGATTTTACGTACTCCTTCAGTAGACCAAAAACTATAAAAATTGCAACTAGAGAAGAACACCTTGGAAAAGCCTTAATCAACTGGTCTTCCTTGCTATTCTCTTTCCACGATCAGAACGTTGGTGGTTGCACGTCGTATAGCTTTTCCTTCAGTGACCTCTCCTTCCAATCACTTAAGAAAACCAATAGCTAAGGTTTTTGATGTTGAACAATATCTCTCTAGGAATTTTAGAGCTTTTTTTACAAGAATACTTTGTCTATATTTCTCAAATGATCTAAGGAGGAATAAAAAATAGTTCATTTTATATAGTGGTCGAATTTTTTGTTAGTCCTTATAAGATTAAACTTCAAAATTTGAGTTTAGATCAACTTCTGAGTAAAACCATGTAAAAAACGCTTATAAGATTATTGCATGGTTGGCATGCCAAACACGTGCACTGGCCTGTAGAACTTATGGCATCAGCCTGTCGAAGTCGGCCTCTGGTCTGCCAACCGAGCGATAATCTAGAAAACTCAAAATATCTTATTTTATATGGGAATCTTCGATAGAGCCTTAGTTTTATTTCAAATAACCCAATGGAGAAGTTATCTGATTAAAACAGTCATATACAGGTTATCCTATATCAAATAAAATATTATCCAAATAATTCAACATGTTTATGTTGAATTACTTTAAAAAATTAGTTCAACCAATAAACTAACATAAATTATGTTAGATTGGCTAAATTTGATTGATAATTCCTATAATGACATGTTTTGTTTTTCCTACATATTGGTGACTTATCAAATTTTTTCCTATAATAAACTAACATTATTAGTTCATTATAGGAATTATTATGAACTAATAATGGAGACCTGATGGAATTGTTTTTAGACACAGTGCCCTAAAGAGTAAAATGTTGTAATATGTTTTTGGAGACATTGTATCAATAAAGAGATTATTCATTGTTTACATACCAAATGTTGTCCTCTTTATGTTCATTTCTATTGAATAATGATAAGCAAACAAAAGTCTAAGACTGTCAGTCTAAACCTTTAAGAATTATGCATATGATAGATAGATTATGCAGAAGACATGAAGCATAAAGATGATGGTCTAAATCATAAAATCTACAATCGAAGGAATAAATTTGGACTCTTTATTCATGCTAAGATTGTTATATTTTCTATATCTCTAATGGGAAATGGCTTGTCTTGGTCATCGTAGTGGGACTCCATGACTAGAAACATTGGTGCATTATCCTAGGTGATGATATATCAGATCGAGACATAAAGTTGAATTAATTTGGATTAATAATTCTATTTGTGCAAATCAATTCACTTTAGACAATTATATATTTTGTGTCTTAATCCTAAAATGACTAATAGATGCATATTCTTGACTTATGTCTTTGATGTACCAAAGGGTGACATCCTGACTTTATGATGGTATGCACACTGATACATTGGAGACATGACTTTTGATTGCGTAGACTTGCTATTCATAGATATAGAATCCATAGCTCTTTCTGTAGAGTTAATGATATTCTCTTATATGCGTTATCCTATAATTGAAAAACTAGAGTGCTCAACCATTTGAATATATAGGTATAAGCAAATGGTATACTATCTCAGGATAGTAAGTATTCCAATGGTTAGATAATAGAATGTAAGATAAAAATAATCGAAAAGGTAAAACAGAATTTATCCTTAAGCTGATCATGAATATCCTATTGGGATGTGACATATTATGATATGTCATGGACGGTTAGTTTTTTTTGAAGCTTCGTAATTTTATATAATTCAAGAGTACAACTCTAAGCTTTTAGTGAAGTAGCGTTAGAGTTGATAATTATAAAATATGCATCTGGATATTGTATTTTATAATTATAGGAGCTTGAATTGTATATGTCCATCGGGTCCCTTTTGCTAGCTCATAATAAATCCTACAACAATACGGCATGTTTTTCCTACATATTGGTGACTTATGCTAAATTATTAGATTGGTTGAAATTCGATAAGTTTGGATAATTCATGTTTGTTTATCGGTTGAATTAAATTTGTAAATTTATTCAAGATAAACATGTTAAATTATTTAAATATTATTTTTTTTTCTATCAGATTATCTAGATATAGCTGTTTTAATCAGATAACTTTTCTATTGGGTTATTTGAATTAAAACTGATACTCTATCCAAGATTCTCTAGTGGAAAATAAGATAAACTTAGGGATCAAATTATCACAAGTTCGACAGGCTGATCCGTTAGTTCAACCTACCGATTGTGCGATAATCTATATACATGTTTTTTATAAGAAGTTGATCCATATTCATATATTGAGGTTTTATCTGATAAAGGCTAACCCTAGACAAAACCACTATAAATAAGGGGTGAGTTTCTCAGTTATTCAGATCAGTTGAGAAACATAGAGTTTGTACTCTAGTTTGAGAAACTCTGAAACTTCCTGAGAGCTACCATTATGAACTTTAGTTCTAGGTCTTCTGTCACGCCCCGGAGTACGGGAGGTGACGTGGCGGAATATTTAGATTAATTAAAAGAGAATTTGATTAAAAACCGAGAGTTTGAGAATCAAATTAAGTAAGAAATTAAGAAGATTTTCCACCACATTTTATAAAAGAATTTATAAATATTAAGCAAATAATAGCAATTAAAAAAAAACCGCGAATATGAGTTCCACAACCCAAAACTTGTGCACACACATGGATCTGACAATATCACAAATACAATTACAGTCCAAGTACAAATAAAGTTAAGTCTTACATGCCTTGTTTAATAAATACAGAATGTAAATAAACTCTCCTATTGCTCCTGAGTTCGGTCCGAAGAATCTTCTCCAAACCTAAATGGGAAACCACCTAGAAGGGGGGGAAATTTAAAACAATAAAACGTGAGCGAAAGGCTCAGTAGGACTAAGTTTTATAAAATAATTTAATGCAAAGAAACATAACATTATCAGGAGTTATACAGAAAGGGAACTTGAATAAATAATTAAATAAATTGAGTAGAACCGTTCTGACACAGAACAGTCTACTCGTCAAATCAAAACACCAGTTTACTTTTACCTAGGCAAACCATGATATCACCACCGTAGTGGCCCAGCTGGGTTTCGGGACCTGCCCCCAAGGTCGATCGACACACGACCCGATCTCTGATATGGCATCATGCCTTAGTGTTTATTATCATTGTCATTCAAAACCCAATTACCGAGTGTTGTCAATTACATTCATTATGAAATTCATTTCATGTCACGGTATATTAAAATATAACCGATAAAACCATTTCCAAACAACCGTTGAAAACATTTTATTAGAAATCATTTTCAAAGCCAAATCATTTCAAAACCAGGCTACCAAAGAAATAGGATAGAAGTCCTACCTCAATACTCGTGCCGGTACCCCACACCGTAATCCCGATCCGCTATACGTTAGCTCCACGGAACCACGAACAATCCTAGATACAAACTAAGTCAATCAATATCTAGTTCGAGACATTCTATGATACTAAATCATTTCATGATGTCCTAGTGTGCCATTTGTATCATTAAAATCATCCTATAAGGTTGGGATTTAAATCAGGGTTCAAAACAGTGAAATCGGGTAAAAATCACAAAATTTTCCATGCCTCGGTCGGCCTGCCGGATGCCCTGCTTCGGCCTGCCGAACTGTACAGTTCGGCCTGCCGAAAGCAAAGTTCGGCCTGCCGAACATTTCTCCAGATTCAGCCTGCCGGTCGGAAGAACACCGGCCTGCCGATCATCACTCTGGCCTGCCGAACATGAACTTCGGCCTGCCGAACTAGGAAGATCCAGAAATCCCAGCCACGGGTTTCTCGATCCCCAAAATCCAAATCTTGTTTCTAACCTATTTTTCTCAAATCCCAGGCATGAAAAACAACTATAATTGATAGAAAAACATTCTAGAACATGCTTGGGATCATTTAAACAACATTTAAACTCAAAATCTTCAAAAATCCGAAAATGAGAAAAAGAGGAGAAAAATGAAAATCTTGAATCCAATCCGTTTTTCTTCAATCTAAGCTTAGATTCTAGTTGTTCTAAGCTCATTTAACACAAATCCACGGTTTTCTAAGCTAAAACAAACTTAGTTTCAAAAACACACAAAATCGAAAATTTTGTAAAAAGTTTAGAAATTTCGAATCTAACCTCGAATCGAAGCTTCAATCCGCGTTCTCGGTTGCCGAATCACGTCCCCGAGCTTCCTCCTTGCTGTTCCGAAGCTTGGATTCAAATGGAAATCAAAAATTTTTGAAAGAGATTGAGAGAGAGAGGGAGCTGCCGAGAGAGAGAGAAGAGAGAGAGAGTTGAACGTGAGAGTGAGGAGAGAGAGAGAGAAGAGAGAAATAAATAGAGAAAATCGGTGGGCGGTTTTACTGTGCGAAAACCGTGTGCCGCCCACGGTTTTTCAAAACAGAGTATTTTTAACATTTTACCAATTGTTGTGTTTTAAAACTCAAAACATCATTTTAAATCCATAAGAAATCATTTAAATGTATCAATTTAACAAAACAACCAAAAACTAAAAATCCAACCAAATAATCTAATTAAAGTTAAAACTTTAATTATGGCACACTAATTCATCATTTACATTACATTAATGTTAAATAAATTTCGGGACGTTACAACTCTCCACCCCTAAAAGAAATTTCGTCCTCGAAATTTACAACTCATCTCAAAAGCAAAACAAATGCGGATACAATTCCCGCATACTCGACTCTAGTTCCCAAGTGGCTTCATCAACCCCGTGATGCTGCCACACGACCTTTACCAACGGTATCTCACGACGACGCAAGCTAATCACTTTCCGGTCGATGATCTGAATCGGCACTTCTTCGTACGTCGTATCCTCCTGAACCTGCACATCGCGAAACGATACTATCTTACCCTGCTCAGGTGGACACTTCCTAAGCATCGACACATGAAACACATCGTGCACATGAGAAAGTTCGGGCGGAAGATCAAGCCGATAAGCGACCACACCAACACGCTGAGTGATCTCAAACGGCCCAATATACCTCGGCACGAGTTTCCCACTCACTCCGAACCGCATAGTTCCCTTACGAGGCAACACCCTCAAGAGAACAAAATCTCCAACCGTGAACTCTAAGGGTCTACGTCTCCTATCTGCGTAGCCCTTCTGCCGACTCTGAGCTGCTCTCAATCGATCCCGGATCACCACGACTTTCTCGTTGCTGTCACGAATCTCATCTGGCCCAAGAATAACTCTATCTTCCAACTCGGCCCAACACACAGGTGACCGAAACGGTCACCCATACAATGCCTCAAATGGTGCCATACCGATACTCGCCTGATAACTGTTGTTGTACGCGAACTCCGCCAAATGCAAACATTGCCTCCAATTCCCGCCAAAGTCCAACGCACAAGCACGCAACATATCCTTGAGAACCTGAATAACCCGCTCAGACTGCCCATCAGTCTGAGGATGAAACGCCGTACTGAAGTTCAAATCCGTACCCAAAGCCTCCTGAAAACTCCTCCAGTACTTAGCATTAAACCTGGTGTCTCGATCAGAGGTGATGGACAAAGGAACTCCAT
Organism: Artocarpus heterophyllus; assembly: GCA_025403435.1. NCBI lineage: Eukaryota > Viridiplantae > Streptophyta > Magnoliopsida > Rosales > Moraceae > Artocarpus > Artocarpus heterophyllus. The sequence goes on along the minus strand of CM046348.1, from coordinate 25,460,059 downwards.
GCAACCTCACAATGTTTTGCATATACAACTCCCCGAGAATCTTCCTAGAACACGTCGACCTAAACGGAATGAAATACGCCGATTTCGTCAACCTGTCCACTACAACCCAAACTGCATCATGCCGCTGCTCTGTCCTCGGCAAACCTGTGAGGAAATCCATCGTCACATGCTCCCATTTCCACCCTGGAATAGGAAGCGGCTGAAGCTGACCTGCAGGCTTCTGATGCTCGGCTTTCACCTGAAGACACGTCGAACACTTGGCCACGTACTCGCGAACATCTTTCTTCATGCCTCTCCACCAATAGTGCCTCTTCAAATCACGATACATCTTGGTGCTCCCCGGATGAATAGCAAACTGAGACCTATGAGCTTCATCTAGAACGGCTTTCGTCACCTCGGTGATAACTGGAACTGCAAGACGCTCCCAGAAGTACAACGATCCATCTGCATGCACGCTCCATTCCTCGAACTGCTCCCCGTTCTGAATCCGCGACCAAATCCCCTGCAAATGTCGATCCTGCCACTGACCTTGCTTCACCATCCGAACAAGAGCTGGAGTCGTTTCCACATGATACAACAAAAGTCGATCACCGTCTTCATGATACTGTAGCCGATACTCACTCACTGTCGCATTTTTGCTCCAGTCCTCAAAAATCAAACAAGCGAGAATCCCTGAAGACTTCCTGCTAAGTGCGTCCGCTACCACATTAGTTTTTCCGGGATGATACTGCAACGCGAAATCATAATCCTCCATGTACTCCACCCACCTGCGCTGCCTCAAGTTGAGATCCCTCTGAGTGAACAAATACCTCAAACTCTTATGATCGGAGAAGACCTGAAACGATGCTCCATACAAGTAACATCTCCAAATCTTCAGCGCGTAGATCACCGCTGCAAGCTCTAAATCGTGAGTAGGATAATTTCGCTCTTGAGGTCGTAGCTGTCTCGATCCGTACGCTACTACACGTCCATGCTGCATCAACACGCATCCAAGTCCGCGCCCTGAAGCATCAGCATAAACCTCATACGGCTCGTCACTACTAGGAATAACTAATACTGGAGCTGAAGTCAACCGGTTCTTCAATTCCTGAAAAGCAGACTCACAGTCTTCATCCCACTCAAACCTGACATTTTTCCTGATCAACCTCGTCAACGGAGCTACAATCTTTGAAAAGTCCTTTACAAATTTCCTGTAATATCCAGCAAGACCTAAGAAGCTACGAATCTCCGCTATATTCCTTGGTCGTTCCCACTCCAATATAGCTTCAATCTTGGACGGATCCACTGAAATACCATGCTCCGAGATGACATGACCCAGAAATTTGACCTCAGTCAACCAGAACTCACACTTTTCCCTCTTAGCATACAACTGGTGCTCCCGCAGAGTCTGAAGCACGATCTGAAGATGCTGCTCATGCTCCTCCCAAGTCTTAGAATACACAAGAATATCATCGATGAACACGATCACAAACTGATCCAGATATGGCCTAAATATCCTGTTCATCAAATCCATAAAAGCTGCTGGAGCATTCGTCAACCCAAAAGACATGACCAGAAACTCGAAGTGCCCATACCGAGTCCTAAAAGCTGTCTTGGGAATATCCTCTTCCTTGATCCTGAGCTGATGATAACCTGAACGCAAATCAATCTTCGAGAAGTATCGCGAACCTCCCAACTGATCAAATAGCTCATCAATCCTAGGCAAGGGATACTTGTTCTTCACCGTAACACGATTCAGCTGCCGATAATCCACACATAACCTGAGAGTCCCATCGTGCTTCTTAGCGAACAAAACTGGTGCTCCCCACGGAGATGTGCTATTCTGAATATATCCTTTATCAGCAAGCTCCTGAAGTTGCTTCCTCAATTCCTTCATTTCTGCCGGCGCCATCCGATAAGGTGCCATAGAAATCAGTGATGTCCCTGGAAACAACTCAATACCAAACTCAATCTCCCGATGCGGTGGTAACCCTGATAACTCGTCGGGGAAGACATCCTCAAACTCACCAACCACCAGAATCACTACACTACTACTCGAAACATAGGGCTCGCAATCTAGATTGGCAAGAAAAGCAAAACAATCTAGATTCCTTCGCCCTCCTAAACATGACTTCATAAGACGCTCACTCATTGATCAATCACCACCACCCTGGTAAGTGATCACCGTCCCCCTATCAGACACTAAGGTCACTTTTCTAAGTTGGCAGTTCACGACTGCACTATACCTGGACAACCAGTCCATCCCTAAGATTACATCATAGGAACTCATGGGGAGTATAATCAAATCACTTTTCAAAATCTCATCCCCAATCTTTATTTTACAAGATTTACACATACAATTCACACACACCCGCCCCCAAGGAGAAGTTATAACTAGGGGTTCCTTAAACTCTTCTACTTTTAATCCCAAGGCATGTACAAAAGAACTCGAAATGAGAGAATGAGATGCACCGGTATCAAATAAAACGCGAGCTAGAGATCTAGAAACCAAAACCATACCATCGACAACCGCATTACCAATCTGAGAATCTGACCCTCCAGATGCCATTGCATGAACCTATACTGGCGCTTTTCCTTTTCCTCTACCGACATTACTGGGTCCTGCATTACTCGGCTGATACTGCTAAGATGGAGATGACTGCACACTACCTGTACTCGGCGCTCTATACTGAGGAACACTACGCTGAAAATACTGCGGCTGCTGCCCCCGTGCCAGATATGAGAATTACTAAGGAGAAAACTGCAGATACTGCAACTGCGGGTACTGCGGAGGCAGAGGTAGGGTCTGAGGCTGAGGCTGAGATGAACGACTGGCATCCTCCCCGGTCTGCGATCCAAGACGAGCACTCCTGATCGGGCAATTCCTCTTGATGTGTCTGGGCTGCTGACAGAAATGACAATGAAAGCTGTAGGGATTGCTGCGCCCGCTGCCAGACGAACTGCTGCTGCCACTGGTCGCACCGCCTTGCTTGCCTTTCCCCAGAGCTGGACGACTACTGGTGCTCTTCCTGCCACTCCTCTGCGGTCCTCCTGAAGCCTTGGCTCGGTCCTCACAATACTGCACGTAATCATTCTCCATGGAGATCGCCGACGACACAAGCTCTCTGAAACCCCTAAGCCGTAGAGCAACCAACTACCGTCGAATAGGAGCCTTGAGTCCTGCTTGAAACTTGATGCATTTCTCGCGCTCCGATGCCACAGCTGATGGAACAAATCTAGCCAACTCGTTAAATTTTGCCTCATACTCCCGAACTGACATATCACCCTGCTGCAATCTATAAAACTCAGCTGCCTTCTGATCTCTATATCCCTGTGGAAAATACCGATCATAGAACAGATCCTCAAACTTGTCCCAACCGATATCGCCACCGCGCTCCAGACGCTTAGTTTGTTTCCACCAGGTGTTAGCGCCACCCTCAAGCTTATATGCCGCAAACTCCACACGATACTCCTCAGGCACACCAAGGGTATCCAGATGCTTCAAGATTGAATCCAACCAATACTCTGCTAACTGCGGATCCCCATTGCCATCAAAAGTCAGAATAGACGCCCGTCGAAATTCCTTAAAGAAAGTATGCCGACTACCAGCACTGGAGTCTTCCGGTCTAGTCCTGGCTGCCATCTGCCGGAAAGCCGCAATCATAGACCTCATCAGGCCCTCATCATTTCCAAACTCGGCGTCAGCTGTCGAACGACGTCTAGGTGCCATTCTCTCACTTCTGAAAACAAAATTTGGACTGTCAGAGGTATTTCATTGTCAAACCTATGTGTGCACAATTCCCAAGGTTCATAACCTTGAGCTCTGATACCATTCTGTCACGCCCCGGAGTACGGGAGGTGACGTGGCAGAATATTTAGATTAATTAAAAGAGAATTTGATTAAAAACCGAGAGTTTGAGAATCAAATTAAGTAAGAAATTAAGAAGATTTTCCACCACATTTTATAAAAGAATTTATAAATATTAAGCAAATAACAACAATTAAATAAAAATCGCGAATATGGGTTCCACAACCCACAACTTGTGCACACACATGGTTCTGACAATATCACAAATACAATTACAGTCCAAGTACAAATAAAGTTAAGTCTTACATGCCTTGTTTAATAAATACAGAATGTAAATAAACTCTCCTATTGCTCCTGAGTTCGGTCCGAAGAATCTTCTCCAAACCTAAATGGGAAACCACCTAGAGGGGGGGGGAAATTTAAAACAATAAAACGTGAGCGAAAGGCTCAGTAGGACTAAGTTTTATAAAATAATTTAATGCAAAGAAACATAACATTATCAGGAGTTATACAGAAAGGGAACTTGAATAAATAATTAAATAAATTGAGTAGAACCGTTCTGACACAGAACAGTCTACTCGTCAAATCAAAACACCAGTTTACTTTTACCTAGGCAAACCATGATATCACCACCGTAGTGGCCCAGCTGGGTTTTGGGACCTGCCCCCAAGGTCGATCGACACACGACCCGATCTCTGATATGGCATCATGCCTTAGTGTTTATTATCATTGTCATTCAAAACCCAATTACCGAGTGTTGTCAATTACATTCATTATGAAATTCATTTCATGTCACGGTATATTAAAATATAACCGATAAAACCATTTCCAAACAACCGTTGAAAACATTTTATTAGAAATCATTTTCAAAGCCAAATCATTTCAAAACCAGGCTACCAAAGAAATAGGATAGAAGTCCTACCTCAGTACTCGTGCCGGTACCCCACACCGTAATCCCGATCCGCTATACGTTAGCTCCACGAAACCACGAACAATCCTAGATACAAACTAAGTCAATCAATATCTAGTTCGAGACATTCTATGATACTAAATCATTTCATGATGTCCTAGTGTGCCATTTGTATCATTAAAATCATCCTATAAGGTTGGGATTTAAATCAGGGTTCAAAACAGTGAAATCGGGTAAAAATCACAAAATTTTCCATGCCTCGGTCGGCCTGCCGGACGCCCTGCTTCGGCCTGCCGGACTGCACAGCTCGGCCTGCCGGAAGCAAAGTTCGGCCTGCCGAACATTTCCCCAGATTCGGCCTGCCGGTCGGAAGAACACTGGCCTGCCGATCATCACTCCGGCCTGCCGAACATGAACTTCGGCCTGCCGAACTAGGAAGATCCAGAAATCCCAGCCACGGGTTTCTCGATCCCCAAAATCCAAATCTTGTTTCTAACCTGTTTTTCTCAAATCCCAGGCATGAAAAACAACTATAATTGATAGAAAAACATTCTAGAACATGTTTGGGATCATTTAAACAACATGTAAACTCAAAATCTTCAAAAATCCGAAAATGAGAAAAAGAGGAGAAAAATGAAAATCTTGAATCCAATCCGTTTTTCTTCAATCTAAGCTTAGATTCTAGTTGTTCTAAGCTTATTTAACACAAATCCATGGTTTTCTAAGCTAAAACAAACTTAGATTTCAAAAACACACAAAATTGAAAATTTTGTAAAAAGTTTAGAAATTTCGAATCTAACCTCGAATCAAAGCTTCAATCCGCGTTCTCGGTTGCCGAATCACGTCCCCGAGCTTCCTCCTTGCTGTTTCGAAGCTTGGATTCGAATGGAAATCAAAAATTTTTGAAAGAGATTGAGAGAGAGAGGGAGCTGCCGAGAGAGAGAGAAGAGAGAGAGAGTTGAACGTGAGAGTGAGGAGAGAGAGAGAGAAGAGAGAAATAAATAGAGAAAATCGGTGGGCGGTTTTACTGTGCGAAAACCATGTGCCGCCCACGGTTTTGCAAAACAGAGTATTTTTAACATTTTACCAATTGTTGTGTTTTAAAACTCAAAACATCATTTTAAATCCATAAGAAATCATTTAAATGTATCAATTTAACAAAACAACCAAAAACTAAAAATCCAACCAAATAATCTAATTAAAGTTAAAACTTTAATTATGGCACACTAATTCATCATTTACATTACATTAATGTTAAATAAATTTCGGGACGTTACATCTTCTCAGGTGGTTGGAAGGAGAGTCACCTAAGGAGGAGCTGTACGAAGTCTAACAACCCACACTCCGATCATGAATAGAGAATAGCAAAGAAGACCAGTTGATTGAGGCTCTTCTAGGAAGTTCTTCTCTTCACTGATTGTTGTGCGCTTTGACATGCAAAAAGGTTAGTAAGATCTTTGATTAATTTATATATATATCATGTCTAACTTATGTTTTGAAAAATACTTTAATTTAAAGATTTTTAAAATTTTGCTGCGTATTTATTTTTTCCAACAATTGGTATCAAAGTTAGGTTTTTCTATAAATTTACGAGTTTGTGATCATGCTATATACATAAATCATGAGATCTTATTCTCTCTTATGCTTGAATATTAATTTTTTAGAGAGTTTGCACTCTAGGATTTCTATATAATTAAATGTTGTCATGAGATTATGTGGTGAATGTTTATTAATTAATTATGGTTGATTAAATATTATTTAATTATTAATTAATTAATCCTGGTTATGGTTTCTTAGAAATTAGAATGTGTATCTAGGTTTTTCATGTAATTAGATGACGGTCTATCATCACTGTCTAAGAATTATTGGGGCTATTTAGTACTACATTCAAAATAGGTGAAATTATTTTTGTTTTGGAAAATGAGAATTTTTTAGGAATTGTGCTAAGAGCGTTTTAAAATTTTTACCTCGAAAAGCATGCGAAAACATTTTCAAAAATTTTGAGAACACAAATAAACGGGACCATTATTTTAATTTTAAATTTGTAAAGTTTTGTAAGTAATAATCATTTAGAGTGAAGACAGATCTAAAAGATGAAGATTGTGCGAGTCCAATTATTTTTCTTGAGTTTATAAAATTTTAATGTTTTTGAATTGTTAAAAATAAGATTGAAAAACTACTTAAAAAACTATTTTTTAGAAAAGCGTGAATTCAGCTCGGTCGGCAAGCCGAATACAAGTCGATGGTCGTAGACTGGTAGGCCAAACTTCTTGTTCAGTAGGCCATTCATAGGGCAAAATTCTTTCAGCTCTAGTAGCAGTCTGATGATCAAGTTCAGCAACTAGTAGAGCGCTATACATTTTCAGAAAAGGTTCATTTTTGGTACAATTTTCATTTTATTTTTCAGACAATTCTAATAAACATGAAATTTTATCATGACTAGAAAAATAAAACATTTGATCTATGAGGGATTAAAGAATTGAAGATAGATGCCACACAAAGAAGGATACAAATTGAAGATACAAAGATGAAGAATCGATAATATGTTTTGATTTATCTTGTGTAATCTTTATTTTCTTTTCTCTAGGATGAAACCATAATATTACGGCTGTTATTTATTTTGCTTGTAGCTTTACATGTTGCTTTGTCTATCTACATTATAATATGATTTACTATGTATGTTGATAACATGTTATGTAGAATAGGGAGTGCTGCTTATTAAAAATTGCTCATGCATGTTAACATAAAACCTTGGTTTTCAAAATATTGAGTGGGAGAAGGTTTTCGAAGAGATGGCCTGCGGTCTCTATTGTAGGTCCATAGGTAGCACATGGTACTTTCGACACCTAGGACGGGATTTCATTATATACCGGGTTGGATCTCCAAAGGGATAATTTATTTTGGCATGATTTATGGCTGTACACCCCTAGGTGACGATTATAAATTATGGATAAAATAGTTGAAACGATGGTTATACACTCAAGATTAATTTTGTTATTAACCTCCCATAAGAGCTCTGTTAATGAAATTAATGGCCAAAGAAAATGATTATTAAAATATACTGGATCAGACAGGTCCAAGATGGCACATATTAATCATAGGGGATCCATGTTCCTGATTGAATTTGGCGAGTCTCCCCTAGGTGGCTTGTTGAATTCTGAGTTAGAAATTATCATTGTAAGGTTGTGATTTTTTTAAGGTTTTGACACATAAACACAATTGTATGTTTACTGTTTGTGTTATCTTACTAAACTATTATGTATTATTTGCTTATATTTGGTATATGATTCTTTATTGTAGATTAAAAATGTCTAAAAATGCTTTATATTTGATACTCAATAAGAACCAATTAACTGGTGAGAATTATAATGATTGAAAAAGGAACTTGAATATCATCCTTTCCCTTGGGAAACTAAAATTTATGCTAACAACTCCGTGTCCTCCCGAACCTAGCGGGCAATCCACTAGTGAGCTAATCCAAGAGTATGATAGCTGGAAAGATGTTAAACATCAGGCCTACCGATATATTATGGCTAGCATGAATAACATGCTATAGGCTAAACATAAAGATTATGAGACTATGAAGCAGATCTTGGATAATCTTGAAGACAAGTTTAGAGGCTAAGCCCTAACAAAATGGCAAGGGGCTCTTTGGAAACTCTTAAACAACAAGCAAAGTCGGGGGATTCCCATGAAGGAGCATATGATATTAGTCATGAGTTACCTTGCTAAGGCTTAAACCCATGGAGTTGATTTCTATGTTGAGTCATAGATGACTATGGTCTTTGAGACTCTTTCTAAAGAGTTTATCCCATTTAGAGTTTCATATAATTTGAGCAATAGATAGGATATGACCTTGACAAAGCTGATAAAGCAATTATAGGAGTTCAAAAATTTGATCAGGGAAACTCTTGTGGGTGGCGGGGCTAACTTGGCAGCTATATCTAATTCCAATCCTAACCTAAGGAATGAAAGGAAGTAGAGGGCTAAGAATGGGAAGTCTTCTCTTTTTAAGAATGGCAAGGACAAGAAGAAGAAGGAAAACAACCTAGAGAAGCTGAAGTGCTTCTGCTGTGAGAAAGTTGGGCACATCAAGAAGAACTGTAAGGACTTTCTTTCTCGGGGAGGTAAGTGTGAACTTCTGGTTATTGAACTTGTTTAGTTGAGGAATTAAGTGACACTTGGGTCATAAATTCTAGAGGAACTAATCGTATTTGTGTTTCTCTACTGTGGTTCAAAGAAACGAGAAGTATGCTGCATGAGGACTTCATGTTGTGAATGGGCAATGGATCCTTGGAGTTGGTTGAAGCAATGGGAGACGTCCATCTTTACTTTGATAATTATAGGATTTTAGTTTTGAAAGATTATTTTTATGTTCCTAGACTTTTTTAAAGACATCTATTTAGTATCTTTTAATAATAAATAAAGTGGTGATGTGTAAAAGTAAATTTTTTATCTGTGATAGATGGATACAAAACAATTCATATTTTATCAAACCTAAGCTGGACATATTGATGAACACTAAGATTAAAGATTACAACTCTAAAAGACTTAAGATTTCTCACTACAATAAGACTTATATTTAGCATTTGCGATTAGGTCATGTCAGCCTAAATAGGATTCAAAGGTTGGTAGGAGATGAACCTTTAAGTCACTTATAGGTGCAATCTATACCACAATGTGAATCTTGTTTGGTGGGCAAAATGACTAAAAGACCATTTGGGTCTAAGGATAATAGAGCCGAAGGGGTTCTAGAACTTATGCATAGTGATGTTATGGTCCTATGAACATCAGGGCATGAGAAGGGCATGATTACTTTGTCACTTTTATTGGTGATTACTCAAGGTATGTATGTGTCTACCTAATATATCATAAAAATGAAACTTTTAAAAAGTTCAGCAAGTTTCAGACTGAAGTGAAAAAGCAATTAGGTAAACCCATAAGGTACTTCAATCTGATCAAAGTGGTGAATACCTCTATGATGAGTTCTTGGAACACTTTTTAGAGAATAGGATTTTATCCCTTTTGACTGCATCGACCACTCCACAGTAGAATGGCATAGCTGAGAGAAGAAATAGGACTTTGTTGGATAGGGTCAGGTCTATGATGCTTTATTTGACATTACCTTTATCCTTTTGGGGATATGCACTAAAAACCGCATGTTCTTTTCTAAACAATGTGCCTTTAAAATTGGTTCTTAAAACTCCTCACGAGTTGTGGATGGGTAGGAAGACATCCTTAAACCATATTCGCATATGGGGATGTCTGGCTTATGTCTTGTATAAGGAAGAGAATAAGTTGGAAGCATGTTTAGAAGTTTGCGTCTTTGTAGTATATCCAAATGGGACTAAAGGGTGTTATTTTTATAACCCAAAAGAAAATAAAGTTGTGGATTCAATGAATGCGACATTCCTTGAGGAAAGTTACATGAACAACTTTAAGCCTCAAAGTAAAGTGGGAATTGAGGAATTGATAAGTGATTCGATCATTCCAGGGGTTCTGGATGAAACTAGTCCAATCAATGTAGAAAAACCATCCGAACAACAACTTAAGGGGCTTCAGCGTAGTGGAAGGGTCAAGCGTCAACCCAAAAGGTATATGTTCAATGGTGAAGCCTGTTTGGTTGAAGCAGTTGAACGTGATAGAGATCCTTACACATATGCAGAGGCTATGGAGGATGTTGATTCAAATCTCTGGATAGAAGCCATGAACACTGAGATGAAGTCTGTGGAGACTAATCGAGTCTGGAAACTTATGGATCTTTTGATAGGGATAAAACCCATAAGGTGTAAATGGGTCTGTAAGAGAAAGAGAGGAGCAGATGGGAAAGTCAAAACATATAAGGCTAGAATGGTAGCTAAGGGATACATGCAAAAGGAAGGAAATTATTACGAGGAAACCTTTTTGCCTATAGCGATGCTTAAGTCCATCCGTATTCTCTTATCCATAGTTGCCGCTCTCGACTATGAGATTTGACTGATGAATGTCAAGACAGCCTTCTGAATGGCTATATTGATAAGTGCATATATATGGTACAGCTAGACGGATTCAAGGCTAAGAGTCAAGAGGGTAAGATCTAAAAGCTACTAAAGTCAATTTATGGACTTAAGTAGGCTATCCATTTTTAGAACATAAGATTTGATTGGTGATTAGGGCTTATGGGTTCGAACAAAATGTGGACGAACCATGTGTTTACCAATACATTAAGGAAGGGAAGACGGTTTTTCTACTGTTGTATGTAGATGACATTCTACTGATTGACAATGACATTGGGGCATTGTCATTGGTCAAATTATGGTTGACCAAGCAATTTGACATGAAGGACTTGGGTGAAACTAATTATGTTTTCGATATCCAGATTTTTCATAATAGGAAGAACAAAATGATAGCTTCGTCCCAAGCTTCATACATAGATAAAATTCTCAAGAGGTGTGCAACATAGAATTCTAAGAAAGGTGGGCAAACATTTAGGTTTTTTGAATTACTTTTTTTAAGAAAGACTCACCAAAGTCTGATAAAGAAAGATAATACATCAAGAAGGTGCCTTATGCTTCGGTGGTAGGTAGTCTCATATATGCTATGCTTTGCAAACGACTAGGCATTTGTTATGCGGTCAGCATAGGAATTCAATTTTAGTCAAATCTAGGACCAAACCACTAGGTTGTAGTTAAGCATATTTTTTAGTATCTAAGAAGGACTCATAAGTATATGCTTGTGTATACGGGTGAGGATGTAACACTTCTAGGATACACTAATTTGGATTTTCAATCTTGTTAAGATTCGAGAAGATCGACTTCTAGTTTTGTGTTTATTTGGGTTGTAGTGCCATTGTTTAGAGAAGTGTCAAGCAGGATTACACTTCAGATTCAACGATGGAGGCCAAGTATGTGGTAGCTAGTGATTCTTCAAAAAAAGCAACGTGGCCCTACAAGTTCCTCGAGGATGTTGAGGTAGTTCCTGGTATGGATAAGGCGGTGTTACTGTATTATGATAACACTACATCGATAGCTAATGCTAAGGAACCAAGATTTCACAAGAAGAGTAAGCATATTCATTTAAATTATCATGTGATAAAGGACTTCGTTGAGGGCAGGCATATTGTAGTATGTAAAATCGCATCTAAGGACAATTTAGCTAATCCATTCATGAAACACTAACTACGAGAGTTTTTGAGAGGCATGTGGAGGCTATGGGGATGTGAGATATGTCATATTTATTGACTTAGTGCAAGTGGGAGATTGTTAGACATAGTGCCCTAAGGAGTAAAATGTTGTAATATGTTTTTAGAGACATTTTATCAATAAAGAGATTATTCATTGTTTATATACCAAATGTTGTCCACTTTATGTTTATTTATGTTAAATGTATGATAAGCAAACAAAAATCTAAGACTGTCGATCTAAACCTTTAAGAATTGTGCATATGATGGATGATTATATGGAAGACATGAATCTTAAAGGTGATTGTCTAAATCATAAGATCCACAATTGGGAGAATAAAGTTGGATGCTTTATTCATGCTAAGATTATTATGTTGTCAATATTCCTAATGAGAGATGGTTTGTCTTGGTCATCGGAGTGGGACTACATGAGTAGAAACATTGGTGGATTGTCATAGGTGATGTATTGGATCGAGACAAAAAGTTGAATTGATTTAGTTGATGATTCCATTTGTTTAAATCAATTCACTTTATACAATCATATATGTTGTCTTAATCCTGAAATGACTAATATACCCGTATTCTTGACTTATGTCTTTTGATGTACCAATGGGTGACATCTTGTTTAATGATGGTACGCATTCTGATACGTTGGAGACATGACTCTTGAATCATGTAGACTCATTATTCGTAGATATGGAATCCATAGCTCTTTTTGTAGAGTTAATGATAGTCTCTTATATGCATTATCCTACAATTAAATGGCTGGAGCACTCAACCTTTGGATGCATAGGTGTAATCAAATGGTATACTATTTATGAAAAGTAAGTATTTCAATGGTGTGATAATAGAACGGAAGATAAAAATAATCGAGAAGGTAAAACAAAATTCATCCTTAAGCCGAATATGAATATCCTATGGGGATGTTATACATTGTAATATGTCATAGACGGTTAGCCTACTTGAAACTTCATAATTTTATATAGCTCAAGAGTATAGCTTTAAGCTTTTAGTGGGGTAGGGTTAGAGTAGATAATTATAAAATATGTATCTAGGATATTGTATTCATAATTATAGGAGCTTGAATTGTATATGTCCATCAAGTCCCCTTGGTTAACTCATAATAAATCCTATAACGATGCGGCATGTTTTTCCTATATATTAGTAACTTATGTCAAATTATTAGATTAGCTAAAATTCGATAAATTTGGATAATTTATGTTAGTTTATCAGTTGAATTAAATTTGTAAATTAATTCAAGATAAACATGTTAAATTATTTGGATAATATTTTATCTTCTATAGGATTATCAAGATAAGACTATTTTAATCATATAAGTTCTCTATTGGGTTATTTGAATTAAAACTTAGGCTTAATCCAAGATTCTCAGGTGGAAAATAAGATATTCTCAGGGATCAAATTATTGCATGTTTGGCAAGATGATCCATTAGTTTAGCCTGTCAATGGGTTAAGTTCGGCAGGCCAATCTGTTAGTTTAGCCTGCCGATCATGCAATAATCTGTATATATATTTTAGATGCTTTTTTCATTAGAAATTGATCCAGATTTAGATTTTAAGGCTATATCTAATAAGGCTTGACCCTAGGCACGACCACAATAAATAAAGGGGTAAGTTTTTTTAGTTATTTAGATCAGTTGAGAAGCATAGAGTGAGACTCTCGTTTGAGAAAATCTGAAACTTTCTAAGAACTACTGTTTAACATTACGAACTCTAGTTCTAGGTCTTCTCAATTGGTTTGAAGGAGAGCCAGCTAAGGATGAATAGTACGACGTATGACCACCCATACTCCGATCATGGATAGAGAATAGCAAAGAAGACCAGTTGGTTGAGACTCTTTTGGGAAGTTCTTCTCTTCACCGATTACTGTGCTCTTCGGCATACAAAAAGGGTAGTAAGATCTATGATTAATTTATATATATAGTATGTCTAACTTGTGTTTTGAAAAATACTCTGATTTAAAAATTTTTTAAATTCTACTATGCACTTGTTTTTTTCCAACACATATATAGATCAAGCTCCTTTAACTATAAAATAACATATCCCAAATGTATATATTTTATAATTATCTTGTTTTTTTCCAACACATATATAGATCAAGCTCCTTTAACTATAAAATAACATATCCCAAATGTATATATTTTATAATTATCTTGTTTTTTTCCAACACATATATAGATCAAGCTCCTTTAACTATAAAATAACATATCCCAAATGTATATATTTTATAATTATCAACTCTAATGCTATTCCAGTAAAAGCTTAGAGCTACATTCTCAAACTATATAAAATTACGTAGCTTCAATAAGCTAATCGTCCATGACATATCATGTTTAACATCCCCATAGAATATTCATAATCATATTAAGGATAAATTCTATTTTACCTTCCAGATTATTTTTATCTTATGTTTCATCATCTCACAATTGAAATACTTACTATTCATAAATAGTATACCATTCTATTATACCTATGTTTCCAAATGGTTGAGCGCTCCAGTTTTCCAATTACATGAAAGAGCTTTGGATTCGATATGTAAGAGTAATGAGTCTATGTCAATCAAGAGTCATGTCTCCAATATACTAATATGTGTACCTTCATCTAATTTAGGATCTCACACTTTGGTACATCGAAAGCACAAGTCAAGAATACAAGCCCATTAATTCATTTCATGATTAAGATATAACATATATGATTGTCTAAAGTAAATTAATTTAAACAAATAAAATTATTAATCAAATAAATTCAACTTTTTGTTCTGATCCAATATATCGCCACCTATGACAATAGACTAATGTTTCTACTTGCAAAGTCCAACTCCGATGACCAAGATAATTCATCGCCTATTAAGGATGTAGATAACAGAACAATCTTAGCATGAATAAAACGTACAAATTTATTCTATCGATTGCAGACCTTATCATTTAGACTATTATCTTATTCCATCAACCCTGATGACGGGTCCATCCCAACCTTGACCCTAGCCCTGACCGTCAAACTGATCCCGACCTCGACTTAGGTTGTCAGTCCTATCCCATCATGTCGATAAGTTGAGTTAAAATCAACTATCACTACAACAAATTCAAGATTCTACGACCTTTATTTAACAACCATTTCTCAAAAACTATCATGGTAAGGGAAAAAAACATGGCGAGTTACGCCTGCGAACACGAAAACCGTTGTGGTAAGTGCTTAACTTACCATGATGGTAAAAACCATCGTAGTTAATCCAGCACTTACCACTATAGTTTTTTAAAAAACTGTTGTGGCAGCTCACTTAGAAACCCCTTTCCACTTCAAAAATTAGACACAAATCAGAAACTCACCTCTCAAATACGAACACAGAGCCCTCTGAAACAACTGTCGCCATCCCTTCTTGCCTCCACACTTCTTAATGTCATTCAAAATTGTAAGTTTTTTGTTAGAAATTCTTAAATTGTTGTGATTTTGTTGTTTAATTAATCCAAAATTGAAAAATTTCCATTGATTTTGTTGTTTACTCTGTGATTATTGTGTTGTGGATCATAGGTATGATTTATTTGTTTTACAATGGGTATGTGTAATTTGTTTTCTGATGGGTGATATTTTTGTTTTATGATTAGAATATATGTGATGGGTGTGTATATAATTTGTGAAATTCATTTTAATTGAATATTTGCTATTTATTATTTCGATTTAGTACTTGCAAAATGGATTGGAAATGGATGTGGGATTTTCGATTGTCTAAAAAATATGTGAATGGTGTGGAAGAGTTTTTTGGATTTTGCCAAAAGTCATGCCAATGGCGATAAAATTTGGTGTCCTTGTGTTCAATGTGGAAACCATAGATTACATCCAATTCCAATTGTTAGAGGACATTTATTCCGAAATGGAATTATAAGTAGTTATCAAACGTGGCATTTCCATGGCAAGTCTAATTTCAATAATCCAACTTTAGTAAGTAAAGAGAATGAATCTATTGTGGAGGATAATATGGATGATCATGACAATATGGTTGACATGGTTAATGATTTGGAAGAACACTTTATGCACCCTCCGGATGTATTAGAGACAATGATGAATGATGCCGAGACACTTGTGTATAAGGGGTGTATCGATTTCACAAAATTGTCTGCTTTAGTTGGATTATAGAATTTGAAAGCGTCAGGTGGGTCGTCAAATTCTAGTTTCACAAAGCTTTTGGAATTTTTAGCAAGGCTTCTACTAGAGGGTAATAAATTACAAACTAGTATGTATGAGGCTAAGAAGACTTTGAGTACTTTGGGAATGGATTATGAGAAAATTCATGCTTGTGAAAATGATTATGTTCTTTATAGGAATGATTATGGGATGAGAATTATTGTTTAGTTTGTCAACAATCATGGTGGAAGAAAGGAAAGGAGCCAAAAGACGATAAGAATGGAGTGCCAAAGAAAGTGTTATGGTCCATTCCACCAGTACCACATTTGAGGCGTTTATTCAGAAACATAGAAAATGTCAAGAATTTGACATAGCATCAAGACAAACGGGTGGACGATGGTATGCTTAGACACCAACGGATTCACCACAATGGAAGACTTTTGAAGCTGATCATCTCGACTATAGTATGATCCAAGAAATATGCATTTTGCTTTGTCGATGGATGGAATAAACCCATATAGTAACATGAGCAATAGGCATAGCACTTGGCTTGTAATACTTGTTAACTACAATCTCCCTCCAAAGATGTGCATGAAGCCAAAGTTTTTAATGTTGTCTTTATTGATTTTGGGTCCTCACCAACCAGGCAATGACATTGATGTATACTTGTCACCATTAATCGATGACCTAAAAAACTTACGGGAAAATAGAGTTGAAGTTAGAGATGCTTACCAAGAAGAGACATTCACATTCAGTGTAGTGTTGATATGGACAATTAATGACTCCCTGCATATGGCAATTTATCTGGTTATTCGATAAAGAGTTCTATTAGTTGTCCTATTTGCATGACAGACACGTCTCACAAACGGTTGAAGAATAGTAAGAAAACCATTTTTCTTGGTCATAGAAGATGGTTGCCAAGAGAACATCATTACTGCAAACAAAAGAAAGCTTTTGATGGCAACAACGAAGAAAGAGACCATCCTCGTCCTTTGACGGGTGAACAAATATTTGAGATGGTAAAAGATATAAGATTGTATTCAAGAAGGGAAAGCAACATAAGGACGAGCAGTCAATTGATGGACCATGGAAGAAAAGATCAATCTTTTTTTATCTTCCATACTAGAAGACACTTTTTGTTCATCATTGCTTGGATGTTATGCTTATTGAGAAAAACATTTGTGAATCCATAGTCGGCACATTGATTGACATTTCGAGCAAAACTAAGGATAGTGAAAAAGCTCGGTTGGATCTCATGGAAATGGAGATTAGGCCTAACTTGTTTCCTAAGAAAAGAGGGAACCACACTTACTTACCTTCGGCGAAGCACACGTTATCAAGAGCGGAAAAGAAAAAGCTTTGTGAATGGCTTGCTTCATTGAAAGTGCTAGACAGGTATTCTTCAAACTTTAAAAAGTTGTTGTCAGTGAAGGATTTGAAACTTATCGGCATGAACACACACGACTGTCATGTGTTGATGTAGCAAATAATACCACTTGCTTTGCGGGGATTCTAACAAAAGATGTGAGATTTGCAATTACCAAGTTGTGCTCGTTCTTCAATTCAATATGCTCCAAGGTAATTGATCCACTTATGCTAGATTCACTACAATCGTAGCTAGTGCAAACCTTATGCATGCTTGAGAAGTATATTCCATCGATATTTTTTGACATCATGATTCATCTAACAGTGCACTTAGTACATGAAGTGAAGTTATACGAACCAGTGTATTTCAGATGGATGTACCCATTTGAAAGATATATGAAGATTTTGAAGGGCTATCTAAAGAGCTGAAATAGGCCAGAGGGATGTATTGTAGAAAGTTACATAGCTGAGAAATCGATTGAATTTTGCTCCGAGTACATGTCTAATGCGGAAGCAATTGGGGTGCCAAAGACTATAAACATTGAGGCGAAGGGACTATCTACGGGCAATCCTACCTCAGTAAATCGAGAGGAGTAGGAGTAAGCTTATCTTTATGTCTTACACAATGCTAACAAAGTGGAGCCTTTCATTGAGGTATGCATGAATGAATTAAAAAAAGCAAACCCAAAAAGAGCAAGAAATGAGAAATGGTTGCAAGATGAACACAACCGAACCTTTCGGTTATGGATTAGAGCACACATCTATGGCAAGTGCTTCACATCACAAGATGGAGGCATGTCACAAGACTTGATGAACCTAGCTAGAGGGCCGTCATCGGTAGTTATGAGGTATACATCATATTTTATAAATGGTTACACTTTCTACACTCGCGAAAGAGATGATAGGCATCCTGTCCAAAATAGCGGTGTGACTCTGCGTGCCAAGGCTATGCATATTGCCTCCAACAAGGACAAGAATCCAGTATATGGGACCATGAACTACTTTGGTTTCATTGAAGATATTTAGGAACTTGATTATGGGGGATTACGCATAGCACTTTTTAAGTGCAAATGGGCCAACACTAACTATGTTAAAAATGAAAATGACGGCATCACAAAGGTGGACTTGAGAAGATTGGGATACAAGAATGATCCCTTTATTATGGTATCACAAGCAATCCAGGTTTTTTATACTATAGATCCACATGACATGAAATTGTCTTTAGTTGTCCCGATGAAGCCAAGAATAGTTATGTGACACTCGTTATTCGGGGCGTTACAAGTTATCGACAGTGAAGAAGTTGTCGAGGATTGCATAGACATCCCTTCATTCACAAAGGGATTGCCATCGATTGAAGAGATAGATGATTTTGTAGATGATGTTTCTCACTTGCTTCGTGAAGATGTGGAATGGATATGTATTGAGGAACCAATGGAAAAAAAAAGAGAAAAAAATGAGCATCTATAAACCAATTTATGTTAATTTATTTTAAAATATTTCTTTGTTTCATTTTTCATCTTTTTTTAAGGGTTTGAGATATCTATTTGTAGTTATATTTATGATGAAAACAACAAAAGTATACAATCTAGGCTATTGGATGCTTAACGTATGGGTTAACTGCCTAGGCAAAAGAGAAAAACATATGTAAGAGGGAGGTTTGACCTTTTTTTTACTACGGTTTTCTTAAGAAACCAGCGTAAAAAAATTTAAACATTACACAATGGTTTCTACAGAAGCCGCCGTGTAATGTAGAGGTTACACGACGGTTTCTATAAAAACCGTCGTGTAATGTAGAATATATTATATATATTTTTTATTAAGATTTAAAATTATATATTTGTATTATTATATATTACTATTCTATTTTAAATTATACTTTAAAATTTTGTGATGTTAGATTTTTTCTTCTAGAATAGAAAATTTATTTTAATAGTCTAATAGAATTTATTTAATATACATTCTATTCTTTATGTTATTATATATTCTCTATTCTTTAGTATATATTATTTATTTTTATTTTAAAATATTTATTGATTTTAAGCTTACACGACGGTTTATTTAAAAACCGTCGTGTACACGAAAGTTTATACAAAAACTATCGTGGAAGCTTACCTTACACGAAGGTTTATAGAAAAACCGTCATGTAAGGTCCATATTGGCCTTTAAATTTTGAAAATTCGTGCCCCCTCCCATTTTGAATCTACGACTCCTCTCTCCCTAAAAAAGTTTTCTCTCTCTGTAAAATCTCTCTCCCTCTCTCTCAAGCTACAGGACTGCCCTGCCCCACCTATCGTGGCCTCCTCCCCGCCAGTAAGCACCCCTTCCCTCTCTTTCTCTCTTCTTCCCCCACCCGCTCCCCCCCCCCCCCCCCCCCGCCCCTTCACTTTCTCTCTCCTCTTCCCCCTCCCCCCACCACCATCGCCACCCTACCCCCACCCTACCCCACCTCGCCTTTGCCCCACCCCACCTACCCTTGCCCCACCCCACCTTGCCCCCCCCCCCCCCCCCCCCCAACCCTACCCCTCCTCGCCCTCACCCCACCCCACCTACCCCACCCTCGCCCCTCCTCACCCTCTCCCACCCTAACCTACCCTGCCCTTCCTCGCCCTCGCCCCTCCCCACCCTTTCCCCGCCTCACCCCACCCCACCCACCTCCACCCTACACAACCCTCCTTACCTTGCCCCTCATCACCCACTCGCCCTGGCCTTACCCCACCCCACCCCACCACACTTGTCAATATGTGAATATGTGAACATATGTAATATGTACAATTATGTGAACATGTGTAATATGTGTAATTATGTGAAAATGCAAAATTATGTGAATATGTGAAATTGTGTAATTGAAATTGTAAAATTGTGAATATGTCAATATGTGAATATGTGAACATGTGTAATATGTGAAATTTTGTGAATATGTGAACTTGTGAAATTATGTGAATATGTGAAATTGTGTAATTGAAATTGTAAAGTTCTGAATATGCCAATATTTGAATATGTGAACATGTGTAATATGTGAAATTTTATGATCATGTGTACTATGTGAAATTATGTGAATATGTAAAATTGTGTAATTGAAATTGTAGAATATGTGAATATGTGAAATTATGTAATTGAAATTGTAAAATTGTTAATATGATATGTCAAATATGTCAATTTATAATATGTTAATATTGCTATGTGTGTGTTAGTTTTTGCTTACATTGCACAAATACAATGTCGCATGATATCGATAGTGACCAATATGAGAAGGAGTACGAATAGTGCACTCCATCTTCATCGCTATATTGCAAGGGAAACCAACGTAGTAAACCACAAAGGTAAACCGAATTCGATCCGAAAGTAGACTTTAAGCAAAGGGCTACATTGATGAAAAAAGTTCATCGGATGAGGAAGAAAGGTTTAAGAATTGAAGTGACATTTGATTCAAAAGGCCAACCAAAAGGCGCACTTGGCCATGAATTAAGCAGTTGGATTGGAGTATTTAGTTGAGAGCACGTTTCTATATCGATAAAAGATTAGAGGTCTAAGGATTTGGATAAAGTAAAAGATGTGATTTGAGAGAGATTTACAAAGCTTTCATAGTCGAGGATTGGTATCGGAAAAGGGCTTTGAAGGTTTGTGGTGAATTAGCAAAGGGGTTTAGATCTGACCTCTATGTTACCTTCATATAGCCATACCTTTCCATTTCAGAGGAGGATGAAAATGTATATAAACGGCCTCCTACGGTAGTACACTACTACCCCTCCATAAATGATGATGATTGGGAAGCTTTTGTGAGGTTTCGACGTTCCACTGAATTGCAACTGTTATCATCAAACATAAGAAAAATAAGAGGGAAAAATGAATATTGCTCTATGGTTGGCTGAGTCGGATATAAAGAGCTTAAGCAATCATTGGTATGTTAATATCTTACTTGTAGTACATATATCAATTATTCTATCGCTAATATGTTACTAACATAGCATAATATAGTTCGCTATGACAGGAGTACTAAGAACACAGGAAGAGTTTTGGGCAAAGTCATGTCAAGGTGCTGATGGATAGTTTAAAAATCCAAGAGTAGCAAAAATTGGGAACTTGATTGTAAGTTTATTAAACACAAAGTATATAATTTGTAATTTATTACATGTTGAAGGATCTTAAGAATAACATGGTTTGTTGTTGTTTTACAGGATGAATACACGACGTAACAAAGTCAAGGAAACTTCCAATATGTTGGTAACGAGGACATATTGACGAGGGCACTAGGGAAATTGGAATAGTAAAGACGTGTTCGCAGTCGATTGAAGCATGTGAAGCAGTCTCAATACTTCAACCTCCAATCAGGCTCAAAATTCACTTCCCAAATGTCGAAGATGTAGATGGAGATTGTACAACTATGAGGTCTTGTGATCGAGCTCATTTCCCAAGGACGTGCTAAGTCGACGAATGATAGCATCTCATAACACAAAAGCTTCAAGGCTAGTTGTAACCCTCTTTATAAAGTAGTAGAAGCTCCAGAAGTCCAATTGTCATCTCAACGTCAAGAGCTCGCACAAGGTCAAGAATGTAGGCTCTTTGCTGAAGATAGAATTAATGGTGGGTGTGCACTCGTTGCACTTGGGAAGGTGTGGATGGAGAGTCTTCCAACCAATACAGTCCATAGAAGACCATTAGGGGAAGAAAACTTGCATGTTACATAACTACCATCAGAGTTAGAAGAGCTGAATTGCCTATTCCAAAACTTGAAGCAGCAACTATAGGTGAAGCCGCTGGAAGTTTCGTTGCATGGCCGAAGAGGTTAGTTGAAGTTGTCGTAATGACAAAGACGAGTCAAGCACCTAGCCATGTTCCATAAGATCTAAGCAGAAAGAAACCCCAAAAAAAAAAGCCCTACAAAAGCAAGACAACCACAACATGAGGTAGAATAAGAACAAGAAGAACTACTTACGAATGAGCCACTACCTGCATTTAACTTTGCCTTAGTGCCTCAAAAATTTATGCAATTGGCTTTATACGCATATTCTTTCATGCGTATTGGGTTGACAATTTAGTGCCCGATACTGGTAAATGTCACTGGCAATGAGTTGCCTATCTATGTGGGTATGAATATGTTTACTACTTCATCAACTTTGAGCAAATCAGGGCAAACTATATCCTAGTATACCTCAAGTAATAACTCTATCCTTAATTCATAAATTTTAAAATATAGGTAGAGTTGTAAGGTGCTTTCAAATAATTGGCTCTATTATGTTTTATTGCAGTTTTTTGGCTCAAGGATTGGCCCAAAATTTCAGCTTCATATCTCCAACGATTGTTTCAAGTGCTGCAAGAGACGTACAGAGTGATCGCAAAGAGCGTGTCAGCTCTCTCCTCCACCTATTAGCTCAAGCACCATGGGGGAAATTATCCTTCCTCCTATACAATGTTGTAGAACATTGGATGTTGGGACTTATTTTGCCATGGGAGGACCAAATATATTGGTTTAATCCCCTTAGACACGCACCACGTGATGATTTCGTATCAGTCATGAGATTGTAAGTATTAACATTCTCTTATAAAATTAACTATTTTGAGCATTACATAATTGTATTGTCTATTAATTCATTTATTCATGACACATTGTTAGGGCACTTAATGATTGGAAGCTTCAAGCAGTAAGTGATGTCACAAATCGACTAAACAGAACTGTATTCTAAACGTAAGTGTCCAAGACAACAAGGAAACGTAGACTATGGTTTTTTTATTTTACATGTCATGTAAGATATAATTACAAGTGGTAAACAAGCACTAGGAAGAAAACATTTTAATATACATACGGATATAAATGAAGTTAGATTAGAGTGGGTACAATTTGTAAATAGGTATGTCATTTTTAGATAGATGGAGATATATAGTAGATAAACAATTGCTCAAAATATATAGCTCAAATGTAAATGATCTTGTAAATACCTTCTACTTTCAATATACATCAAATTTTGTATGTAATCAAGGCCTTGTTGTAATGCATAACACATGAGGCTAGCCACCACGGGGGAAATCACAAATTTTGCCATTTTTTTTTTGTTAATACCAATTTTACACGACAGTTTTCTAGAAAATAGTCATGGAATAAAGAGTATCCCATGACGGTTTTCTAAAAAACCATTGTGGAAAATTGTTCTGCCACGACAATTTTTTGGAAAACCATCGTAGAAGGCTAGTCTTCCATGACAGTTCTCTAGAAAACCGTCATGAAATATGCCGCTATAGACTCCCATTTTCACGCCTATTTAGAGGTTCCACAATGGTAAAAAACCGTCATAAAAACTTGATTTTGTTCCACTACTAAAAAAACCATCGTGAAATTTTTCCACGACAGTTTTAAACCGTCATGAAATCCATAGTCTATAGTAGTGTATATTGTTGTTTTTATTTAAAAAATATATATGTACAAAAGTTGTTATCAAACATATTTTTTTATTTTTTAAATAGAAAACAAATAGTAGTAATCAAAATGTTTTTCATTTAAAAAATGAAAAAAAAAGTAAAAATATTTTTTATTAAAAAACCAAAAAAACAAAAATGATACCAAATGAACCCTATGTTTCCTTTCTTGTTTTTAAGTAAAAGAAATACAATTTGTTCAATTCGTTATCAATTATTGTTTTTTGGAATCTAAAGTCTGGTTTAATAAAAAAGAAAAAAAAATTATATTAAGGGAAAACTATCACTTAGTATATAAACTAAAAAAGAAAAATGTTTTGGAGAAAAAAATTGTAAGTTTATTTGGTTGGTGGGTGAAAAAAGATAAACCAATTAATATTATGTAAGTGTAGGAACTTTTTTAGCATTTCAGGAAGGGTAAAAGAAGTAGAAGTGGTTGAAGAAATATTGTGTGAAAAGTAAAATAAAGGGTGTTCCCATATCTTTATTTTGAAGAGGGCAAACACTAAATGACAAATTTTGAGTGGAGGCAGCAATTCATGCCTTGTGTCATGCTCGTGCTTTATTTTGATCATGTCATGCAATTTTTTTACAAAATCATACACAATCTATGACACAAAAAGATCTAAAACCACAACACAAACACAGTACGTTTCATTACGGATTGACACAACACAAACTGAAAATAAATTTTGAAACTAAGAACTGGAAACAAAACAAAAAATAATCTATTTTCTTATTTTGTTGCACTTATAATAGAACTTTAGATTTATAACCTACTAAAAATTCCTATGCACTATTAAATACACTAGTTACTAACAAACATCAATAACAAAGAATATTTATGCCAAAATACATCACAAATATCATAAATAGTGCGGTTGCACAAATTCATCAACATAATATTATAAATAAAGAGTGTAATTGCACAAATTCATCAACATAATAAAGTTCATAGTCATGGCCTAGATAAACAACAAAGTCCACCACCAAAATACCAAAATAATACTATAAATAAAAAGTCCATTACACCAAGGTCCAAACATAGGTATTTAAGTTCCAACATAAATGTTCTAAGTCATGCAAAATAAAAATCACAACAAACTTAAACAAATAGTTCTGACAACAATGGAGTTCGAAGCCCTGCAAAAATATTAATGAACTGAATCAATGTTGCTCATAACCAGTTCATAACATTCTTGATATCCATATCTACCACTTGTTCCACATCAATATTCTCGCTTTGTGCTCTAAGTCATTGTTGTTCATCTACAATAGAATAAAAAAAAGCACTATGTATTGTGCAAAAAAAAAGATTCAAACAATCATGGTCAAGTCTGAGTAAAAAACAAGATTTAGGGAAATGTATATCTTTTAATAAAGATGCCTGTTTTGGCTAAGCATTACACATGTATTTAAAAAAAAAAACTAAAGATTAAAGAAAAAGAAGATGAACACAAGAAAACAAAGTTATAATAACAAAAAGAAGAAAATAAAAAGAAGTAGATATAGGCTACAAAAAGTTAAAAAAAAAAAAGGAAGGCATAAAAGAGCAAATAAAAAGAGAGTAAGAGGGTTACATATGGCACACATTATGAAAGCATTAAAAGATAAATTCTCTCTTTTATATAGGTAATAGATAGATGACACTTGTTTTTTTTTCCTGTTTACATGCATACTATGATAATATGATTTATAGGATGTTAGGCATGATTTTGAACTCAACTATTGTAGTATATGAAAGCTTTACAATTTAGCATACATTTACTTTAGACTTACATTTTTCATAGTTCAAACGTATGAATTTAAACTCATTTGTAGATTAAACGCTAGGTTATTTGTTGCATAAGAATGCACCTTAAAAACAAAGTTAATGCATAATACTTTTACTTGATCAGCTCCGAGAAACTGTGCTCAAGGTCAGTCTAACAGAAAAGTTTCATTTTTATTTTATTTGCAATGGTTTTGACCCATCCTTTCTGTTAGACATGTATGCCCTAAGGAGTAAAAATGTAATAAGTTTTTTGAGACATTTTTATCAATAAAGAATTTATTTATTGTTTATGCCAAATCTTGTCCTCTTTACATTCATATTTGTTGAATGTATGTTAAGCGAACAATAGTTTGAGACTGTCTGTCTACACCTTTAAGAATTGAGCATATGATGGATAGATTATGCAGAAAACACGATTCTTAAGGTAACGGTCTAAATCATAAGATCCACAATCAAGGGAATAAAATTGGACGCTTTATTCATGTAAAGATTTTTATATTGTCTATATCCCTATTGGGAGATGGTTTGTCTTGACCATCGGAGATGGACTCCGTGAATAGAAACATTGGCATGTTGTCATAGGTGACGATGTGTTGGATCAGGACATAAAGTAAATTAATTTGGATTAATAATTCTGTCTCAGCAAATCAATTCACTTTAGACAATCATTTGTATTGTATCTTAATCTTGAGAAAAAAAGTGGGCCTGTTGTCTTGACTTGTGTCTTTTGATGTACCAAAGGGTGACACCCACATCTTAATAGTGGTATGCATGCTAGTACGTTGGAGGCATGACTCTTGATAGCGTAGACTTGTTATTCATAGATATAGAATCCATAGCTCCTCTTTAGGAGTAGTGATGTCCTCTTATATGCGTTATCCTGTAATTAAAAAAAAGGAGTACTCAACCATTTGGATACATAGGTGTAACCGAATGGCATACTGTCTTTGGATGGTAAGTTTTTCGATGATGAGATAATGGAACGTAAGATAAAAATAATCAGGAAGGTAAGACAGAACTTGTCTTTAAGCCGATTATGGATAATCATATGGGGATCCGATACACTATGATATGTCATGGAGACTTAGCTATACGGGCTTTGTAATTCTATGTAGTTCGAGAGTGTAGCTCCAAGCTTTTAGTGGAGTAGCATTGGAGTTGATAGTTATGAAATGTATAATTGGGATGTTGGGTTTCATAATTATCGGGAGCTTAAACTATATAGGTCCATCTATCCCCTTTGCTAGCTCACAAAATCCTGTAACGATACGGCGTGCTTTTCCAATAATTGGTGACTTATGTTAGATTTATTAGATTGGTTAAAATTTGGAAGAATCAGATAATTAATGTTTGTTTATCGGTTGAATTAATTTTGTGATAAAATTAATTCAAGATAAACTTGTTGAATTATAAGGATCAGATAATTCTTGTCTGTTTATCGGTTGATTTAATTTTGAATAAATTAGCTCAAGATAAACTTGGAGAATTATTAGGAATTCATTTATTTTCCTAGAGATCATCTAGATAAAGTTGTTTTAATCAGATAACTTTTCTATTGGGTTATTTGAATTAAATCTGAGACTTTATCCTATAGAATCTCGGGTGGAAAATAAAAGATTCGCTGAGATATTAATCGGCAGTTTTGCACGCCGATCCTTAAGTTCGGCCTGCCGATGAGCAAAAGATATGATCACGCATTTTTATGTGGATCTTATCAAATATTGATCCGAATTTGATTCTGATTCGAATTTTGCGACCTAATCTAATCAGGACTGACCTTGGACCCAACCTCTATAAATAGGGAGTAAGTTACATAAGTTTTTTAGATCAATTGAGAGAATAAGAGTGATACTCTGCTGGTGAGAATCTGAAAACTCCTTGAGAGCTCTTGTTCACAAATCACGAACACTTGCTTTGGGTTCTCTCAATTGGTTGGAAGGAGAGTCACCTGGTGGAAGAGCTGTACGTGTGAACCTACATTCACTCTGTTTGTGGATGGAGAATAGCAAAGAAGACCAGTTGGTTAAGGCTCTTTTGGAACGTTACTTCTCTTCACTGATTGCAGGAGCTTTTCGGCACACAAAGGTTTGTAAGATCTGGTTAATTTATGCATATAGCATGTCAAACTTGTGTTTTAAAAAATACTCTGATATAAAATTTTTAAAATTCTGCTGCATACTATTTTTCCGACAATTGGTATCAAAGTAAGGTTTTTACATTAATTTACGAGTTTGTGATCATACTATATGTATAAATTTTGTGATCTTAATCTGTCATATGCGTGAATTTAATTTTATAGAGAATTGGCACTCTAGGTTTCTATATATTATATATATTGTTATGGATTATGTGGTGAATGTTCATTAACTAATTATGGTTGATTAAATGGTTATTTAATTATTAATTAATTAATTAATTTATACCGGTTATGGTTCCTTAGAGATTAGAATGTGTATCTAGGTTTTTCATGTAATTAGATGGTGGACTATCTGCTAGACATGTATGCCCTAAGGAGTAAAAATGTAATACATTTTTGGAGACATTTTTATCAATAAAGAATTTATTCTTTTATATATACCAAATCTTGTCCTCTTTACGTTCATATTTGTTGAATGTATGATAAGCAAACAGTAGTCTGAGACTGTTAGTCTAAACCTTAAGAATTGGGCATATGATCGACTGATTATGGGAAAGACACGATTCGTAAGGTGACTGTCTAAAACATATAATCCGCAATCGAGGGAATAAAATTGGGCACTTTATTCATGTAAAGATTGTTATGTTGTCTATATCCCTTTTGGGAGATGGTTTGTCTTGACCATCAGAGTTGGACTCCGTGAATAGAAACATTGGTGTGTTGTCATAGGTGACGATGTATTGGATCGGGACATAAAGTGAATTGATTTGGATTAATAATTCTGTCTCGGCAAACCGATTCACTTTAGACAGTCATTTGTATTGTATCTTAATCCTGAGATGAATAGTGGGCCCGTTGTCTCGACTTGTGTCTTTTGATGTGCCAAAGGGTGACACCCACATCTCAATAGTGGTATGCATACCGGTACGTTGGAGGCATGACTCTTGATAGCGTAGACTTGTTATTCATAGATATGGAATCCATAGCTCCTCTTTAGGAGTAATGATATCCTCTTATATGCGTTGTCCTGTAATTGGAAAACTGGAGCGCTCAACCATTTGGATACATAGGTGTAACCGAATGGTATACTATCTTTAGATGGTAAGTTTTCTAATGGTGAGACAATGGAACGTAAGATAAAAATAATCAGGAAGGTAAGACAGAACTTGTCCTTAAGCCGATTATGGATGATCATATGGGGATGCAATACACTATGATATGTCATGAAGACTTAGCTACACGAGCTTTGTAATTCTATAAAGTTCGAGAGTGCAGCTCCAAGCTTTTAGTGGAGTAGTGTTGGAGTTAATATTTGTGAAATGTATATCTGGGATATTGGGTTTCATAATTATCATGAGCTTGAACTTTATAGGTCCATTTTGGTCCCCTTTGCTAGCTCACAAAATCCTGTAACGACACGGCGTGCTTTTCCAATAATTGGTGACTTATGTCAGATTTATCAGATTGGTTTAAAATTTGTAAGAATCAAATAATTCATGTCTGTTTATCGGTTGAATTAATTTTGTAAGAAATTAGTTCAAGATAAACTTGTTGAATTATTGCGATCATATAATTCTTGTCTGTTTATCGGTTGTTTTAATTTTGGACAAATTAGAACAAGATAAACTTGTAGAATTATTGTGAATTGATTTATTTTCTTAGAGATTATCTTGATAAAGTTTGTTTTGATCAAATAACTTCTCTATTGGGTTATTTGAATCAAAACTGAGACTTTATCCTTTAGAATCTCGGGTGGAAAATATAAAATTCACGGAGATTTTTCTCGGGAGTTTGGCCTGTCGAATGACGTGGTCGGCCTACCGAACTGGCCTGTTTGGCCTGCCGATCAGCGAGAGATAAGATTACACATTTTTACGCAAATCTTATCAGATATTGATCTGAACTTGATTTTGTTTCGAGTTTTTGAGACCTAATTTGATATGGACTGACCCCAGGACCAATAGCTATATAAAGGGAGTGAGTCTCATGATTTACTCAGATCAATTTGAGATATTAAGAGTGATACTCTTCTAGTGAGCATCTGAAAACTCCCTGAGAGCTTTTGTTCACAAATTACAAACACTAGCTTTGGATTCTCTCTATTGGTTGGAAGGAGAGTCACCGGTGGAAGAGCTGTACGTGTGAGCCCACACTCACTCCGGTTGTGGATAGAGAATAGCAAAGAAGACTAGTTGGTTGAGGCTCTTATGGAACGTTACCTCTCTTCACAGGCTGCGAAGGTTCTTCATACTGAGGTTAGTAAGATCTGTCTAATTTATATATATAACATGTCAAACTTGAGTTTTGAAAATTACTCTGATGAAAATTTTTAAAAAATTCCGCTGCGCACTTTGTTTCCAAAAATTGGTATCAGAGCCGAGGTTTTTACATAAATTTGCAAGTTTGTGATCATGTTATATGCATAAATTTTGTGATCTTAATCTCTCCTATGCTTGAATTGAATTTTATAGAGAAATGGCACTATAGGTTTCTATATAATATATATATGTTGTCATTGATTATGTGGTGAATGTTTATTAATTAATTATGGTTGATTAAATCGTTGTTCAATTATTTATTAATTAATTAATACCGGTTATGGTTCCTTAGAGGTTAGAATATGTATCTAGGTTTTTCAAGTAATTAGATGCCGGACTATCATCTCCGTCTAGGAATTGTTATTTAATTTTTTATTTGTAAGAATTTTGTAATTAAATAATTATTCGGAGAAGACGGAATGAGAAATCGAATCTTAAAGATCGATGATGGTGCCTCCAGGTATTTCCTGAGTCTCTAATTTTATGTTTTTGAATTGTTGAAAATAAAATTGATGAATTTCATTAAAATTGTATTTTCTGGAATGAGGGTTTTCTGCTCGGTCGGCATGCCGAACCTCATAGTTCGGCAGGCCGAAAGTCACAGATCGGCAGGCCAAACATGTGGTCCAGCAGGCCAACAGTGGGGCAAAAATTTTGGTGCTCTGTCGGCAGGCCGAACCTTCATGATCGGCAGGCCGATCACCCAGATTGGCCTGCGGACCGAGAGCTGCCAGGTGTCCAGAAAAGGTGCAATTTTTTTGGTGCAGTTTTAATTTTATTTTTGGGACGATTCTGAGAAACATTAAATTTGGATATGACCAGAAATATGAAGTATTCGATTCATACGGGATTGAAGACTTGAAGATGGATATTACATGAAGAAGGATATTGCTTGAGGATTCAAGGATGAAGAATCGATAAATGTCTCGATTATTCTCTTGTAATCTTAGTTTTCTATTCTCTAGGGTGGAACCATAATATTACGGTTATTATTATTTTTCTTGTAGCTTTGCTTGATTGCTTTGCTTGTCTGCATTATAATATGATTTACCATGTATATTGATAACATGTCATATAGAATAGGGAGTGCCGCTCATATTAAAATTGTTCATGCATAATTTTAAAATAAAACCTTGACTTCAAAAGATTGAGTGGGAGAAGGTTTTCGAAGAGAGGACCTAAGGCCTCCATCGTTGGTCCATAGGAAGAACATGGTGGTCCTGACCCCTAGGAAGGGATTTCTATCATGTACCAGATTGGATCTCTGAAAAGATAAGGTATTTTTGTATGATTTATGGTTGCACACCCCTAGGTGGTGATTATAAATCATGGATAAAATATTGAAACGGTGGTTATACACTCACGTTAATTTTATTATTAACCTCCCTTAGGAGCTCAGTTAATAAAATTAATGGCCAAAGAAACGATTATTAGTATATGCTGGATCATATGGGTCCTGGATGGCATATATTAATCAGGAGGAGATCCGTGTTCCTGATTGAATTTGGCATGACTCCCCTAGGAGCTTGTTGAGTTCTGAGTTGGGAATTATCGTTGTAAGGTTGTGATATTTTCAAGGTTTTGACACATAAACACATTTGTATGATTTTACATGATTGTGTTATCTTACTAAATTGTTATATATGTTTGCTTATGTTTGGTATATGATACTTTATTGTTGATTGAAAATGTCTAAAAACGCTTTATCATCGATAGTTGACAAAAACCAATTAACCAGTGAGAATTATAACGATTGAAAATGGAACCTGGACTCCTAGCCTTTGAGAAACTGAAATATGTACTGACAACTCCTTGTCCTCCCGAGCCTGCGGGAGACTCAAGTAATGAGCAATTCCAAGTGTACGACTGCTGGAAAGATGCTAATGATCAGGCCCGCTGCTATGTTATGGCTAGCCTGAACAACGTGCTGCAGGCTCAACATCAGGATTATGAGACTGCGAAGCAGATCTTGGATAATCTTGAGGACATGTTTGGAGGCCAGGCCATAACAAAGCAGCAAGGGGCGCTTCCGAAACTCTTAAACTATAGACAAAGACCGGGGACATCTGTAAAGGAGCACATGATGTTGGTTATGGGTTACCTCGCTGAGGCTCAAACCAATGGAGTCGACATCGATGCTGAAACTCAGATGACTATGGTCTTTGAGACTCTGTCTAAGGAATTTATTTCGTTTAGAGCTACTTTTAATTTAAGCAATAGACGGTATATGACCTTGACAGAACTAATGAAACAGTTACGGGAGGTTGAACTGCTGATCAAGGAGTCTCCTGCTGGTGGTGAGGCCAACATGGTAGCTGCTTTTGGTTCCAATCCTAACTCTGGGAATGGAAAGAAGCAACGGGCCAAGAATGGGAAGTCTTCTATTCCTGCTACTACCAAGAGCAAGAAGAAGAAGAAGAAGAACCCAAAGAAGCTTAAGTGCTTCTTCTGTGGTAAGGTCGGGCATATAAAGAAGCATTACAAGGACGCCCTTTCCAAGGGAGGTAGGTGTGATCTTCTATATCTGGAAACTTGTTTGGTTGAGGAATCCAGTGACATCTAGGTCATAGATTCTGGTGCAACTAATCATGTTTGTGTTTCTCTACAGGGATTCAAAGAAATGAGAAGTCTACTACGTGAAGACTTATCGCTTCGGATGGGCGATGGATCCTTGGTCTCAGCGGAAGCAGTGGGAGATGTCCATCTTTATTTTGATAATTATAGGAATTTAATTTTACGAGATTGTTTTTATATTCCTAAATTTAAAAGGAATTTAATTTCTATATCTTCTTTATTTGAAGACTCATACGTGGTATCTTTTAATGAAAAAGTGGTGATTCGTAAAAACAAATCTTTTATCTGTTCTGGATGGATGCAAAATAATCTATACTTTATCAAACCTAAGATGGACTTATTGCTTAATGCTGAGATAAATGATAATAACTCAAAAAGACTTAAAACTTCTCACTCTAATAAGACTTATCTTTGGCATTTGTGCCTTGGCCATATTAACCTGAATAGGATTCAAAGGTTGGTAAGGGATGGACCTTTAAGTTACTTAAAGGTGGAATCTATACCTCAATGTGATTCTTGTTGGAGGGTAAAATGACCAAAAGACCATACGGGTCCAAGGGCAATAGGGCTGAAGGGGTTCTAAAACTTGTGCATAGTGATGTTTGGAACCGATGAACATCTGGGCACGTGGAGGGTATGAGTACTTCATCACTTTTATTGACGATTACTCAAGATATGGGTATGTGTACTTAATGCAACACAAAAACGAAACTTATGATAAGTTCAGGGAGTTTCGGGCTGAAGTGGAAGAGCAATTGGGTAGACCCATAAAGGCACTTCGATCTGATCGTGGTGGGGAATACCTTTCTGATGAGTTCTTGGGACACTTATTAGAGAATGGGATTTTATCCCATTTGACTGTGCCGGGCACTCCGCAGTAGAATGGCATAGCGGAGAGAAGGAATAGGACTTTGTTGGACATGATTATGTCCATGATGAGTTATTCATCATTGCCTTTATCCTTTTGGGGATATGCACTACAAACCGAATGTTATCTTTTGAACAATGTGCCTTCAAAATCGGTCCCTAAAACTCCTCACGAGTTGTGGACAAGATGGAAGACATCCTTAAACCATATTCGCATATGGGGATGTCCGGCTCATGTCCTGTTTAAGGATCCGAATAAGTTGGAAACACGTTTAGAAGTTTGCGTGTTTGTACGATATCCAAAAGGGATTAAAGGAGGTTATTTTTATAACCCAAAGGAAAATAAATTCATGGTTTCAACTAATGCAACTTTCCTTGAGGAGAGTTACATGGGCAACTTTAAACCTCGAAGGAAAGTGGTGCTTGAGGAGTTAAGGGGTGATTCGTTCACTCCGGAGGTTCCGAACGAAACCATTCCGATCGGTGTAGAAAAACCAAACAAACCTAAACAACAACCTCTGGGGCTACAATGTAGTGGGAGGATCGGGCGTCAACCTAAGAGGTATATGTTCAATGGGGAGGTCTTCTTGGCTGAACCAGATGAACATGACAGGGATCCTTATACTTATGCAGAAGCTATGGAGGATGTTGATTCAAGACTCTGGACAGAGGCCATGAACATAGAGATGAAGTCTATGGAGACTAATCGGGTCTGGGAGCTTGTGGATCTTCCCGAAGGGGTAAAACCCATAGGGTGTAAGTGGATCTACAAAAGGAAAAGAGGAGTGGATGGAAAGGTCAAAACCTTTAAGGCTAGACTGGCAGCTAAGGGTTTTACGCAAAAGGAAGGAATCGATTATGAGGAAACCTTTTCGCCTGTAGCCATGCTTAAGTCCATCTGGATTCTCTTGTCCATAACTGCCGCTCTCGACTACGAGATTTGGCAGATGGATGTCAAGACGGCTTTTCTGAATGGCTATCTTGATGAGTCCATTTATATGGAACAACCAGACGGGTTCAAGGTCGCGGGTCAAGAGGGTAAGGTTTGTAAGCTACTAAAGTCTATTATGGACTTAAGCAGGCTTCTCGTTCTTGGAACATAAGATTTGATCAAGTGATCAAGACTTATGGGTTCTCACAAAATATGGATGAACCATGTGTTTACAAACACATTAAGGATGGGAAGGTGGTTTTTCTACTGCTCTATGTAGATGACATTTTGCTAATTGGCAATGACGTTGGGGCGTTGTCATCGGTCAAATTATGGTTGACCAAGCAGTTTGACATGAAGGACTTAGGTGAGGCTAATTTTTTTCTCGGTATCCAGATCTTTCGGGATAGGAAGAACAAAATGATAGCTTTGTCTCAGGCCGGCTACATAGATAAAATTCTCAGGAGGTTTGCAATGCAGGATTCCGAGAAAGGTGGGCAACCATCTAGGTCTGGAATTACTCTTTCTAAGAAAGACTCTCCAAGGTCTTATGAAGAAAGAGAATACATGAAGAAGGTGCCTTATGCTTCGGCAGTGGGTAGTCTCATGTATGCCATGCTTTGCACATGACCGGATATTAGCTATGCGGTCGGCATTGTAAGTCGATTTCAGGCGGATCTAGGACCGAACCATTGGGTTACGGTAAAGCATATTTTCAAGTACCTGAGAAGGACTCGAGGGTATATGCTTGTGTATTCGGGTGAGGATTTAACTCCTCTAGGATACACTGATTCAGATTTTCAATCCTGTCTAGATTCTAGGAAATTGAATTCGGGGTTTGTGTTTACTCAGGGTGGTGGTGCCATCAGTTGGAGAAGTGCGAAGCAAGATTGCACTTTGGATTCAACGATGGAGGCCGAGTATGTGGCGGCTAGTGATGCTTTGAAAGAAGCAGTGTGGCTCTGCAAGTTCCTTGGGGATTTTGAGGTAGTTCCTAGGATGGATAAAGCGGTATCACTGTACTGTGATAACAGTGCGACGGTAGCTAATGCTAAGGAACCAAGATTTCACAAGAAGAGTAAGCATATTGATCGGAAGTATCATGTGATAAAGGACTTCGTTGAGGGCAGGCATGTCACAGTATGCAAGGTCGCGTCAAAGGACAATTTAACTGATCCATTTATGAAGACACTTAATGGGAGAGTCATCAAGAGGCATGTGGAAGCTATGGGGATGCAAAATTTGTTGTATTTACTCACTTAGTGCAAGTGGGAGATTGTTAGATATGTATGCCCTAAGGAGTAAAAATATAATACGTTTTTGGAGACATTTTTATCAATAAAGATTTTATTCTTTTATATATACCAATTCTTGTCCTCTTTACGTTCATATTTGTTGAATGTATGATAAGCAAACAGTAGTCTGAGACTGTCTATCTAAACGTTAAGAATTGGGCATATGATGGACTGATTATGCGGAAGACACGATTCTTAAGGTGACGGTCTAAAACATATGATCCACAATTGAGGGAATAAAGTTGGGCACTTTATTCATGTAAAGATTGTTATGTTATCTATATCCCTTTTGGGAGATTGTTTGTCTTGACCATCGGAGTTGGACTCCGTGAATAGAAACATTGGCGCGTTGTCATAGGTGACGATGTGTTGGATCGGGACATAAAGTGAATTGATTTGGATTAATAATTCTGTCTCGGCAAACCGATTCACTTTAGACAGTCATTTGTATTGTATCTTAATCCTGAGATGAATAGTGGGCCCGTTGTCTCAACTTGTGTCTTTTGATGTGCCAAAGGGTGACACCCACATCTCAATAGTGGTATGCATACCGGTACGTTGGAGGCATGACTCTTGATAGCGTAGACTTGTTATTCATAGATATGGAATCCATAGCTCCTCTTTAGGAGTAATGATATCCTCTTATATGCATTGTCCTGTAATTGAAAAACTGGAGCACTCAACCATTTGGATACATAGGTGTAACCGAATGGTATACTATCTTTGGATGGTAAGTTTTCTAATGGTGAGACAATGGAACGTAAGATAAAAATAATCAGGAAGGTAAGACAGAACTTGTCCTTAAGCCGATTATGGATGATCATATGGGGATGCAATACACTATGATATGTCATGAAGACTTAGCTACACGAGCTTCGTAATTCTATAAAGTTTGAGAGTGCAACTCCAAGCTTTTAGTGGAGTAGCGTTGGAGTTAATATTTGTGAAATGTATATCTAGGGTATTGGGTTTCATAATTATCATGAGCTTGAACTTTATAGGTCCATTTTGGTCCCCTTTGCTAGCTCACAAAATCCTGTAACGACACAGCGTGCTTTTCCAATAATTGGTGACTTATGTCAGATTTATCAAATTGGTTTAAAATTTGTAAGAATCAAATAATTCATGTCTGTTTATCGGTTGAATTAATTTTGTAAGAAATTAGTTCAAGATAAACTTGTTGAATTATTGCGATCAGATAATTCTTGCCTGTTTATCGGTTGTTTTAATTTTGGACAAATTGGAACAAGATAAACTTGTAGAATTATTGTGAATTGATTTATTTTCTTAGACATTATCTTGATAAAGTTTGTTTTGATCAGATAACTTCTCCATTGGGTTATTTGAATCAAAACTGAGACTTTATCCTTTAGAATCTCGGGTGGAAAATATAAGATTCACGGAGATTTTTCTCGAGAGTTTAACCTGTCGAATGACGTGGTCGGCCTGCCGAACTGGCCTGTTCGGCCTGCTGATCAGAATGTTAGCCTGTCGATCAGCGAGAGATAAGATTACGCATTTTTATGCGAATCTTATCAAATATTGATCCGAACTTGATTCTGTTTAAGTTTTTTAGACCTAATCTGATACGGACTGACCCTAGGACCAATAGCTATATAAAGGGAGTGAGTCTCATGATTTACTCAGATCAATTTGAGAGATTAAGAGTGATACTCTTCTAGTGAGCATCTGAAAACTCCCTGAGAGCTTTTGTTCACAAATTACGAACAATAGCTTTGGATTCTCTCTATTGGTTGGAAGGAGAGTCACCGATGGAAGAGATGTATGTGTGAGCCCACACTCACTCCGATTGTGGATAGAGAATAGCAAAGAAGACCAGTTGGTTGAGGCTCTTCTTGAACATTACCTCTCTTCACAGGCTGCGGAGGTTCTTCATACTGAGGTTAGTAAGATCTGTCTAATTTATACATATAACATGTCAAACTTGTGTTTTGGAAATTACTCTGATGAAAATTTTTTAAAAATTTCGTTGCGCACTTTGTTTCCAACACTATCATCTCCATCTAAGAATTATTATTTATTTTTAAATTTGTAAGAATTTTGTAATTAAATAATTATTCGGAGAAGACGGATCTAGAAGGTAGATCTAGAAGATTGATGATGGTGCTCCCAGGTATTTCCTGAGTCTCTAATTTTATGGTTTTGAATTGTTGAAAATAAAATTGATGAATTGCTTTGTATTTTCAAGAATGGGGATTTCTACTCGGTCGGCATGCCGAACCTACCAGTTCGACAGGCCAATGGTCGTAGATCGGCAGGCTGAAGTAAGGATCGATAGGCCAACAGCGAGGCAAAAATCATGTGGCCCTAGCAGCAGGCTGAACCTTTAGTTTGGCAGGCCGATCCTTCATGAGTCGGCAGGCCGATGGGTCGTGACCGACAAGCCGATCACCCAGATCGGCTTGTCGACCGAGAGCTAGAAATTTCCAAAAAAGGCACATTTTTTTTAGTGTGGTTTTAATTTTATTTTTGGGACAATTTTGAGAAACGTTAAATTTGGATATGATTGGAAAATATGAAGTATTCGATTCATACAGGATTGAAGAATTGAAGATGGACATTACATGATGAGAGATACAACTTGAGGATTCAAGGATAAATAATCGATAATATGTTTCGATTATTCTCTTGTAATTTTTTATTTCTATTCTCTAGGGTGGAACCATAATATTACGGTTGTTATTATTTTGCTTGTAGCTTTGTTTGATTGCTTTGCTTGTCTGCATTATAATATGATTTGCCATGTATATTGATAACATGTCATATAGAATAGGGAGTGCCGCTCATATTAAAATTATTCATGCATGATCTTAAAATAAAACCTTGATTTCAAAAGATTGAGTAGGAGAAGGTTTTTGAAGAGAAGACATAAGGCCTCCATCGTTGGTCCATAGGCAGAACATAGTGGTCTTGACCCCTAGGAAGGGATTTCTATCATGTACTTGATTGGATCTCTAAGAGGATAACGTATCTTAACATGATTTATGGTTACACACCCCTAAGTGGTGATTATAAGTCATGAATAAAATATTGAAACAAGCTTATACACTCACGTTAATTTTATTATTAACCTCCCCTAGGAGCTCTATTAATAAAATTAATGGCCAAAGAAATGATTATTAATATATACTAGATAATACGGGTCCTAGATGGCATATATTAATTAGGAGGGGTTTCGTGTTCCTGATTAAATTTGGCATGACTCCCCTAGGAGCTTGCTGAATTCTGAGTTGGAAATTATCGTTGTAAGGTTTTGACATTTTCAAGATTTTGACACATAAATACATTTGTTTGTTTTTACATGATTGTGTCATCTTACTAAATTATTATGATATGTTAGCTTATGTTTGGTATATGATTCTTTATTGTAGATTAAAAATGTCTAAAAATGCTTTATCTTTGATACTTGACAAAAACCTATTAACTGGAGAGAATTGTAATGATTAGAAATGGAACCTAGATATCGTCCTCTCCTTTGAGAAACTGAAATATGTGCTGACAACCCTTTGTCCTCCTGAGCCTACGGGAGACTCAAGTAATGAGCAATTCCAAGCGTATGATCGTTGAAAAGATGCTAATAATCAGGCCAGCTGCTATGTTATGGCTAGCATGAATAACGTGCTACGGGCTCAACATCAAGATTATGAGACTGTGAAGCAGATCTTGGATAATCTTTAGGATATATTTAGAGGCCAGGCTATAACAAAGCAGCAAGGGGCACTTTGGAAACTTCTTAACTGTAAGCAGAGGCCGGGGACATCCATAAAGGAGCACATGATGTTGGTCATGGGTTACCTCGCTGAGGCTCAAACCAATGGAGCCGACATCGATGCTGAAACTCAGATGACTATTGTCTTTGAGACTCTGTTAAAGGAATTTATTCTGTTTAGAGCTACATTTAATTTAAGCAATAGACAAGATATAACCTTACCAGAATTAATGAAACAATTACAGGAGTTTGAACTGCTGATCAGGGAGTCTCCTGCAAGTAGAGAGGCCAACATGGTAGCTGCTTCTGGTTCCAATCCTAACTCTAGGAATGGAAAGAAGCAATGGGCCAAGAACGGGAAGTCTTCTATTCCAGCTAGCACCAAGAGCAAGAAAAAGAAGAAGAAGAACCTGAAGAAGCTTAAGTGCTTCTTCTGTGGGAAGGTCGGCCAAATCAAGAAGCATTGCAAGGACTTCCTTTCCAAAGGAGGTTTGTGTGATCTTCTGTATTTAGAAACTTATTTGGTTGAGGAATCCAGTGACATTTGGGTCATAGATTCTGGTTCGACTAATCATGTTTGTGTTTCTCTATAGGGGTTCAAAGAAATGAGAAGTCTACTACATGAAGACTTCACGCTTCAGATGGGTGATGGATCCTTGGACTTAGCGGAAGCAGCGGGAGACGTCCATTTCTATTTTGATAATTATAGGAATTTATTTTTGCAAGATTGTTTTTATGTTCCTAAATTTAAAAGGAATTTAAATTCTGTAGCTTGTTTATTTAAAGACTCCTATTTGGTTTCTTTTAATGATAAAGTAGTGATTTGTAAAAATAAATCTTTTATCTGTTCTGGATGGATGCAAAATAATCTATATTTTATCAAACCTAAGATGGACTTATTGCTTAATGCTGAGATGAATGATAATAACTCTAAAAGACTTAAAACTTCTCACTCTAATAAGACTTATCTTTGGCATTTGCGCCTTGGTCATATTAACCTGAATAGGATTCAAAGGTTGGTAAGGGATGGACCTTTAAGTCACTTAAAGGTGGAATCTATACCTCAATGTGAATCTTGTTTGGAGGGTAAAATGACCAAAAGACCATTCGGGTCTAAGGGCAATAGGGCCAAAAAGGTTCTAGAACTTGCGTATAGTGATGTTTACAGACCGATGAACATCCGGCACAAGGAGAGTATAAGTACTTCGTCACTTTTATTAACGATTACTTAAAATATGGGTATGTGTACCTGATGCACCAAAAAAGCGAAACTTTCGACAAGTTCAGGGTTGTCGAAAGTTTCAGGCTGAAGTGGAAAAGTAATTGGGTAGACCCATAAA
Organism: Artocarpus heterophyllus; assembly: GCA_025403435.1. Lineage (NCBI taxonomy): Eukaryota > Viridiplantae > Streptophyta > Magnoliopsida > Rosales > Moraceae > Artocarpus > Artocarpus heterophyllus. Next base: position 25,419,327 of record CM046348.1, on the reverse strand, counting down.
GGCACTTCGATCCAATCGAGGTGGAGAATACCTTTCTGATGAGTTCTTGGGACACTTATTAGAGAATGGGATTTTATCCCTTTTGACTATGTCGGGCACTGCACAGCAGAATGGCGTAGCGAAGAGAAGAAATAGGACTTTATTGGACATGGTCAGGTCCATGATACGTTATTCATCATTGCCTTCATCCTTTTGGGGATATGCACTACAAACCGCATGTTATCTTTTGAACAATGTGCCTTCAAAATCGGTCCCTAAAACTCCTCACGAGTTGTGGATGGGCAGGAAGACATCCTTAAACCATATTCATATATGGGGATCTCCGGCTTATGTCCTATTTAAGGATCTGAATAAGTTGGAAGCACGTTTGGAAGTTTGCGTGTTTGTAGGATATCCAAAAGGGACTAAAGGGGGTTATTTTTATAACCTAAAGGAAAATAAAGTCATAGTTTCAACTAATGCAACTTTCCTTAAGGAGAGTTACATGGACGACTTTAAACCTCGAAGCAAATTGGTGCTTGAGGAGTTAAGGAGTGATCCAATCACTCTGGAGATTCTGAATGAAACTGTATCGACCAGTGTAGAAAGACCAAACAAACCTGAACAACAACCTAAGGGGTTTCAGCGTAGTGGGAGGATCGGGCGTCAACCTGAGAGGTATATGTTCAATGGGGAAGTATTTTTGGCTGAACCGGATGAACATGACAGGGATCCTTATGCTTACATAGAGGCTATGGAGGATGTTGATTCAAAACTCTAGACAAAGGCCATGAACACTGAGACGAAGTCTATGGAGACTAATCAGGTCTAGGAGCTTGTGGATCTTCCCGAAGGGGTAAAACCCATAGGGTGTAAGTGGATCTACAAGAGGAAAAGAGGAGTAGATGGAAAGGTCAAAACCTTTAAGGCTAGACTGGTAGCTAAGGGTTATACACAAAAGGAAAGAATCGATTATGAGGAAACCTTTTCGCTTGCAGCCATACTTAAGTCCATCCGGATTCTCTTGTCCATAGCTGCCGCTCTCGATTACAAGATTTGGTAGATGGATGTCAAGACGGCTTTTCTGAATGGCTATCTTGATGAGTCCATTTATATGGCACAACCAGACGGGTTCAAGGTCAAGGGTCAAGAGTGTAAGGTTTATAAGCTGTTAAAGTCAATTTATGGACTTAAGTAGGCTTCCCGTTCTTGGAATATAAGATTTGATTAGGTAATCAAGACTTATGGGTTCTCACAAAATGTAGATGAGCCATGTGTTTACAAACACATTAAGGATGGGAAGGTGGTTTTTCTACTGCTCTATGTAGATGACATTCTGCTAATTGGCAATAATATTGGGGCATTGTCATCGGTCAATTATGGTAGACCAAGCAGTTTGACATGAAAGACTTGGGTAAGGCTAATTTTGTTCTCGGTATCCAAATTTTTCGAGATAGGAAGAACAAAATGATAGCTTTGTCCCGGGCCAGCTACATAGATAAAATTCTCAAGAAGTTTTCAATGTAGGATTTCAAGAAAGGTGGGCAACCATCTAGGTCTGGAATTACTCTTTCTAAGAAAGACTCTCCAAAGTCTTATGAAGAAAGAGAATACATGAAGAAAGTGCCTTATGCTTCGGCAGTGGGTAGTCTCATGTATGCCATGTTTTGTACACGACCAGATATTAGTTATGCGGTCGGGATTGTAAGTCGGTTTTAGGTGGATCCAAGACTGAACCATTGGGTTGTGGTAAAGCATATTTTCAAGTACCTGAGAAGGACTCGAGGGTATATGCTTGTATATTTGGGTGAGGACTTGACTCCTCTAGGATATACTGACTCAGATTTTCAATCCTGTCTGGATTCTAGGAAATTGACTTCAGGTTTTGTGTTTACTCTGGGCAGTGGTGCCATCAGTTGGAGAAGTACCAAGTAAGATTGCACTTCAGATTCAACGATGGAGGCTAAGTATGTGCAGCTAGTGATACTTCGAAAGAAGCAGTGTAGCTCCTTAAGTTCTTTGGGGATCTTGAGGTAGTTCTTGGTATGTATAAGGTGGTATCACTGTACTATGATAACAGTGCAGCAAACATATTGATCGGAAGTATCATGTGATAAAGGACTTCGTTAAGAGCAAGCATGTCACGGTGTGCAAGATCGCGTTGAAGGACAATTTAGCTAATCCATTTACGAAGACACTTATAGGGAGAGTCTTTGAGAGGCATGAGGACGCTATGGGGATGCAAAATTTGTCATATTTACGTACTTAGTGCAAGTTGGATATTGTTAGACATGTATGCCCTAAAGCGTAAAAATGTAATGAGTTTTTTGAGACATTTTTATCAATAAAGAATTTATTTATTGTTTTTACCAAATCTTGTCCTCTTTGCATTTATATTTGTTGAATGTATGTTAAGCGAACAATAGTTTGAGACTGTCTGTCTAAACCTTTAAGAATTGGGCATATGATGGATAGATTATGTGGAAGACACGATTCTTAAGGTGACGGCCTAAATCATAAGATCCACAATCGAGGGAATAAAGTTGGGCACTTTATTCATATAAAGATTGTTATGTTGTCTATATCCCTATTGGGTGATGGTTTCTCTTGACCATCGAATGTGGACTCCGTGAATAAAAACATTAGCACGTTGTCATAGGTGACGATGAGTTGGATCGGGACATAAAGTGAATTGATTTAGATTAATAATTCTGTCTCAACAAATCGATTCACTTTAGACAATTATTTGTATTGTTTCTTAATCCTGAAATGAATAGTGGGCCCGTTGTCTTGACTTGTGTCTTTTGATGTACCAAAGGGTGACACCCACATCTTAATAGTGGTATGCATGCCGGTACGTTGGAGGCATGACTCTTGATAGCATAGACCTGTTATTCATAGATATGGAATCCATAGCTCCTCTTTAGTAGTAGCGATGTCCTCTTATATGCGTTATCCTACAATTGCAAAACTAGGGCGCTCAACCATTTGGATACGTGGGTGTAACCGAATGGTATACTGTCTTTGGATCGTAAGTTTTTCGATGGTGAGATAATAGAACGTAAGATAAAAATAATCGAAAAGGTAAGATAGAACTTGCCCTTAAGCCAATTATGGATAATCATATGGGGATACAATACACTATGATATGTCATGGAGACTTAGCTATACGGGCGTTATAATTCTATGTAGTTCAAGAGTGCAGCTCCAAGCTTTTAGTTGAGTACCATTGGAGTTGATAATTATGAAATGTATATCTGGGATGTTGGGTTTCATAATTATCAGGAGCTTGAACTATATAGGTCCATTTGGTCCTCTTTTCTAGCTCACAAAATCCTGTAACGATACGGCGTGCTTTTCCAAAATTGGTGGCTTATGTTAGATTTATTAGATTGGTTAAAATTTGGAAGAATCAGATAATTCATATCTGTTTATCAGTTGAATTAATTTTGTGATAAAATTAATTCAAGATAAACTTGTTGAATTATAAGGATTGGTTAATTCTTGTCTGTTTATCGGTTGATTTAATTTTGACTAAATTAGATCAATATAAACTTGTAGAATTATTAAGAATTTATTTTTTCCTAGAGATCATCTAGATAAAGTTGTTTTAATCAGATAACTTTTCTATTAGGTTATTTGAATTAAAACTGAGACTTTATCCTATAGAATCTCGGGTGAAAAATAAAAGATTTACTGACATATTAATCGACAGTTCGACATGCCGATCCTTAAGTTCGGCTTGCCAATGGGGCCTGTTCGGCCTGTCGATCATCATGATCAGCCTGTCGATGAGCGAAAGATAAGATCACGTGTTTTTATGTGGATCTTATTCGATATTGATCCGAATTTGATTCTGATTCGAATTTAAGACCTAATCTGATAAGGACTGACGCTAAACCCAACCTCTATTAATAAGGAGTAAGTTACATAAGTGTTTTAGATCAATTGAGAGATTAAGAGTGATACTCTGCTGGTGAGAATCTGAAAACTCCTTGAGAGCTCTTGTTCACAAATCACGAACACTTGCTTTGGGTTCTCTCAATTGGTTGGAAGAAGAGTCACCTGGTGGACGAGCTGTACATGTGAGCCTACATTCACTCTGTTTGTGGATAGAGAATAGCAAAGAAGACCAATTGGTTGAGGCTCTTTTGGAACGTTACTTCTCTTCACTGATTGCAGGAGCTTTTCGGCACCCAAAGGTTTGTAAGATCTGGTTAATTTATGCATATAGCATGTCAAACTTGTGTTTTGAAAAATACTCTGATATAAAATTTTTAAAATTCCACTGTGTGCTATTTTTCCAACACTTTCTTCGTTGCATCCGGCAAAAAAGGCATAACTAGATAATGTATAGGCAATTTCCTTGAAACTCCACTGCTATTGCCGTAGTTAAGCAGAACTAAGCTCTCCATATAAGTGGAAAAATGCCCTACCCTAGTGATCTCTCCATCCCTTTGTTGTTTTCCTTATTTGCTCTTCACATCATACGAAACCACCCTATCTTCATGTCATACGAGACCAGTTGGTTGAGCCGCTTTTGGAAGGTTATTCTCTACATAGATTTGAATGCACTTTGGTATACAAAAGAGGTTAGTAAGATCTGTTATCAATTTATGTATCTAGCATGTCAAACTTGTGTTTTAGAAAATACTTTGATTTAAAATTTTTAAAATTCTACTATGTACTCGTTTTCGAACATGGAGTGGTTGGCAAACAATTGGGTTTGATTTGGTAAGACCTAAATCAACTAGCTTAAGTCGAATAACAAACGACCAAAAATAAGTTCTAAACGAAGCGAGCTAATGATCTTTACATTTACACTAGAGTGCTTGATATGCCTGTCATGTCTAAAAGGATCCCACAACCGAAGCAAGTCCAAGAATGTTACGTTTGTTATGCTCAACAATAATGACTCTATTGGTGTCAAGAATCCAAAGCTTTGGGGTTCTAAAACTCATTGAGCTCTCACCAAAAGGACAAAATTAATGCGAGTAACTATCAAATGGAAGCTACATTCCACTAAGCAGTGGTTATCTGAATCAGTGTAGTCTAAATTTTAGGGCCAATCATCATCGACATATGTCTCACTCTGCTATCAACAACTTTGGCCCACTCATCTCCCTTTTGGCAGGAACTTTGCACTTTAGAAACTCCTATAAATAGGCCTAAGGCCTTCCTAAGGTGGGATCTTCCTTTTCTTCTTTGACCCTCTTCCTTCTCTAAAATCATGCTTCTCTATCAAGAAGCAACACCCTTTGTTTTCTTTCAAGTATTTCATTCTCTGGTGAATTGTTGTAGGCTATAACCAATTTACATATTAGTGAAGAACAATCAACAATTGACATAGCTCAATTCAATAGTGAACCACTATAAATCCATTTGTATTATCATTTACTTTCCTGCCTTTACTATGGGTTTAATACTTGTTTTTATGATTTTAGTCATATTGCTAACCAAATTCTTGAGTTTGCTAGGACCTAACAATAGTGGTTAGAGGGCCCAATGGATCTTAATTAACTCATTATGCCATTTTAATCTAGGTTAATTTAATTGTAGATTTACGTCGACACCCCTCATATGTTCATTACCTCCTCTTAAACTGAGCTTCAAAGCTTAGTGCTTCCTTTACCAAAAGACAAGCTCTAGAAGCTCTCTTCCAACCCCACCAAAAATATTAAAATAGTGTTCAAATTATTGTAGAGAGTTTGGTAAAGTAAAGAGTTGATCTAGTATGCGTAGTGGTGTACTATGATTTTAACTCTATATTTGTGCTGTAATGCTTGTAATTGTTAAGAATAAATTATTATATCTATGTCATTAATAATTCTTGTTAATGTTGTTATACTGCTAATTCTTGTATAAATTCAGTTGTGCTTTTTTTATGTAATTTTATTATTGTCATAGTTAATATTAATAATAGTTGAAATAATGCTTAATTTTATAGAATGCGTTTTACTGCAGTATGACTTATTATGTTGTCTATTTTAGATATTTTAGAAGATAAAGTTCTGCAGAAATTAACATAAAAATTATTCAATTAAAATATATTAATTTTGATTTAATTTATCTTTGTATTTTAAAGTTGCAATTTATAATACTAGAGTCACAACGATTTTATTTAATCATAGTTAGTGCATTAATTATTAGTGTGAGATGATTGTTTTATTGTTTTTATCAGAAATCCATTATTACATTATGGATTGCTATATTGTTGCTCTCAAAGAACTAATAGAAAAAGCAACCATGTTTTTTCTTAACGAGAAAATATTTAATATTTCAAATATTTTAGAAAACTTATTTTATGTTTTAATTTAAAAACTAAAAACCACAAAAAATATTTCTTTTGTTTTCAAATCGTTTACCATTTTAACGTAAATTTCGAAAGTCTTTTCACTCCAAAGTACACCCTCCCTATGGATTCGACCTTGGACTCACTAAGACTTTATTACTTTAGACAACCTACACTTGGGTTATATACTATGCCAATTTTAGGCTTAACAAGTTTTTAGAGCCCTCGCTAGAGACTAAAAGCTGAAGGTAGAATTTTGCTTCTATTACCATGCCATACTACAGACTCGCTATTAAGTCCAATGAAACCTATAAGAACAAGTTAAGTTTAAGTGTTGTACTAACTTCTTAATCGACAGAGAGGCTTATGTTTTAGTGTCATAATTTAAATCAAGTGATGTTGGGGAGCTTGCAAGCCCTAAATTTCTAATAATGATGCGCAACCGATATGAACACCATCAGTTAAATAAGACATAGTTATAAATGAGCATAATCAGCACATACATATTTACTATATGTCTTCTAAATGTTTTGCAAGACGTAGTTCATGTTGGACAAATAATACATAGCGGAATTTGTAAAATTTTTATATCAGAGTATTTTTCAAAACACAAGTTTGACATACTATATGCATAGATTAACCAGATCTTACTAACCTTTGTGTGTTGAAAAGCTCTTGCAATCTGTGAAGAGAAGTAACGTTCTAGAAAAGCCTCAACCAACTGTTCTTCTTTCTATTCTCTATCCACAATCGGAGTGAGTGTGGGCTCACACGTACAGCTCTTCCACCAAGTGACTCTTCTTCCAACCAATTGAGAGAACCCAAAGCAAATGTTCATGATTTGTGAACAAGAGCTCTCAGGGAGTTTCAGATTCTCACTAGTAGAGTATCACTCTTAATCTCTCAATTGATCTCAATAACTCTTGTGACTTACTCCTTATTTATAGAGGTTGGGTCTAGGGTCAGTCCTTATCAGATTAGGTCTCAAAAATTTGAATCAGAATCAAGTTTGGATCAATATCTGATAAAATCCGCGTGAAAATGCGTAGTCTTTTCCTTCGCACATCGGCAGGCCGAACTGCCAAAAAAATATCTTAGCAAATCTTTTATTTTCCACCCAAGATTCTATAGGATAAAGTCTCAGTTTTAATTCAAATAACCCAATGGAGAAGTTATCTAATTAAAACAACTTTATCTGGATAATCTATAAGAAAATAAATGAATTTCTAATAATTCTACAAGTTTATCTTGATCTAATTTATTCAAAATTAAATCAACCGATAAACAGACAAGAATTATCCAATCCCAATAATTAAACAAGTTTATCTTGAATTAATTTTATCAGAAAATTAATTCAACCAATAAACAGACATGAATTATCTTATTCTTCCAAATTTTAACTAATCTAATAAATCTAACATAAGTAACCAATTCTTGGAAAAGCACGCCGTATCGTTACAGGATTTTGTAAGTTAGCAAAGGGGACCAAATGGACCTATATAGTTCAAGCTCCCGATAATTACGAAACCCAATATCCTAGATATACACTTCATAATTATCAACTCCAATGCTACTCCACTAAAAGCTTGGAGCTGCACTCTCGAACTACAAAGAATTACGAAGCCCGTATAGCTAAGTCTCCATGACATATCATAGTGTATCGTTTTCCCATAGGATTATCTATAATCGGCTTAAGGACAAGTTTTGTCTTACCTTCCCAATTATTTTTATCTTACGTTCAATTATCTCACCATCGAAAAACCTACCATCCAAAGATAGTATACCATTCGGTTACACCTATGTATCCAAATGGTTGAGCGCTCTAGTTTTCTAATTATAGGATAATGCATATAAGACGCAACTCCTAAAGAGGAGCTATGGATTACATATCTATGAATAACAGGTCTACGCTATGAAGAGTCATGCCTCCAACGTACCGGCATGCATACCACTATTAAGATGTGGGTGTCACCCTTTGGTATATCAAAAGACACAAGTCAAGACAACAGGCTCACTATTTGTCTCAGGATTAAGATACAATACAAATGATTGTCTAAAGTGAATCGATTTGCTGAGACAGAATTATTAATCCAAATCAATTCACTTTATGTCCCGATCGAACACATCGTCACCTATGACAACATGCCAATGTTTCTATTTACGAAGCTCACCTCTGATGGTCAAGACAAACCATCTCCTAATAGGGATATAGACAACATAACAATCTTTATATGAATAAAGTGCCCAACTTTATTCCCTCGATTGTGGATCTTATGATTTAAACTGTCACCTTTAGAATCTTGTCTTCCGCATAATCTGTCCATCATATGCCCAATTTTTAAAGGTTTAGACTGACAGTCTTAGACTATTGTTTGCTTAACATACATTCAACAAATATGAACATAAAGAGGACAACATTTGGTATATAAATAATGAATAAATTCTTTATTGATAAAAATGTCTCCAAAAACATATTACATTTTTTACTCCTTAGGGCATACTTGTCTAACAATCTCCCACTTGCACTAAGTGAGTAAATATGACAAATCTCGCATCCCCATAGCTTCGACATGCCTCTCAAAGACTCTCCTAGTAAGTGTCTTCGTAAATGGATCAGCTAAATTGTCCTCTGACGTGATCTTGCACACCGTGACATGCCTGCCCTTAACGAAGTCCTTTATCACATGATACTTTCGATCAATATGCTTACTCTTCCTGTGAAATCTTGGTTCCTTAGAATTAGCTACCACCGCACTATTATCACAGTATAGTGATACCGCCTTATCCATACCAGGAGCTACCTCAAGATCCCTAAGAAACTTGCAGAGCCACACTGCTTCTTTTAAAGCATCACTAGCTGCCACATACTCGGCCTCCATCGTTGAATTTGAAGTGCAATCTTGCTTGGCACTTCTCCAACTAATAGCACTGCAGCCCAAAGCAAACACAAAACCCAAAGTCGATTTCCTAGAATCCAAACAAGATTGAAAATCTGAGTCAGTATATCCTAGAGGAGTCAAGTCCTCACCCAAATATGCAAGCATATAATCTCGAGTCCTTCTCAGGTACTTGAAAATATGCTTTAATGCAACCTAATGGCTCGGTCCTAGATCTGCCTAAAATCGACTAACAATCTTGACTGCGTAACAAATATCCAGTCGTGTGCAAAGCATGGTATAGATGAGACTACCCACTGTCAAATCATAAGGCACCTTCTTCATGTATTCTCTTTCTTCATAAGACTTTGGAGTGTCTTTCTTAAAAAGAGCAATTCTAGATCTAGATGGTTTCCCACCTTTCTTCGAATCTTGCATTGCAAACCTCCTTAGAATTTTATCTATGTGGCCGGCCTAAGACAAAGCTATCATTTTGTTCTTCCTATCTTGAAAAATCTAGATACCGAGAACAAAATTAGCCTCACTCAAGTCCTTCATGTAAAATTGCTTGGTCAACCATAATTTGACCAATGACAGTGCCCCAACGTCATTGCTAATTAGTAGAATGTCATCTACAAAGAGCAGTAGAAAAACCACCTTCCCATTCTTAATGTGTTTGTAAACACATGGCTCATCCACATTTTGTGAGAACCCATAAGTCTTGATCACTTGATCAAATCTTATGTTCCAAGAGCGAGATGCCTGCTTAAGTCCATAAATTAACTTTAGCAGCTTGCAAACCTTACCCTCTTGACCCATGACCTTGAACCCGTCTGGTTGTTTCATATAAATGGACTCATCAAGATAGCCATTTAGAAAAGCCATCTTGACATCCATCTGCCAAATCTCGTAGTCGAGGGTGGCAGCTATGGACAAGAGAATCCAGATGGACTTAAGCATGGCTACAGGTGAAAAAGTTTCCTCATAATCGATTCCTTCCTTTTGCATATAACCCTTAGCTACCAGTCTGGCCTTAAAGGTTTCAACCTTTCCATCCACTCCTCTTTTTCACTTGTAGATCCACTTACACTCTATGGGTTTTGCCCCTTCTGAAAGATTCAAAAGCTCCTAGACCTGATTAGTCTCCATAGACTTCATCTCTGTGTTCATGGCCTTTGTCTAGACTTTTAAATCAACATCCTCTATAGCCTCTGCGTAAGTATAACGATCCCTATCATGTTCATCCGGTTCAGCCAAAAAGACTTCCCTATTGAACATATACCTCTCAAGTTGACGCCCGATCCTTCCACTACGCCGAAGCCCCTTAGGTTGTTGTTCAAGTTCATTTGGCTTTTCTACACTAATTAGAATGGTTTCATTTGGAATGTCTAGAGTGATCGGATCACTCCTTAACTCCTCAAGCACCATTTTGCTTCGAGGCTTAAAGTCATCCATGTAACTCTCCTCAAGGAAAGTTGCATTAGTTGAAACCACGACTTTATTTTCCTTTGGGTTATAGAAATAACCCCCTTTAGTCTCTTTTGGATATCCTACAAACACGTAAACTTTTGAACGTGCTTCCAACTTATTCAGATCCTTAAACAGGACAAGCATCGGACATCCCCATATGCGAATATGGTTTAAGGATGTCTTCTTGCCTATCCACAACTAGTGAGGAGTTTTAGAGACCGATTTTGAACGCATATTGTTCAAAAGATAACATGTGGTTTGTAGTGCAGATCCCCAAAAGGATAAAGGCAATGATGAATAACTCATCATGGACTTGACCATATCCAACAAAGTCCTATTCTTTCTCTCCGCTACACCATTCTACTGCAGAGTGCCTGGCGCAGTCAGATGGGATAAAATCCTATTCTCTAATAACTGTCCCAAGAACTCATCAGAAAGGTATTCTCCACCTCGATCGGATCAAAGTGTCTTTATGGGTCTACCCAATTGCTTTTCCACTTCAGCCCAAAACTCCCTAAACTTGCCAAAAGTTTTGCCTTTGTGGTACATCAGGCACACATACCCATACCTTGAGTAATCGTCAATAAAACTGACAAAATACTCATACCCTCCTCATGCCCAGATGCTCATCGGTCCACAAACATCACTATGCACAAGTTCTAGAACCCCTTCGGCCCTATTGCCCTTAGACCCGAATGGTCTTTTGGTCATTTTACCCTCCAAACAAGTTTCACATTGAGGTATAGATTCCACCTTTAAGTGACTTAAAGGTCCATCCCTTACAACCTTTGAATCCTATTCAGGTTAATATGACCAAGGCACAAATGCCAAAGATAAGTCTTATTAGAGTGAGAAGTTTTAAGTCTTTTAGAGTTTTTATCATTCATCTCAGCATTAAGCAGTAAGTCCATCTTAGGTTTGATAAAATATAGATTATTTTGCATCCATCCAAAACAGATAAATGATTTCTTTTTACGAATCACCACTTTATCATTAAAAGAAACCAAATAGGAGTCTTTAAATAAACAAGCTGTAGAAATTAAATTTCTTCTAAATTTAGAAACATAAAAGCAATCTTGCAAAATTAAATTCCTATAAGTACCAAAATAAAGATGGACGTCTCCCACTGCTTTCACTAAGACTAAGGATCGATCGCCCATCCGAAAAGTGAAGTCTTCATGTAGCAAACTTCTCGTTTCTTTGAACCCTTGCAGAGAAACACAAACATGATTAGTTGCACTGGAATCTATGACCCAAATGTCACCGGATTCCTCAACCAAACAAGTTTCTAAATACAAAAGATCACACCTCTGTCCTTTTAAAAGGAAGTCCTTACAATGCTTCTTGATGTGCCCGACCTTACCACAGAAGAAGCACTTAAGCTTCTTCGGGTTCTTCTTCTTCTTCTTCTTCTTCTTGCACTTGGTGGTAGTAGGAATAGAAGACTTCCTGTTCTTGGCCCGTTGCTTCTTTCCATTCCTAGAGTTGAGATTGGAGCCAGAAGCAACTACCATGTTGGCCTCTCCACCAGCAGGAGACTCCCTGATCAACAGTTCAAACTCCTGTAACTGTTTCATCAATTATGTTAAGGTCATATCCCGCCTATTGCTCAAATTAAAAGTAGCTCTAAATGGAATAAATTCATTTAATAGAGTCTTAAAGACCATAGCCATCTGAGTTTCAGCATCGATGTCAGCTCCCTTGGTTTGAGCCTTAGCAAGGTAACCCATGACCAACATCATGTACTCCTTTACAGATGTCCCCGGCTTTTACTTACAGTTAAGAAGTTTCTGAAGTGTCCCTTGCCGCTTTGTTATAGCCTGGCCTCCAAACATATCTTTAAGATTATCCAACATCTGCTTTGCAGTTTCGTAATCCTGATGTTGAGCCTGCGGCATGTTATTCATGCTGGCTATAATATAGCAACGAGCCTAATCATTTGCATCTCTCCAGTGATCATACGCTTGGAATTGCTCGTTAGTGGAGTCTCTCGTAGGCTCGGGAGGACAAGGTGTTGTCAGCACAAATTTTAGTTTCTCAAAAGAGAGTACGATATCCAAGTTTCGTTTCCAATCATTATAATTCTTTCCGGTTAATAGGTTTTTGTCAACTATCGAAGATAAAGCGTTTTTAGATATTTTTAATCTACAATAAAGTATCATATACCAAACATAAGCAAACATATTATAATAATTTAGTAAGATAACACAATCATGTAAAAACATACCAATGTGTTTATGTGTCAAAATCTTGAAAATATCACAACCTTACAATGATAATTCCCAACTCATAATTCAACAAGCTCCTAGGAGAGTCATGCCAAATTCAATCAGGAACACGGATCCCCTCCTGATTAATATATGCCATCCAGGACCTGTATGATCCAACATATATTAATAATTGTTTCTTTGGCCATTAATTTTATTAACAGAGCTCCTAAGGGAGGTTAATAATAAAATTAACATGAATGTATAACCATCGTTTCAATATTTTACCCATGATTTATAATCACCACCTAGGGGTGTGCAACCATAAATCATGCTAAAATACCTTATCCTCTCAAAGATCCAATCTGGTACATGATAGAAATCCCTTCCTAGGGGTCGGGACCACCATGTTCTTCCTATGGACCAACGATGGAGGCCGTAGGTCCTCTCTTCAAAAACTTTCTCCCACTCAATCTTTTGAATTCAAGGTTTTATTTTAAGAAGACATGCATGAACAATTTTAATATGAGCGGCATTCCCTATTCTATATGACATGTTATCAATATACATAGCAAATCATATTATAATGCAGACAGGCAAAACTACAAGCAAAATAATAAGTAACCGTAACATTATGGTTCCACCCTAAAGAATAGAAAACAAAGATTACAAGAGAATAATCGAGACATATTATCGATTATTCATCCTTGAATCTCTAGGCAGTATCCTTCTTCACGTAATGCCCATCTTCAAGTCTTCAATCCCATATGAATCGAATAGCTTATATTTTCAGTCATATCCAAATTCAATGTTTCTCAAAATTGTCCTAAAAATAAAATTAAAACTGTATTGAAAAACTACATCTTTTCTAAAAAAAATTTCAGCTCTCTGTCGACAAGCCAATCTGGGAGATCGGCCTGCCAGTCATGACCTATCGGCCTGTCAATGTACGATAGATCGGCCTGTCGAACTGAAAGTTCAACCTGCTGCCAGAGCCGCCTGATTTTTACCCTACTGTCGGCCTACCGAACCTCATGTCCGGCATGCCAATCTACAACCATCGGCCTACCGAGCTAAAAGGTTAGGCATGATGACCGAGCAGAAATCACTTGTTCCAAAGAAAACAATTTTTAATGCAATTCATCAATTTTATTTTCAACAATTCAAAACATAAAATTATAGACTTAGGAAATACTTGGGAGTGTCATCATCCAGTATTTAGATCCGCCTTCTAGATCCGTCTTTTCTGAATAATTATTTAATTACAAAAATTCTTACAAATTTAAAATAAATAATAATTCCTAGACGGAGATGATAGTCCACCATTTAATTACATGAAAAACTTAGATACACATTCTAACCTCTAAGAAACCATAACCGGTATAAATTAATTAAATAATAATTCAATCAAGCATAATTTATTAATAAGCATTCACCATATAATCCACGACAACATAAAATTATATAGAAACCTAGAGTGCCAACTCTCTATAAAATTAAATTCAAGCATATGAGAGATTAAGATCACAAAATTTATACATATAGTATGATCACAAACTCGTAAATTTATGTAAAAACCATAGCTCTGATACCAATTGTTAGAAAAATAATATGCAACAAAATTTTTAAAATTTTTATATCAGAGTATTTTTCAAAACACAAGTTTGACATGCTATATGCATAAATTAACCAGATCTTACTAACCTTTGTGTGTCGAAAAGCTCCTGCAATCTGTGAAGAGAAGTAACGTTCCAAAAGAGCCTCAACCAACTGGTCTTCTTTGCTATTCTCTATCCACAATTGGAGTGAGTGTGAGCTCACACGTACAGCTCTTCCACCAAGTGACTCTCCTTCCAACCAATTGAGAGAACCCAAAGCAAATGTTCATGATTTGTGAACAAGAGCACTCAGGAAGTTTCAGATTCTCACCAGCAGAGTATCACTCTTAATCTCTCAATTGATCTCAATAACTCTTGTGACTTACTCCTTCTTTATAAAGGTTGGGTCTAGGGTCAGTCCTTATCAAATTAGGTCACAAAAATTCAAATCAGAATTAAGTTCATATCAATATCTGACAAAATCTGTATGAAAACAAGTAATCTTATCCTTCACACATCGACAGGTCGAACTGCCTAATCGGCAGGCCGAACTTGAGGATCGGCATGCCGAACTGTAGAAAAAATATCTTAGTGAATCTTTTATTTTTCACCCGAGATTATATAAGATAAAGTCTCGGTTTTAATTCAAATAACCCAATGGATAAGTTATCTAATTAAAATGACTTTATCTAGATAATCTCTAGGAAAATAAATGAATTCCTAATAATTCTACAAGTTTATATTGATCTAATTTATTCAAAATTAAATCAACCGATAAACAGACAAGAATTATCCAATCCTAATAATTCAACAAGCTTATCTTGAATTAATTTTATCACAAAATTAATTCAACCGATAAATAGACATAAATTATCTGATTCTTCTAAATTTTAACCAATCTAATAAATCTGACATAAGTCAACAATTATTGGAAAAGCACGTCGTATCGTTACAGGATTTTGTGAGCTAGCAAATGGGACCAAATGGACCTATATAGTTCAAGTTCCTGATAATTACGAAACCCAATATCCCAAATATACATTTCATAATTATCAACTCCAATGCTACTCCACTAAAAGCTTGGAACTGTACTCTCAAACTACGTAGAATTACGAAGCCCGTATAGCTAAGTCTCCATGACAATCATAGTGTATCATATCCCCATAGGATTATCCATAATCGGCTTAAGGACAAGTTCTATCTTACCTTTTCGATTATTTTTATCCTACGTTCCATTATCTTACCATCGAAAAACTTACCATCCAAAGATAGTATACCATTTGGTTACACCTATGTATCCAAATAGTTGAGCACTCCAGTTTTTTAATTACAGGATAACACATATAAGAGGATATCACTACTCCTAAAGAGGAGCTATGGATTCCATATCTATGAATAACAGGTCTACATTATCAAGAGTCATGCCTCCAACGTACTGGCATGCATACCACTATTAAGATGTGGGTGTCACCCTTTGGTACATCAAAAGACACAAGTCAAGACAACGGCCTCACTATTCATCTCAGGATTAAGATACAATACACATGAATGTCTAAAGTGAATCGATTTGCCGAGATAGAATTATTAATCCAAATCAATTCACTTTATGTCCCGATCCAACACATCGTCACCTATGACAACGTGCCAATGTTTCTATTCATAGAGTTCACCTCCGATAGTCAAGACAAACCATCTCCCAATAGGGATATAAACAGCATAACAATCTTTACATGAATAAAGCGCCCAACTTTATTCCCTCGATTGCAGATCTTATGATTTAAACCGTCACCTTAATAATCGTGTCTTCCACATAATCTATCCATCATATGCCCAATTCTTAAAGGTTTAGACTGATAGTCTCAGATTATTGTTTGCTTAACATACATTCAACAATTATGAACATAAAGAAGACAAGATTTGGTATATAAATAATGAATAAATTTTTTATTGATAAAAATGTCTCCAAAAACATATTACATTTTTTACTTCTTAGGGCATACATGTCTAACAGTTCGTACTTGCTGAGCAAAGCTCATCTAAATATGTTCATACTATAGGTAAGCAACCTACAAGTAACGTCTGATGGACAGTAGCACAACAACAAGTGATCAATGGAGATGAGGAATTGATACTGATTACATTTATTATGACTTTTTAATTATGCGTAAATAGTATGACAAAAATTATATTATTTTGGGGTCCAAGGTTGTAGTCCTACAGCCTCAATCCATAAAACCTTTAGATTAATATGCTAATATAATATCTAAGATTTTCTATTCCAACAAAGGTAAGAACAATTTAATTAAAATTAATAAGTAATGTTATTTAAATTATTAATGTTTTAGAAAAAAAATGCTTCACAAATTTATATAATTTTATTAAGAATACGTTTAAGTAGTCTAAATGATAGCCACGTAAAGTGTAACCTTCTCTTTTACTTGCAAACCCCCATTGTTTGTTAGCCTAAGAATAGCTACCCAAGAGGAGGGTGAAATGGGTTTATAAAACTTTTTCACAATTATTGGAATTTACTAGTTTAATGCACAAGTAAATGCAACACACAAAAGACAATGTGATGTCTTTCAACAAAATGTAAATGTGATAACATAAAAAAGGTAGGGATGGAGAAATGCAAACATGATTTATAGTGGTTTGGCAATATGTGTACGTCCACTGTCACTGAGCAAAGTCTTCGATTCGGCCTCTTTGACTATCACGACTGTCTTTTTGGCATGATCCCTCCTTAGACAATCCAGTGAGTTTTTCTACCCGAGGCCTACCACACCTTCTTATAGCCATCAATTTTACACGGAGATTGACTAACCAAACAACCCACCAATTTTCATGGAGTTTGGCAAACCAAACAAACCCACCAATTTCATGAAGATTGGCAAACCAAAAATTCCCCAAATTCTAATGCTGGGTAGCCTATGACTCAAAGGATATGATTTACAATTTTTGACTCACACATAAGATAATCTCTCCAACATATAGACGAATACAATTTATAGCTTATATAGAGGGTATGAGCAACTCTCAAGAATGAATATAGACAATGTAGCCTCAAAGAGTGTGGATAAGTGTACGAAAAGATTAAAACAATGTTTGAACACTTTGTAATTTGTTTTCCATGTTCTCTATATATTGAACACAATGAATGGATGGATATATATATCTTCCAAGTTCTTAGATATTGCTTAAAAAATCAATATTTGGTAAAAATAGCCATTGCAATTGGAATCCTAGTAGTTATAGTAAAACTAGTAGTTATAGACATTTCGGCAGCTGAACAATGTGTTTAGTAGGCCGAAATTTGAAAATTTTAGAACAAGACTCCAAACAGTCATCTAATCAGTGGCCGTTCAGATAGTTCAATAGGCTGAACTTAGACCATTGATAGGCCAAAAGTGGACCATTGACTAGCTGTCAGAATGTCTATTCTCTAGCCCCCTATCGGTAGGCCAAAGCAGGGCATTTGGCAAGCCGAACTAGGTCCATTAGTAGGCCAAATTAGGATATTCGGTAGGCCGAAATGCAATTTTTATAAAACTTTGTTTAAGTTAATTTCAATCTGCATTTTGAACAATAGCTAAGTTCAAAAACAATTTTAGAATTATGAAAACACTTATGCAATAAGCTTTAAAACATTTTGTGAATGCATGTGTGTGTGTATGGATTGAGCTTGCATGGACTATATATCATTTGAGAGTTTTTGCTTACTTACAATAAGACTTAAAGTAAATAGTAACTTATAATTCTCGGGTCTTTATGAGTTCAATCCTGTGCTAGCTTTTTCTTGTGATTTGATTCAAGCTCATTCTTCACATATAGGTAATTGATTCGCCCTTGTATTTAATCGCTTACGAGTCTTGATAGAGAATCCTTTCAACTATCTTGAGATGCTAAAAATAATACCACTAAATTGCTCTACATACTCAAGATAAATTATTAGTGATTAAGCAATCAATTGTTTGTTGTCATCAAAACAAAAATAAATATTTCATTTGAAACCTTGGAGCCAATAATCTCCCTCTTTTTGATGATTACAAACAACTGATTGCTTATGATAGAAAAAAAATTTTGAAATAGAATTATGTTTTAAAGCAATCAATCTTTCCTTTTCCCCTTTGGCATTAGCAAAAGAGTTGAGGAATTAAACTAAAAATATGCATAAATTGAGGGCATCAAAATAAAAATGAAGTATAAACCGAGAATATCAAAACTCTTGAAATCAATAAAGCTTCTAAACGCATAGAGTAAGCACGTATGCGTAAATTTTTAGAAATTAATTTTCTTGGAGTAAGTAAACTCCCCGTGTCAAAAATGAGTGGGACTCCCCCTTATGTATAACAATAATTTTTAACAAAATTTTTTTCTACATTGAAACCGTTAGCCAAAGAAATATCAAAATTTATCCTACAAGAAATATGACAACAAAGCTCCCCCTTGCTATATACATAGGTTCAATTTTATAATTTGAGAGGTAATAGTATACTGCCTCTCAAGTAAATGCTCCCCCTATCACATGCTCTTCCTTGCATTTGCATAAAATCAAAATTTTTCAAGAATTTAATATATCAAAACTTACATTTATCAAATAATATCCAATAATCAAAGTGATAACATTTAAACATCAATATAGCTTCACAAGTACTACCAACCTTAACTCCATAAACAATAAAAAACAAAAGTACTTCTCCCAATCAAATCAACACATAAACTTATTTATCAATAACAAGAACCATAAACCTTACTCCATAAGTAATCAAAAATCAATCACTTCCACAATTTTAGTTATCAACAAAATGCAAAATAGTAAGAACAACTTAGAATTTCATTTCACTACAAATTAAAAAACATTATCAAGTGAGATAATCTATAATACATAAGAAGATAAAAACATAAAGATAAGTAAGAAAGAATAAATATCAAGATTGGCTTGAGGATCCTCCACTGAAGTTCATTTTGCAAAGAAGTTGAAGGATTTCTTATTAGCTGGCCTCAAAACGTGCTTGCACTTATTGAAGGGAGACCAAGTCTTGGCTCATCTTTTGTTGATACTCAAATAGTTATCGTTGATGTAAGCTCTAGTTGATGGCCATAGATCTACTGCGGCATTATTTCCCCTTCTTTTCCTTCTCCTTGAGCTTTGATATTGGCCATTTCGGCTTCTTCTTCTTCTTGCTCTGCTTGTTAAGCCACCCATTGCCCATGAATTTCTTCAAATCCCATTTTGCTAACTGATAAGGCACCAAAAGCAAGATGAGGTTTGAAGTGGGTAATGTCTATCTCATTAGTAAGCAACATTCCATATGGCAATCTAGTGTTTTTCTTCATGCTGCCACATCAAACATCCGTTGAACCAAGAGAAGGGTAGGTTGATCCTAGTGCCAGTAAGGATGCAAGGTCTAAGAGGTGAACCTCATCCTTATGGCTAGCCCTCTAGAGTGTGTATGTAGTTAAGGGGAAAAGTGGTAGCATTTATTTTTGTGGTAACCTACTATCATCATTCTCAAATATCACCTTAGCCATATTGACCCTATCAAAAATCCATGTTGTAACCCCATGAATATTGTCCTCGTCTAGAGGCATTCCTAAGATTTCACCTAGAATTGTTGGAGTCAGTTCAATCGCTCTATGTTTAAAGGTTAAGCACAATTCTAAGGGTGCATAGGAGGTTTTTAAATTTGCATAGAATCCCTAAACTAGCCTAGGGTACATATCCTTCCTCATAGTCATAATATTTTTCCATGGCAAACTATCAAATAGCACCTCAACTCTAAAACTAGAAAAATCATTGAATAATACATATTTCCCATCAATAATTTTTCTACCCAAAAGAATTTAGCATACTTTTTACTAGAAAACTCCTCAAGGGTTACCTCTTGGTCTTATTGTTTGTGAGCGACAGTTTTTGTGCATTTGAAGGCGCAAGAATAGGATGCCATTGCGAGGTTGATGTAGAAAACATTGAGAGCAAGGAAAAAGTTGAGTTTTAAAGCAAGTCTAGGGCATGGATTCAAGAGAAGGAAAAGGAAAAAAAATGGTGCAAACTTGAAATTTTTATGGTAGAAGTGATGAAAATGAGAAGAAACATACAGATCTTGAGGGAAAATCACAAAATCTTGAAGGATTGATGCTTGGGCCTTTGATTTCATGCTCTTTAAAGGCAGAAACAGCATGGAGAGGAGAAAAATAAGGAAGAAATAGGGTTTGTTCTCAAGTTTGGGTTATCTAAACCTTGACAAATCGACTAGCTGAACCCTGTAGCTGAGAGTTCTTAAGGGAAAAAAAAATTGCTAAATGAAACCAATTTAAGAGCACAAAAACATCAAATATCAATATCATATCAAAATATTAAGTTCAATCAATTAATCACAAAATATATATCAAAACATATTCAAACAAAAAATATAATTAAGTACAATCTCCCCCTAATGCAAACAATCTAAAAAATCAAATTATGCATACAATACATGAAGTTTTTAAAGAAACTCACAAATAACAATTTGGTTAGAAGCACATAACCTTCTTTTGAGTAGAAACCATGGGCCAATAAACAAACTTGGTTTTGCACATATGCATCTAGCCCATCATCGTGCTTTATAGAGCTTGTGATGTTTCTAAAATCATGTGAAGGGTTCCTCTTCATATGTTTTGATCCTTTTCTATCTAGGAACCTTTCATATTCACTACAAAACAATTCAAATTTTGGTTTTTGGTACCCACATAACTTTGGGTCCATATTCATTAGGCTTTGAACCTTTTGGAATCCATCTTTGTTTTGCTCCAAAATATGTGCTTTTCTTAATATGGCAATAAGACATGGTATGTCCATCTTGATTGTAGTAAGTGCATAAATATGTTAGATTAAAATCATTTGTTGATGCCTTAACGAATTTTTGAAATATTTTTGACCAATTCTTGTTTTATATCCTAAACCACCTTTGTTGAAAAAGCAACATTGTTCACTAAGCATCAAATCAAAATTTTTCTTGCCATTGGTGCATTTTAAAACTATTTTTGTTAAATCATCAAGCTTTTTCTTTTAGAACAACATTTTTTGTAATCAAAGCATCACTCTTAGTTTTATCGATTTTCAAAGATTCTATTTCTTCCATAAGAGTGGACACTTTCTTTTTCAACATTGAGCCTCTAATAGCTAATTTTTCATAGTCATCATGAAGTTCATCAAAGGTTTTAGATAATTCTTTAAAATCAATTTCATCACATTCATCATCGGAAGAGTTTGAAATACTTACCTCATCGTTGTAGAGTTCCATGAAGCACGTGTTTATTATTTCCCTTGGTTCTTCGTCACTTAAATCTTCTGATTTACACTCATCCCATGTGGCTTGAAGAGCTTCCCTTAACTTTTCATTTCTTGAATTTCTATGTTTCTTGCCTCTTTCTTTAGAGACTTTCCCGTTACCGAATTCCTATAGAACTTTTTGTACCTTTTTGCTAGGAAAGCCATTTCTTCAAAGTCCTTTTGACTGAAGCATTCCTATTCATCTTCATTGTCTTCTTCTTTCAGAATACTCTCCTTTAAAGAAATTCCATATTTCTTTTTCTTGGCTTCTTCTTCTTTGTTTTGTCTCCTTGTAATCTCATGAGTCATGAGGCAACCCACCAATTCTTCAAGCATTAAAGTTGACAAGTCCTTTTCTTCTTTTAGTGTCGTCCTCTTAACATACTATGAAGAAGGCAAGGATCAGACAAGCTATCTAACTAACTCACTTGCATGGAAGGTCCTACCAAGAGAATTGAGACCATTAACAATATCCATACACCTAGTGTACATTTCGGCTATGGTCTCACGTTCTTAAGGAAGAAAATTTATTTTAGTCTTTTTAACTTGATTAGTTCTTTAATGAATGTAATCCCTCCTCGTGGACATCGAAGGAATAGTTAACTTTCATTATTATCTCTTAATTATTCGATAGGAAAATCTAAACTTGTAGGTATTATCTCATTATTAACCCAAGATTTTTGGTGTAAATTTTTTTTATTTAATTTAATATTACCATGTGAGCATGTGAATTAAAATTTTAATTTACTTTTAAAATAATTAGTTTATTTCTAAATATATATTTCTAGCATTTTACAGGATCACATCTTTCAGGTAGAATCAATACTTACTTACCTCAAATGGTTCTCCGCTTCGGCTAGCCTGACGGAATACCCAAGATATTCAGCTAACCGACTACCTACAGAGATAGTTTTAACATAATATGCATATAACATGAAAAAAATTACAACCTATAAATTATTACAAGCCAAATTCAACAATCCAATAATTAAAAATTTCCATAACATGTGGAAATAAATTTAAATTTACATTGTGATTATTTATTTTCATTTCGTAACTCCGTGATCTAATACCACATTCCTTGTATACACATCTGTCTGTCCATCCTCCATCTATAGCTGTAGCCTTCCCCTGTTTGCAACTTGATTTAACTTATGTAAGCATTAAGCTTAGTAAGTATATTATGTGATCTCACAAAACATCATAAAAACTTTAACCATAACATGAGTCATTTCATATTTGTTAGTGCATAAGGCACACTATATAAGAACATATCTTTCTTTTTCCTTTTTCCATATTAAAAACATTCATTTTGTCCTTTAGAGCCTTGGCGTTGTACCATTAACATCATTATGGTGCATCGTCACGAGATGTGAAGGTAGCTAATCCCAAACCAAACATAACAAGTCTACCCTTAGGGGACAGTCCACCTTGGTGGACAAATATCATCATTAGGTGTGTAATGCCTTTATTATGTGATACATATATAGACATATATTTTTGGGAAAATGTCTTATGCATCACAAAAACAAACATTAAAAGCATCCGTAAAAAGACGTTCTTCAAAACCATGGTAAAAGGAATCTTTTGAATGAGAAATGCATAAATATTAATAACATACTAACACATAATATTTCTCAAAGCTTTTCATAATCCTTAATCATATTGTAGGTGAGAATGTATTTACATGACTTGTAGCAAACTTACTTAACCTCTTGCAAATGAATGGTTACTCTATACTTCCAGGGACTTAAGTACCTCAAATGTCTTTAATATTATAACATGGTGATAAAAGAAACATTTTTTGTATAAGAACATACTCAAAAACATCACATTTATCATCATTACAACAAGCAATTCCATACTTGATCACTTAAAAAAACTTATAATACTATTACATTTTAGGCAAGTTCAATATTTCAATCAGGTAGTCATCACTCCACAAATTTTATAAAATCATACAAAATTTCAATGATTCTAAAATTTTACTACAAAGTTCTTAGCACCCTCAACAAATGAATTTCATGACTTTTCTATTACTCTAAGTACTATTTTCATATTTTCCAAAACACAACTCTATTTTTGGAAGAACAACATAGATAGCCAGTATTCCATGAATTTTTAAAAATCATACAAAATTCAAAATGACTTGAAATTTTTACCATGTTTTCTAAACATCTTAATGATCATCAAATTTAATTTTATCATACTTAGATGAATTTAAGCTATTATTTCATTTTCTTTAAGTTATGACTCTAGTAGCTAGAATTTCGGATAGGCAAAAACAATCAAAGAGTTTTATAAAAATCATTAAAATTCTAATAGCTTTGAAGTTTTTACAAGATATACTAGATATTACACACCACCAGAATTATTTTCATTAAATTTAGTATAAGCATTTTTCCTATATTTTAGAAGTCACAAAGACAATTTGCCATAAAAAGCTGTCTACAAGCAGTCAATGATTAACGAATTTTCTAAAATTACACAAAATTCTAATTGATCTAAAATATTATCATTACATTTGCATCCATATATAGGATCATATTTACTTTCATGATGCTAGGACCACTTTAAGTATTTTTAAAATATTTCAACTTTTACAAAAATATTGCGGGAAAAGTATTAAAACAATGAATAGTGCTCTTTCCATAATTTTTATCTTTATTTCTAGCATATGCATGAAACTAAAAATTTGCAGACATTAATTAGACATGTAAATGAGCATTCACAAACTTTTCTAGCATTAAATACATCCTATAATATCATCAAACAGATCATTACATTTGAAGGTAGTTTAAGAACTGTAATAAACAATATTTAGTCTAAATTCTCAAACAAATCAAAAATAGTATATTTGAATCCAAAATTTTTTTGAAAGATGTCTAACATATATATAAACAATTCCCAAAATTAATTTTCCCAAAATCTTATGTCTATTCTTCTGGAAAAATCCTATAGTGCGAGCTTTTGACCTAATAACAAGATTAAAAATAATATTCAAAAAATTTTGTTTCTTAAACAAACTCAAACATTAAACCACAAAAAATCGTACCCGCAAACACCATAATCTCATAGTAAAAATTTGGTATAAAAATAGATTAAAAAAAAAAACCGATCTCAAAACATGTATAAAAATGTTCTGTCTCCAACAATGGTTTCGGCAGACACACTGTAACTCGTCTGTTTAGCTTATGATTTTGGAGAGATTTTTTTTTTTTACTTGTAAAGTGCTTGTGAGTGTTGAGGGTAGAGGTTTGAGGCTTCAAACTTCTTTGTTACGGTATATGGGTATGTCATCAGTGTAGGTAACTTATGATATGTGTTGGTCTCAGCATAAGAAAATGAGAGAGAAGACATGAGAAGGAGAGGAAAAGAAGAGAATGTTGAAGTGAAAGAGTTTGTGGTCTATGATATGGCCCATTTGTAAAGGAGAATGCATCCAAAACAATAAGGTGGAATGATGATGATAAAGACTTAGGGTTGATGGGGTGTCAAAAAAGGAACGTGGGAGAGGTGAGAAAGAGAGTGTTCATGTGCATTTATGGGCAACGAATGATGGCCTTGCATGTTTGCTTGGCTATAAAGAGAATAAGGACAACAATGACAGTGATGGAGGGGAGCGTGTGGGTGGGGGTTGTCGAGTGGTGATGGTGTATATTCATGCACCCACGTTTCTTTTGTTTTTTAAAAAATCTTCTCTTATACTATAATCAAGGCTCTAGATGAGTTTTGAAGTGATTAAGAGGAGTTTAGGTTAGTTTTGGAGTACGAAAAAGAGAAAGAAATGAAAAGAAAATTCAAAAACTCAGGTGCTATAGTAACTTTTACGAGGAAGATGATGCTACAATGGCATCGTTTTCAGCATTTTTTTGTTGTTCTATTATTCTCAGCTATAGTGATGTCATTTTTTACTATTCGTAGATACAATCATGTCATTTTGAGCCATTCACAGCTACAGTGATGTCTTTTAAAAAAAATCTAAAAATTTTCTAAAATTTAAAAATAATTCCCAAAATTAAAAAAATTATTTCTCAAAGTTTGACTTATTCTCAAAATTAAAATCAATCTCCCAAAAATTCAAAATATTAAAAATATTGCATCAAAACAAATAAAAATTCAAGTAATTCATCAAAATAGAAGCATTTTTCGAACATGAAAACACAATGATCATACATTGGCACTTTATGTCGTTGGAATTTCTTTAGTCGATCTACTGCAAAAATTGTTAGTTTGTAATTAATTTCATAAGCATAAATATTATACTAGATATATCACATAAAATGTGCTTTTTAAGTCATAATTTTTATCATATTGATGCATAAAATCAATAAACGTTACATATCGTCAGTTAAAAAAACAACAGGTGCTATAATGAACTTCTAAGATGTGCCAAATTTCTTGTACACAAGAGCAAGAAGTGATTCTATTAAACTCATTCCTATCTAAAGAACAATACAAAATATTTATTGCATTTGTGTTTCAAGACAATTTCTTCTTGTCATCGCTTTTATATTCTTTGGGACCTTTTGGTACTAAAACGTTGTTCACTTCTTTGGTCGGTTTATATGATCCATTTATAATAATATCCCAAAGATCATAATCAACGGAAGTCTTGTAATAATTGTAATTGGTTCCATTGAAAAATGGAGGTCTATAGATAGAGTGACCTTCTAAGTTTTGAAAACTTTGAGTAGCCATGCTCAAGATTGTTAAATCTTTTCAAAAATGAATACAAGCTTCTAACTTTGATACCAATTGTTAACCCAAGAATGGCTATCCAAAAGGAGGGTGAATTAGGCTTTAAAAACTTTTCACAATTATTGGAATTCACTAGTTTAAATGCACAAGTAAATGCAACATACAAATGAAAATGTGATATACTTCAACAAAAAATAAATGTGATAATATAAGAAGGTGGGGATAGAGAAATGCAAACACGATTTAAAGTAGTTTGGTAATGTGCCTATGTCACCGAACAAAGTCTTCGACTCAGCCTCTTCTACTATTACGACTGTCTTTTCGGCATGATCACTCTTTGTACAATCCGTTGAGCTTTTTTACCCGAGGCTCTCACACCTTCTTATAACAATCAATTTTATATATAGTTTGACTAACCAAACAACCCACCAATTTTCACAGAAATATACGAAATGGAGATTGACAAACCAAGAATTCTCCCAAATTCTAATGCTTGGCAACTTATGACTCAAAAGATGTGATTTACAATTTTTGGTTCACTCACAAGATAATCTCTCCAATAGATAGATGAAAACAATATAAAGCTTATATGGAGAGTGTGAGCAACTCTCAAGAATGAATATAGACAATGTATATAAGAATGTGAAACGATTAAACAAGGTTTGAACATTTTGCAATTTGTTCTCCTTATTCTCTATATGTTGAGCACAATGAATAAATGGATATATACATATTGCTTCTAACAGCATAGATATTGCTTAAAATATCAATTTTTGGTCAAAATAGTAGTTGTAATTGGAGTTCTAATGGTTAAAAAAACTAGCCGTTACAAACAGTTCGACAAGCCAGAATTTGAAAATTTTAGAATAGGACTCTAAATGGTCATCTGATCGGCAAGCCATTCAGATAGTTTGGCAGGCCAAACTTGGACCACCGTTAGAAAAGTGGACCATTTGCAGGCCATCAGAATGTCCATTTTCTAACCCCCTCTTCAGCAGGCCGAAGCATGGTATTTAGGAAGCCGGACTGGGTCCATCGATAGGTCGATCCTAATTGGTCTGTAGGTCAATTTGCCTTGATTAGAAATTGCACGGCATGTTTTCAAAATGCAGCTTTTATGAAACTTTGTTTAAGTTAATTTCAATCTGCATTTTGAACAACATCTAAGTTTAAAAACAATTTTAAAATGATAAAAACACATATGCAATAAGCTTTAAAACATTTTGTGAATGCATGTATGTTTCTGTGAGTTGAGCTTGCGTTGACCATATATCATTTAAAATTTTTGCTCACTTACATTTAGACCTAAAGCAAATAGTAACTTGTCATTTTTGCATCTTCGTGAGTCCAATCCTCTGCTTGCTTTTTTCTTGTGATTTGATTCAAGCTTATTCTCCAAGTCTCAGTAATTGATTCACCCTTGCATTTAATCTCTTACGAGTCTTGATAGAGAATTCTTTCAACTATCTTGAGATGGTAGAAATAATACCATGAAATTGCTTTCCATACTCAAGATAAATTATTAATGATTAAGCAATCAATTCTTTGTTGTCATCAAAACAAAAATAAATATTTCATTTGAAATCTTGGAGCCAACATTGTCATCTCCCTCCTATACTTGCTTTTTTCCACTAGCCACGTGACTCATATTTGGTTAAAGCCTTTAAAAAATGAAGTTTTTCTAATGATAGTATCAAAGTTGCAACATTTAATAGGCCTGAGGGAAGGAGTTTTTAGTGCCATTTTTTGCCATAAGGGAAAAAGTCAGTTAATCTCTATTAAGCGGTGGTTAAATTTAGAATTAAATTGAGAAACAAAATCTAAGCACAGTACTGTTTAAAAACTACCCAATGCATATACAGGGAAAGATCATGAAACATATTATAATAAAGGACTAAGAGTTTTCATGCTTTGAAATTTATTTGCAATATTTTAGGGTGTCTATTGACATCTCTCACTCTTTTTTTCACACACCCCTATTTAATAAGATGTATGTACTATTGTATTACTTATTAATAAAATTATTCTTAAGGACAAAAGTGTTTTAAATAAATACTCCTTACACACCCTATCTTAAAAATATACATATATATATTATTCTTTTAAGAATAGAAATTGATTTTAACATAAAAGAGTCTCCCAAAAAAAAAATTTATGTGGCTTGTTTCCTTTTCAGAATTCTTGTTTCTATTATTATTCCATGTATACTAATTACAATTGTATATACCATTGCAAATTGTTTGTACGTAAATAATTACAAATAGTATGCTCTAATAAAAGGATCGACTTTTTGATTTGATATAAAGAACACGATATAGAAAAAAAAAACCATGTTTACTGTTTTGTTTTTAGGTAAAGGAAATACAATTTATTCAATTCATGTATAAACCATTACAATTCACTCTCGATTATTGTTTCTTGAAATCCAAAGTCTAGTTTAATAATAAGAAAAAAATATTAAGGAAAAACTATCACAGTAGTATATCAACTAAAAAAAAATGTTTTGGAAAAAAATTGTAAGTTTATTTGATTGATAGGTGAAAAAAAAAAGGAAAAAGAAAACCAATTACTACTTTTTTAAGTGCAGGGATTTTTTGGTATTTTAAGAAGGGTGAAAGAAGTAGAATGAGAAGTGGTCGAAGAAAGAGTGTATGTGAAAAGTAAAATAATGTGCATCAATAGATGCACTCATATCTTTATTATGAAGAGGGCAAACACAAATTAACAAATTTTGAGTGGAGGTGGCAATTCATGTCTTGTGTCATGTTCGTGCATTGTTTTAATCATGTCATGCTATTTTTTTTTTTTACACAATCATACACAACCTGTGACGCAAAAAGATCTGAAAACCACAACACAAATACATGTTTCATTACGGGTTGACACGATACAGACCAAATATTTTTCACACTACGAACCAAAAACGACACTAAAAATAAGCTATTTTTTCTTTATTTTGTTGCACTTCTAATAGAACTTAAGCTTTATAACCTACTAAAAACTCCTATGCACTATTAATACACTAGTTACTAACAAATATCAATAACAAAGAATATTTATGCCAAAATACATCACAAATATCATAAATAAATAGTCTACTTGCACAAATTCATCAACATAATAATTTAAAGTTCATAGTCATGGCCTAGATAAACAACAAAATCCACCTCCAAAATACCAAAATACTACTAGAAATAAGAAGTCCATCACACCAAACTCCAAACCTAGATATTTAAGTTCCAACAGAAAAGTTCTAAGTCATCGAAAATAAAAAACAGAAAAAACTTAAACAAATAGTCCCAACAACAAAGGAGTTCAAATCCCTCCAAAAACATCACTGAACCAAATCAATGCTGCTCATAAATAGTCTACATCATTTTTTATATCCACATCTACTACTTGCTCCACATCAATATTCTCACTTTGTGCTCCAAGTCATTGTTCTTCATCTACAATAGAGTCAAAAACAAAAACAAAGCACTACACATCAGAAAAAAAAAAAATCAAACGATCATGTTCGTGTCCGAGTAAAAAACAATATTTAGATAAATATAGGTAGATAGATGTACATATCTTTTAATAAAGATGCCTGTTTTGGCTGTGCATTATACATGTATTTAAAAAAAAATTAAGGAACAAAGAAAAAGAAGATGAGCGCAAGAAAACAAAGTTATAGTAATAAAAGAAGACAATAAAGAGAAGGGGATATAGGCTACAAAAAGTTGTGTTTGGAGGGGGTGGAATAAAAGAGCAAATAAAAAGAGAGAGAGTTAAAGGGTTACATATGGCACACATTATGAGAGCATTAAAAGATAAATTCTCACTTTTATATAGGTAATAGATAGATGATATTTGCTCTTTTCCTATTTACATGCATACTATGATAATGTGATTTATAGAAGGTTAGGCATGAGTTTGAACTCAACTATTGTAGTATATGAAAGCTTTGCAATTTAGCATACATTTACTTTAGATTGTAGTATGTAGGAGCTTTACATTGTTCACAGTTCAAACATATGAATTTAAACTCATTTGGTAATTAAAAGCAAGGTTATTTGTTGCACAAGAATGTACCTTAAAAACAAAGTTAATGCATAATCCGCTTGCTTGATCAGCTCCAACAAACTGTGCTCAAGGTCAGCCTACCAGAGAAGTTTCATTTTTATTTTATCCGCAATAGTTTTGACCCATCCTTTCTTAGTCGCACCCGGCAAAAAAGGCATAATTAAATAATGTATAGGCAATTTCCTTGAAACTCCACTACAATTGTGATAGTTGAGTAGAACTAAGCTTTCTATATAAGTGGAAAAAGGCCCTACCCTAGTGATCATCTCCATCCCCCAGCTGCTTTTCTTCTTTGCTCTTCACGTCATACGAAACCACCCTGCCCTTCAAACAACTATAAAGTACTGCAATTGAATGATCTCACATGCCTAATCCATCATAAACCTGCTCCAAATTACTACCAATAGTGCATAGTTTCGTCCAAGAATCCACTACACCATAGTTATTCATCACCCACAATGAAAGAAAACCATCCACACTACATAAAGATAGATGCAACAAATCCTTATGTGCTGGACAAGGTAAGCTCACAATCGTTCTAATATTAGTTCTTAATAAGCATTGAGGTAATCCTATCTCACCAAATACCTCATCAATAATATGAAACGACAAAACCCTCCAGATCTGAACCCCCTTACAGGTCACAACCCAATGAAGCCTATTGTTAGTTAAACATGATGGCCCAAAAGGTACAAGATTAATGTCGACATTTGGCAGAGAACTGCCAGCGATATTTGTTGGAAACAAAGTGCGCAGCGGAATTTTAAAAATTTTTCATCAGAGTATTTTCCAAAACACAAGTTTGACATGTTATATGTATAAATTAAACAGATCTTACTAACCTCAGTGCGCCGAAGAACCTCCGCGACCTGTATAAAGAAGTAACGTTCCAGAAGAGCCTCAACCAACTGGTCTTCTTTGCTATTCTCTATCCCCAACCGGAGTGAGTGTGGGCTCACACGTACAGCTCTTCCACCGGTGACTCTCCTTCCAACCAATAGAGAGAACCCAAAGCTAGTGTTCGTGATTTTTGAACAAAAGCTCTCAGGGAGTTTTCAGATGCTCACTAGAAGAGTATCACTCTTAATCTCTCAAATTGATCTAAGTAAATCATTAGACTCACTCCCTTTTTATACCTATTGGTCCTTGGGGTCAATCCATATCAGATTAGGTCTCAAAAATCGAAACAGAATCAAGTTCGGATCAATATCTGATAAGATACGCGTGAAAAACGCGTAATCTTATGTGCGCTGATAGGCAGGCCGAACTGTCTGATCGGCAGGCCGAACTGGCCAGTTCGGCAGGCCGAACACGTCATCCGGCAGGCCGAACTGCCGAGAAAAAATCTCCGCGAATCTTTTATTTTCCACCCGAGATTCTAAAGGATAAAGTCTCAGTTTTTATTCAAATAGCCCAATAGAAAAGATATCTGATCAAAACAAACTTTATCAAGATAATCTCTAAGAAAATAAATCAATTCATAATAATTCTACAAGTTTATCTTGATCCAATTTATCCAAAATTAAATCAACCGATAAACAGACAAGAATTATCTGATCACAATAATTCAACAAGTTTATCTTGAACTAATTTCTTACAAAATTAATTCAACCAATAAACAGACATGAATTATTTGATTCTTACAAATTTTAAACCAATCTGATAAATCCGACATAAGTCACCAATTATTGGAAAAACACGCCGTGTCGTTACAGGATTTTGTGAGCTAGCAAAGGGGACCAAAATGGACCTATAAAGTTCAAGCTCATGATAATTATGAAACCCAATATCCCAGATATACATTTCACAATTATCAACTCCAACGCTACTCCACTAAAAGCTTGGAGCTGCACTCTCGAACTTTATAGAATTACGAAGCTCGTGTAGCTAAGTCTCCATGACATATCATAGTGTATCGCATCCCCATATGATCATCCATAATCGGCTTAAGGACAAGTTCTGTCTTACCTTCCCGATTATTTTTATCTTACGTTCCATTGTCTCACCATTAGAAAACTTACCATCCAAAGATAGTATACCATTCGGTTACACCTATGTATCCAAATGGTTGAGCGCTCCAGTTTTCCAATTACAGGACAACGCATATAAGAGGATATCATTACTCCTAAAGAGGAGCTATGGATTCCATATCTATGAATAACAAGTCTATGCTACCAAGAGTCATGCCTCCAACGTACCGGCATGCATGCCACTATAGAGATGTGGGAGTCACCCATTGGTACATCAAAAGACACAAGTCGAGACAACGGGCCCATTATTCATCTCAGGATTTAGATACAATACAAATGATTGTCTAAAGTGAATCGATTTGCCAAGACAGAATTATTAATCCAAATCAATTCACTTTATGTCCCGATCCAACACATCGTCACCTATGACAACGTACCAATGTTTCTATTCATGGAGTCCAACTCCGATGGCCAAGACAAACCATCTCCCAAAAGGGATATAGACAACATAACAATCTTTACATGAATAAAGCGCCCAACTTTATTCCCTTGATTGCGGATCATATGTTTTAGACCATCACCTTAAGAATCGTGTCTACCGCATAATCATCCCATCATATGCCCAACTCTTAAGGTTTAGACTGATAGTCTCAGACTACTGTTTGCTTATCATACATTCAACGAATATGAACGTAAAGAGGACAATATTTGGTATATTTATAAATGAATAAATTCTTTATTGATAAAAATGTCTCCAAAAACGTATTACATTTTTACTCCTTAGAGCATACATGTCTAACAATCTCCCACTTGCACTAAGTGAGTAAATATTGCAAATTTCGCATCCCCATAGCTTCCACATGCCTCTCGAAGACTCTCCCAGTAAGTGTCTTCGTGAATGGATCAGCTAAATTGTCCTCTGACGCGATCTTGCACACCGTGACATGCCCGCTCTCAACGAAGTCCTTTATCACATGATACTTCCGATCAATATGCTTACTCTTCTTGTGAAATCTTGGTTCCTTAGCATTAGCTACCGCCGCACTGTTATCACAGTACAGTGATACCGCCTTATCCATACCAGGAACTACCTCAAGATCCCCAAGGAACTTGCGGAGCCACACTGCTTCTTTCGAAGCATCACTAGCCGCCACATACTCAGCCTCCATCGTTGAATCCGAAGTGCAATCTTGCTTTGCACTTCTCCAACTGATGGCACCGCCACCTAGAGTAAACACAAACCCCGAAGTCGATTTCCTAGATTCCAGGCAGGATTGAAAATCCGAATCAGTGTATCCTAGAGGAGTTAGATCCTCACCCGAATACACAAGCATATACCCTCGAGTCCTTCTCAGGTACTTGAAAATATGCTTTACCACAACCCAATGGTTCGGTCCTGGATCCGCCTGAAATCGACTCACTATCCCGACCGCATAGCTAATATCCGGTCGAGTGCAAAGCATGGCATACATGAGACTACCCACTGCCGAAGCATAAGGCACCTTCTTCATGTATTCTCTTTCTTCATAAGACTTTGGAGAGTCTTTCTTAGAAAGAGTAATTCCAGACCTAGATGGTTGCCCACCTTTCTTGGAATCCTGCATTGCAAACCTCCTGAGAATTTTATCTATGTAGCCGGCCTGTGACAAAGCTATCATTTTGTTCTTTCTATCCCGAAAGATCTGGATATCGAGAAAAAAATTAGCCTCACCTAAGTCCTTCATGTCAAACTGCTTGGTCAACCATAATTTGACCGATGACAATGCCCCAACATCATTGCCAATTAGCAGGATGTCATCTACATAGAGTAGTAGAAAAACCACCTTCTCATTCTTAATGTGTTTGTAAACACATGGTTCATCCACATTTTGTGAGAACCCATAAGTCTTGATCACTTGATCAAATCTTATGTTCCAAGAATGAGAAGCCTGCTTAAGTCCATAAATAGACTTTAGCAGCTTACAAACCTTACCCTCTTGACCCGCGACCTTGAACCCGTCTGGTTGTTCCATATAAATGGACTCATCAAGATAGCCATTCAGAAAAGCCGTCTTGACATCCATCTGCCAAATCTCGTAGTTAAGAGCGGCAGCTATGGATAAGAGAATTCGGATGGACTTAAGCATGGCTACAGGCGAAAAGGTTTCCTCATAATCGATTCCTTCCTTTTGCGTATAACCCTTAGCTACCAGTCTAGCCTTAAAGGTTTCGACCTTTCCATCCACTCCTCTTTTCCTCTTGTAGATCCACTTACACCCTATGGGTTTTACCCCTTCGGGAAGATCCACAAGCTCCCAGACCCGATTAGTCTCCATAGACTTCATCTCTATGTTCATGGCCTCTGTCCAGAGTTTTGAATCAACATCCTCCATTGCTTCTGCGTAAGTATAAGGATCCCTGTCATGTTCATCCAGTTCAGCCAAAAAGACCTCCCCATTGAACATATACCTCTCAGGTTGACGCCCGATCCTCCCACTACGCCGAAGCCCCTGAGGTTGTTATTCAGGTTTGTTTGGTTTTTCTACACTGATCGGAATGGTTTCATTCGGAACCTCCGAAGTAAACAGATCACCCCACAACTCCTCAAGCACCACTTTGCTTCGAGGTTTAAAGTCGTTCATGTAACTCTCCTCAAGGAAAGTTGCATTAGTTGAAACCACGACTTTATTTTCCTTTGGGTTATAAAAATAACCCCCTTTAGTCCCTTTTGGATATCCTACAAACACGCAAACTTCTGAACGTGCTTCCAACTTATTCGGATCCTTAAACAGGACATGAGCTGGACATCCCCATATGCGAATATGGTTTAAGGATGTCTTCCGTCTTGTCCACAACTCGTGAGGAGTTTTAGGGACCGACTTTGAAGGCACATTGTTCAAAAGATAACATGCGGTTTGTAGTGCATATCCCCAAAAGGATAAAGGCAATGATGAATAACTCATCATGGACCGAATCATGTCCAACAAAGTCCTATTCCTTCTCTCTGCTACGCCATTCTGCTGCGGAGTACCCGGCGCAGTCAAATGGGATAAAATCCCATTCTCTAACAAGTGTCCTAAGAACTCATCAGAAAGGTATTCCCCACCTCGATCAGATCAAAGCGCCTTTATGGGTTTACCCAATTGCTTTTCCACTTCAGCCCGAAACTCCCTGAACTTATCATAAGTTTCGCTTTTGTGGTGCATTAGGTACACATACCCATATCTTGAGTGATCGTCAATGAAAGTGACGAAGTACTCATACCCTCCTCGTGCCCGGATGTTCATCGGTCCACAAACATCACTATGCACAAGTTCTAGAACCCCTTCGGCCTTATTGCCCTTAGACCCGTATGGTCTTTTGGTCATTTTACCCTCCAAACAAGACTCACATTGAGGTATAGATTCCACCTTTAAGTGACTTAAAGGTCCATCCCTTACCAACCTTTGAATCCTATTCAGGTTAATATGGCCAAGGCGCAAATGCCAAAGATAAGTCTTATTAGAGTGAGAAGTTTTAAGTCTTTTTGAGTCATTATCATTTATCTCAGCATTAAGCAATAAGTCCATCTTAGGTTTGATAAAATATAGATTATTTTGCATCCATCCAGAACAGATAATAGATTTGTTTTTACGAATCACCACTTTTTCATTAAAAGATACCACGTAGGAGTCTTTAAATAAAGAAGATACAGAAATTAAATTCCTTTTAAATTTAGGAACATAAAAACAATCTCGCAAAATTAAACTCCTATAATTATCAAAATAAAGATGGACATCTCCCACTGCTTCCGCGGAGTCCAAGGATCCATCGCCCATCCGAAGCGTTAAGTCTTCACGAAGTAGACTTTTCGTTTCTTTGAATCCCTGCAGAGAAACACAAACATGATTAGTTGCACCGGAATCTATGACCCAGATGTCACTGGATTCCTCAACCAAACAAGTTTCTAAATATAGAAGATCACACCTACCTCCCTTGGAAAGGAAGTCCTTGCAATGCTTCTTTATATGCCTGACCTTACCACAAAAGAAGCACTTAAGCTTCTTTGGGTTCTTCTTCTTCTTCTTCTTGCTCTTGGTAGCAATAGGAATAGAAGACTTCCCACTTTTGGCCCGTTGCTTCTTTCCATTCCCAGAGTTAGGATTGGAACCAGAAGCAGCTACCATGTTGGCCTCACCACCAGCAGGAGACTCCCTGATCAGCAGTTCAAACTCCTGTAACTGTTTCATCAGTTCTGTTAAGGTCATATCCCGTCTATTGCTCAAATTAAAAGTAGCTCTAAATGGAACAAATTCCTTAGACAGAGTCTCAAAGACCATAGTCATCTGAGTTTCAACATCGATGTCGGCTCCATTGGTTTGAGCCTCAGCGAGGTAACCCATGACCAACATCATGTGCTCCTTTACAGATGTCCCCGGTCTCTGTCTATAGTTTAAGAGTTTTCGAAGCGCCCCTTGCCGCTTTGTTATGGCCTGGCCTCCAAACATGTCCTCAAGATTATCCAAGATCTGCTTCGCAGTCTCATAATCTTGATGTTGAGCCTGCAGCACGTTGTTCATGCTAGCCATAACATAGCAACGGGCCTGATCATTAGCATCTTTCCAGCGGTCGTACACTTGGAATTGCTCATTACTTGAGTCTCCCGTAGGCTCGGGAGGACAAGGAGTTGTCAGAACATATTTCAGTTTCTCAAAGGAAAGGACGATGTCCAGGTTCCGTTTCCAATCATTATAGTTCTCACCGGTTAATTGGTTTTTGTCAAGTATCGATGATAAAGCGTTTTTAGACATTTTCAATCTACAATAAAGAATCATATACCAAACATAAGCAAACATATATAATAATTTAGTAAGATAACACAATCATGTAAAATCATACAAATGTGTTTATGTGTCAAAACCTTGAAAATATCACAACCTTACAACGATAATTCCCAACTCAGAATTCAACAAGCTCCTAGGGGAGTCATGCCAAATTCAATCAGGAACACGGATCCCCTCCTGATTAATATATGCCATCCAGGACCCGTATGATCCAGCATATATTAATAATCGTTTCTTTGGCCATTAATTTTATTAACAGAGCTCCTAGGGGAGGTTAATAATAAAATTAACATGAGTGCATAACCACCGTTTCAATATTTTATCCATGATTTATAATAACCACCTAGGGGTGTGCAACCATAAATCATACTAAAATACCTTATCCTTTCAGAGATCTAATCTGGTACATGATAGAAATCCCTTCCTAGGGGTCGAGACCATCATGTTCTTCCTATGGACCCACGATGGAGGCCTTAGGTTCTCTCTTCGAAAACCTTCTCCCACTCAATCTTTTGAAGTCAAGGTTTTATTTTAAAAATTATGCATGAACAATTTTAATATGAGCGGCACTCCCTATTCTATATGGCATGTTATCAATATACATGGTAAATCATATTATAATGCAGACAAGCAAAGCAATCAAGCAAAGCTACAAGCATAATAATAATAATAACCGTAATATTATGGTTCCACCCTAGAGAATAGAAAAACTAAGATTACAAGAGAATAATCGAGACATTTATCGATTCTTCATCCTTGAATCCTCAAGCTGTATCCTTCTTCATGTAATATCCATCTTCAAGTCTTCAATCCCGTATGAATCGAATACTTCATATTTCCGGTCATATCCAAATTTAATGTTTCTCAGAATTGTCCCAAAAATAAAATTAAAACTGCATTGGAAAAATTGCACCTTTTCTGGACACCTGGCAGCTCTCGGTCGGCAGGCCGATCTAGGTGATCGGCCTACCGATCATGGAGGTTCGGCCTGCCGAACATGAAGGTTCGGCCTGCCGGCAGAGCACCAAAATTTCTGCCCCACTGTCGGCTTGCCGGACCGTACGTCCGGCCTGCCGATTTGTGACCTTCGGCCTGCCGAACTGTGAGGTCCGGCATGCCGACCGAGCAGAAAACCCTCAATCCAGAAAATACAATTTCAATGCAATTCATCAATTTTATTTTCAACAATTCAAAAACATAAAATTATAGACTCTGGAAATACTTGGAGGCGCCATCATCAATCTTTAAGATCCGACTTCTCGTTCCGTCTTCTCCGAATAATTATTTAATTACAAAATTCTTACAAATTAAAAATTAAATAACAATTCCTAGACAGAGATGATAGTCCGCCATCTAATTACATGAAAAAACTAGATACACATTCTAACCTCTAAGGAACCATAGCCGGTATTAATTAATTAATAAATAATTAAACAACAATTTAATCAACCATAATTAATTAATAAACATTCACCACATAATCCATGACAACATATATATTATATAGAAACCTAGAGTGCCATCTCTTTATAAAATTTAATTCAAGCATAGGAGAGACTAAGATCACAAAATTTATGCATATAACATGATCA
Organism: Artocarpus heterophyllus; assembly: GCA_025403435.1. Taxonomy (NCBI): domain Eukaryota; kingdom Viridiplantae; phylum Streptophyta; class Magnoliopsida; order Rosales; family Moraceae; genus Artocarpus; species Artocarpus heterophyllus. The sequence goes on along the minus strand of CM046348.1, from coordinate 25,380,463 downwards.
CAAACTTGCAAATTTATGTAAAAACCTCGGCTCTGATACCAATTGTTGGAAACAAAGTGCGTAGCGGAATTTTAAAAATTTTTCATCAGAGTATTTTTCAAAACACAAGTTTGACATGTTATATGTATAAATTAAACAGATCTTACTAACCTCAGTGTGCCGAAGAACCTCCGCGACCTGTGTAGAGAAGTAATGTTCCAGAAGAGCCTCAACCAACTGGTCTTCTTTGCTATTCTCTATCCCCAACCGGAGTGAGTGTGGGCTCACACGTACAGCTCTTCCACCGGTGACTCTCCTTCCAACCAATAGAGAGAACCCAAAGCTAGTGTTCGTGATTTTTGAACAAAAGCTCTCAGGGAGTTTTCAGATGCTCACTAGAAGAGTATCACTCTTAATCTCTCAAATTGATCTAAGTAAATCATTAGACTCACTCCCTTTTTATACCTATTGGTCCTTGGGGTCAGTCCATATCAGATTAGGTCTCAAAAATCGAAACAGAATCAAGTTCGGATCAATATCTGATAAGATACGCGTGAAAAACGCGTAATCTTATGTGCGCTGATAGGCAGGCCGAACTGGCCAGTTCGGCAGGCCGAACACGTCATCCGGCAGGCCGAACTGCCAAGAAAAAATCTCCGCGAATCTTTTATTTTCCACCCGAGATTCTAAAGGATAAAGTCTCAGTTTTTATTCAAATAGCCCAATAGAAAAGATATCTGATCAAAACAAACTTTATCAATATAATCTCTAAGAAAATAAATCAATTCATAATAATTCTACAAGTTTATCTTGATCCAATTTATCCAAAATTAAATCAACCGATAAACAGACAAGAATTATCTGATCACAATAATTCAACAAGTTTATCTTGAACTAATTTCTTACAAAATTAATTCAACCAATAAACGGACATGAATTATTTGATTCTTACAAATTTTAAACCAATCTGATAAATCCGACATAAGTCACCAATTATTGGAAAAACACGCCGTGTCATTACAGGATTTTGTGAGCTAGCAAAGGGGACCAAAATGGACCTATAAAGTTCAAGCTCATGATAATTATGAAACCCAATATCCCAGATATACATTTCACAATTATCAACTCCAACGCTACTCCACTAAAAGCTTGGAGCTGCACTCTCGAACTTTATAGAATTACGAAGCTCGTGTAGCTAAGTCTCCATGACATATCATAGTGTATCGCATCCCTATATGATCATCCATAATCGGCTTAAGGACAAGTTCTGTCTTACCTTCCCGATTATTTTTATCTTACGTTCCATTGTCTCACCATTAGAAAACTTACCATCCAAAGATAGTATACCATTCGGTTACACCTATGTATCCAAATGGTTGAGCGCTCTAGTTTTTCAATTACAGGACAACGCATATAAGAGGATATCATTACTCCTAAAGAGGAGCTATGGATTCCATATCTATGAATAACAAGTCTACGCTACCAAGAGTCATGCCTCCAACGTACCGGCATGCATGCCACTATAGAGATGTGGGAGTCATCCATTGGTACATCAAAAGACACAAGTCGAGACAACGGGCCCATTATTCATCTCAGGATTTAGATAAAATACAAATGATTGTCTAAAGTGAATCGATTTGCCAAGACAGAATTATTAATCCAAATCAATTCACTTTATGTCCCGATCCAACACATCGTCACCTATGACAACGTGCCAATGTTTCTATTCATGGAGTCCAACTCTGATGGCCAAGACAAACCATCTCCCAAAAGGGATATAGACAACATAACAATTTTTACATGAATAAAGCGCCCAACTTTATTCTCTTGATTGCGGATCATATGTTTTAGACCATCACCTTAAGAATCGTGTCTACCGCATAATCATCCCATCATATGCCCAACTCTTAAGGTTTAGACTGATAGTCTCAGACTACTGTTTGCTTATCATACATTCAATGAATATAAACGTAAAGATGACAATATTTGGTATATTTATAAATGAATAAATTCTTTATTGATAAAAATGTCTCTAAAAACGTATTACATTTTTACTCCTTAGAGCATACATGTCTAACAATATTGATCGTCTTCCAAGAAAGAAGCCTCAGTGAGTAGATGTGAGCCTTGATTATTTTGTGCTCAGAAACCACAAACCTGATAACCTTATAGTCATCGTTTCTTGGATCATAACCAAATCCATAGAATCCGCCACCCAGATACTTGACAGGTAACGGAATCTCAATGGACTTTCTGATGGACGGATTCCATAGAGATATTATCTTTCGATCACGGACCACCAAGCATGTAATTCCGTTACATGAACCGATGATCTCACCGTCAGGGAAATAGAGTGATGAACAATTAAGGGGTCTTTGAAAGTTGTCTGTGGCTTTTAAGATCGGTGAACCTTCTTTCTTCAATTAATTCTTGACGATTGTCGTCGAAGTGGATTAAGTAGAGATATTGTTTCGAAAATTGGCGGAGAATTTGGATTATGGGATGGGAAAGCTTGTTGGTGTGGGAATGGTTCATGTGCTTATTGATGAATTCTGGACTTGAAATTAAAGAGAACCATGATTTGGAAACGCACCTGAACCTTAGGAGTGATTTCGCAGGCAATCTCGACAGGATTTCAGCAATCAGATCCTCAGCCAGATGCTTCGACGACATCTTTAAAGTAGAGATCAGAGACAGGGGATCGATTCTGCCCTGCAATCGGATAAATCGGTTCAAGAGAGATGAGTTTTTTTTTTTTCCGTCGATTTTGTTCCCAAAACAACGAGGAACTGCACTGTATCGTGAGCGTTATTTTATTTCTTGTTTTTTGTTTTTTTTTATTTCTTGAATCGTTTATTATTTTTTTTTTTTTGTTAACTCCCTTATCTTTTATTTGTTAATGCATTACTTTTTTTTTTTTAATCCAAGGTGTCATCTTTTTCTTTTCTTCTTTTTCTCTATCTCTGATTACCTATTTGCGCGCCGCTAATATCTATTATATTGTATTAATTTTGTGATTCTTTACTTTTAGTTGAATATTGAGTAGATGACATAACTATAGTTTAAGAGTTTTCGAAGCGCCCCTTGCCGCTTTGTTATGGCCTGGCCTCCAAACATGTCCTCAAGATTATCCAAGATCTGCTTCGCAGTCTCATAATCTTGATGTTGAGCCTACAGCACGTTGTTCATGCTAGCCATAACATAGCAACGGGCCTGATCATTAGCATCTTTCCAGCGGTCGTACACTTGGAATTTCTCATTACTTGAGTCTCCCGTAGGCTCGGGAGGACAAGGAGTTGTCAGAACATATTTCAGTTTCTCAAAGGAAAGGACGATGTCCAGGTTCCGTTTCCAATCATTATAGTTCTCACCGGTTAATTGGTTTTTGTCAAGTATCGATGATAAAGCGTTTTTAGACATTTTCAATCTACAATAAAGAATCATATACCAAACATAAGCAAACATATATAATAATTTAGTAAGATAACACAATCATGTAAAATCATACAAATGTGTTTATGTGTCAAAACCTTGAAAATATCACAACCTTACAATGATAATTCCCAACTCAGAATTCAACAAGCTCCTAGGGGAGTCATGCCAAATTCAATCAGGAACACGGATCCCCTCCTGATTAATATATGCCATCCAGGACCCGTATGATCCAGCATATACTAATAATCATTTCTTTGGCCATTAATTTTATTAATAGAGCTCCTAGGGGAGGTTAATAATAAAATTAACATGAGTGCATAACCACCATTTCAATATTTTATCCATGATTTATAATCACCACCTAGGGGTGTGCAACCATAAATCATACTAAAATACCTTATCCTTTCAGAGATCCAATCTGGTACATGATAGAAATCCCTTCCTAGGGGTCGAGACCATCATGTTCTTCCTATGGACCCACGATGGAGGCCTTAGGTTCTCTCTTCGAAAACCTTCTCCCACTCAATCTTTTGAAGTCAAGGTTTTATTTTAAAAATTATGCATGAACAATTTTAATATGAGCGGCACTCCCTATTCTATATGGCATGTTATCAATATACATGGTAAATCATATTATAATGCAGACAAGCAAAGCAATCAAGCAAAGCTACAAGCATAATAATAATAATAACCGTAATATTATGGTTCCACCCTAGAGAATAGAAAAACTAAGATTACAAGAGAATAATCGAGACATTTATCGATTCTTCATCCTTGAATCCTCAAGCTGTATCCTTCTTCATGTAATATCCATCTTCAAGTCTTCAATCCCGTATGAATCGAATACTTCATATTTCCGGTCATATCCAAATTTAATGTTTCTCAGAATTGTCCCAAAAATAAAATTAAAACTGCATTGGAAAAATTGCACCTTTTCTGGACACCTGGCAGCTCTCGGTCGGCAGGCCGATCTAGGTGATCGGCCTACCGATCATGGAGGTTCGGCCTGCCGAACATGAAGGTTCGGCCTGCCGGCAGAGCACCAAAATTTCTGCCCCACTGTCGGCTTGCCGGACCGTACGTCCGGCCTGCCGATTTGTGACCTTCGGCCTGCCGAACTGTGAGGTCCGGCATGCCGACCGAGCAGAAAACCCTCAATCCAGAAAATACAATTTCAATGCAATTCATCAATTTTATTTTCAACAATTCAAAAACATAAAATTATAGACTCTGGAAATACTTGGAGGCGCCATCATCAATCTTTAAGATCCGACTTCTCGTTCCGTCTTCTCCGAATAATTATTTAATTACAAAATTCTTACAAATTAAAAATTAAATAACAATTCCTAGACAGAGATGATAGTCCGCCATCTAATTACATGAAAAAACTAGATACACATTCTAACCTCTAAGGAACCATAGCCGGTATTAATTAATTAATAAATAATTAAACAACAATTTAATCAACCATAATTAATTAATAAACATTCACCACATAATCCATGACAACATATATATTATATAGAAACCTAGAGTGCCATCTCTTTATAAAATTGAATTCAAGCATAGGAGAGACTAAGATCACAAAATTTATGCATATAACATGATCACAAACTTGCAAATTTATGTAAAAACCTCGGCTCTGATACCAATTGTTGGAAACAAAGTGCGTAGCGGAATTTTAAAAATTTTTCATCAGAGTATTTTTCAAAACACAAGTTTGACATGTTATATGTATAAATTAAACAGATCTTACTAACCTCAGTGTGCCGAAGAACCTCCGCGACCTGTGTAGAGAAGTAATGTTCCAGAAGAGCCTCAACCAACTGGTCTTCTTTGCTATTCTCTAACCCCAACCGGAGTGAGTGTGGGCTCACACGTACAGCTCTTCCACCGGTGACTCTCCTTCCAACCAATAGAGAGAACCCAAAGCTAGTGTTCGTGATTTGTGAACAAAAGCTCTCAGGGAGTTTTCAAATGCTCACTAGAAGAGTATCACTCTTAATCTCTCAAATTGATCTCTGTAAATCATTAGACTCACTCCCTTTTTATACCTATTGGTCCTTGGGGTCAGTCCATATCAGATTAGGTCTCAAAAATCGAAACAGAATCAAGTTCGGATCAATATCTGATAAGATACGCGTGAAAAACGCGTAATCTTATGTGCGCTGATAGGCAGGCCGAACACGTCATCCGGCAGGCCGAACTGCCGAGAAAAAATCTCCGCGAATCTTTTATTTTCCACCCGAGATTCTAAAGGATAAAGTCTCAGTTTTTATTCAAATAGCCCAATAGAAAAGATATCTGATCAAAACAAACTTTATCAAGATAATCTCTAAGAAAATAAATCAATTCATAATAATTCTACAAGTTTATCTTGATCCAATTTATCCAAAATTAAATCAACCGATAAACAGACAAGAATTATCTGATCACAATAATTCAACAAGTTTATCTTGAACTAATTTCTTACAAAATTAATTCAACCGATAAACAGACATGAATTATTTGATTCTTACAAATTTTAAACCAATCTGATAAATCCGACATAAGTCACCAATTATTGGAAAAACACGCCGTGTCATTATAGGATTTTGTGAGCTAGCAAAGGGGACCAAAATGGACCTATAAAGTTCAAGCTCATGATAATTATGAAACCCAATATCCCAGATATACATTTCACAATTATCAACTCCAACGCTACTCCACTAAAAGCTTGGAGCTGCACTCTCGAACTTTATAGAATTACGAAGCTCGTGTAGCTAAGTCTCCATGACATATCATAGTGTATCGCATCCCTATATGATCATCCATAATCGGCTTAAGGACAAGTTCTGTCTTACCTTCCCGATTATTTTTATCTTACGTTCCATTGTCTCACCATTAGAAAACTTACCATCCAAAGATAGTATACCATTCGGTTACACCTATGTATCCAAATGGTTGAGCGCTCTAGTTTTTCAATTACAGGACAACGCATATAAGAGGATATCATTACTCCTAAAGAGGAGCTATGGATTCCATATCTATGAATAACAAGTCTACGCTACCAAGAGTCATGCCTCCAACGTACCGGCATGCATGCCACTATAGAGATGTGGGAGTCATCCATTGGTACATCAAAAGACACAAGTCGAGACAACGGGCCCATTATTCATCTCAGGATTTAGATAAAATACAAATGATTGTCTAAAGTGAATCGATTTGCCAAGACAGAATTATTAATCCAAATCAATTCACTTTATGTCCCGATCCAACACATCGTCACCTATGACAACGTGCCAATGTTTCTATTCATGGAGTCCAACTCTGATGGCCAAGACAAACCATCTCCCAAAAGAGATATAGACAACATAACAATCTTTACATGAATAAAGCGCCCAATTTTATTCCCTTGATTGCGGATCATATGTTTTAGACCATCACCTTAAGAATCGCGTCTACCGCTTAATCATCCCATCATATGCCCAACTCTTAAGGTTTAGACTGATAGTCTCAGACTACTGTTTGCTTATCATACATTCAACGAATATGAACGTAAAGAGGACAATATTTTGTATATTTATAAATGAATAAATTCTTTATTGATAAAAATGTCTCCAAAAACGTATTACATTTTTATTACTTAGAGCATACATGTCTAACAATATTGATCGTCTTCCAAGAAAGAAGCCTCAGTGAGTAGATGTGAGCCTTGATTATTTTGTGCTCAGAAACCACAAACCTGATAACCTTATAGTCATCGTTTCTTGGATCATAACCAAATCCATAGAATCCGCCACCCAGATACTTGACAGGTAACGGAATCTCAATGGACTTTCTGATGGACGGATTCCATAGAGATATTATCTTTCGATCACGGACCACCAAGCATGTAATTCCGTTACATGAACCGATGATCTCACCGTCAGGGAAATAGAGTGATGAACAATTAAGGGGTCTTTGAAAGTTGTCTGTGGCTTTTAAGATCGGTGAACCTTCTTTCTTCAATTAATTCTTGACGATTGTCGTCGAAGTGGATTAAGTAGATATATTGTTTCGAAAATTGGCGGAGAATTTGGATTATGGGATGGGAAAGCTTGTTGGTGTGGGAATGGTTCATGTGCTTATTGATGAATTCTGGACTTGAAATTAAACAGAACCATGATTTGGAAACGCACCTGAACCTTAGGAGTGATTTCGCAGGCAATCTCGACAGGATTTCAGCAATCAGATCCTCAGCCAGATGCTTCGACGACATCTTTAAAGTAGAGATCAGAGACAGGGGATCGATTCTGCCCTGCAATCGGATAAATCGGTTCAAGAGAGATGAGTTTTTTTTTTTTTCCTTCGATTTTGTTCCCAAAACAACGAGGAACTGCACTGTATCGTGAGCGTTATTTTATTTCTTGTTTTTTGTTTTTTTTTATTTCTTGAATCGTTTATTTTTTTTTTTTTTGTTAACTCCCTTATCTTTTATTTGTTAATGCATTACTTTTTTTTTTTAATCCAAGGTGTCATCTTTTTCTTTTCTTCTTTTTCTCTATCTCTGATTACCTATTTGCGCGCCGCTAATATCTATTATATTGTATTAATTTTGTGATTCTTTACTTTTAGTTGAATATTGAGTAGATGACATAACTAAATGAGATTACAATTTAGATGTACTCTATATAGAATAAATTGGTAATATTCTTTTTTCTAAATCTTATAAAAAATATTATGTGATTAGTAGGTTTAACAAGTAAGCAAAAAAAATAAAAAATTTTAAAATTGTTTTTTCCATTGTTCCCAAATACTAATTTCTTAAAAAAAAAAAAAACTACGAACATAAATATTAATATGCCTACTTTCTATTGTTAGAAACATAATCCTAGAAATTATCAACGCGAACATTTAGTTTAATGGTTTTTCATTTAAATAATAAGTTTTATGAGTAAGCTAAAAAATAAATAAATAAAAAACTTAAACTGTTTTTCCATTGTTCCCTAACACTAATTTTTTTCCAAAAAAAAGAAAAAGAATTACGAATATAAATATAAATATGTCTATTTTCTATTGTTAGAAACATTATCCTAGCAATTATCAACGTGAACATTTAGTTTAATGGTTTTCATTTGAATAATAAAATTTGTAATTAATATGATTACGCCACATTATCTTCTTGATTAGTATTAGTAGCGTCTTCATATTTTTGAATTTACTTAAAATATATTTGCATTTATGCTAATATATTAAAATGATCAAGCACATGATAGCAATTTAAATATTCTATTATATGTATTTAAATATACAAATGTATGATTTTTTTTTAAGAATGAATTGTCAAATATCTTCTTTTCAAGATTTTGAAAAATATATGTTACATAATTTACAGGTTTTAAGGTCAAGCTACATAAAAGAATAATTTTTTAAGAGTAAGCTAAATGAAAACAAAAGAAATTTTGAGTAAAACAATGCACTACTTTAATTGAGAATACTACTTTTTTAAAAATAGGAAAAGAAGAAGAAGAAGGAGAAAGGAGAAATTGTTGGTTGTAAAACCAAAAACAGTGAAAACAATAGAAACAATAGAATTGTGTAAAACAAAAATTGTCATAAAACTTTTAATCATACTCTATGCCTATATTAATTAATATACAATTAATTTCTATAAATATTATATATATAAATATACAATTAATCACCGCCTAAATGCATCGTATGCACTTATGTTTAAAAAAACATATTCACGGATAGCGTACACACACATGCACTTAGATATATCATGTCCAATAGGCAAGGAAAGCATATGTACAAATCTTAAAAATAAATAAAAAGGACTTTTCAATTAAATAAAGTAAAAACTTGGAGAATAAATAATTCTAACATCGAGATAAATCCCGATATAACATGCCCTTGATATAAGACTAACCCTCACTGTGTTATTCAATTAAATAATTGCGTTATTTATTTTTGAGAGTGTATTAATCTAATTAATTATTCATTATCCATAAATTCAAATAATTTACAAAGATGGTGCGCGGAACTATAGACTTATAATTTTAAGCTCCAATAAAATTAATAATTAATTAACAACTTCATTAATTTATCAATATTATTAGTTTCAAAATTACTCCACTAAAAACTTAAAATTGTAATCTTAAAAATTATAAATATAATTTATTCAAAGAATTGAATCGTTCATTAATTTAGTCATTCAACATAAATTGATTATCCATAAATAATTTATAATTAAAATTAGGTTAAATCTGCTAACATTTGTAATTATATTTTTATCCACGAGTGCCCTTAATTTTATGATTTTTCAAAAATACTATTCAAAAACATCTTTCTATTTTGTCATATTCTTCCCACCTTTTTTTCTTTCAGTTCTCTTCTTCCCAATTCCTTTGCTTTCATTTCCGCCACTCCTTTGGGGGCGTTTGGTTTGCAGTAATCAATAGAAATCATATTCCCAAGAAAATGATTGTAGGGAATATGATTCTCAGGAACTAAGATTATTACGTTTGGTTGCACATAGGAATCTTCTATTAGATTTCTAGCAATAATATATTACTGTGTTTGGTTATACATAGGAATCTTGTATAATTGACAAAATAATTTATTGTATTACCATTAAATGTATCAATATAATATATTAGAACTAATATTAAATAATAATAATATAAATATAAATAATATTATATATAATTTAACATTAATATTACTATGAATATTAATGTTATTATTATCATTATTATTAAATAATTATTATTTTATATTAATATAATACTTTCTTTATCTTATATAAAAATATTAATTTATAATAATCATAGAATTATTATTTAACAATATATTAATATTAAAATGTTGTATATAATATAAAATATATTGATATGAATATAAATAATAATAAAAATACAATTCTTAATAATATATTAATATTTATATTAATATTAACATTAAATAAACATATTGTTATAGAAAATATTAAACATATTTAGCTATATTTTATATTTATAATTATTATAATAGTATTTATATAGTTGAATATTGATATTGCTATGCATATTAATATTAATATTATACTATTCATATTGATATTATATTATTATGTTTTTATTATTATTGTTATTATTATTCTTATTATTAAATTATAATTTTATATTGATATAATATTTATATGTATATCATATATTAATATTAATTTATAATAACAGTACAACATTATTTTATTTTATTATTATAGTATTTATATATATTATATTTAGATATTGTATATGTAATATATTATGTATGTTTATTATTATTGTTAATGTTATTATTATCATTATTATCAAATTATTATTTTATATGAATATAATTTTTATATTTATATTGCATAGAAATATTAATTTATAATAATATTATTATTATAATAATTTAATAATAAATATAATTATTATCATCATCATCATGGAAACAAAGATGAGATTTCTATAGTTTTGAGATTCCCATGAATATGAATATCACCTTGTGGGTGGGCTTCATATTACCCTAAAATGAGGTAATCTGAATCTCACAGGAATTAGTTTCCCAGGAATCCAAAACTTAGATTACTGTATACCAAACATGGGAATCTTATAGATTCTCATTCCCATCTCAGGATTACTGCATACCAAACGCCCCCTTTGTCTCTTCCTCAAATTAATTTCTCCTTCCTATGTTCTTCTCCTCTAGCCCTCCTGTTCCTCTTCTTGGGATCATCTCTCGTTAATAATTGAATCCTTCTCTCTCTCTTCCTTCCCGTTTGATGAAGCTCTGTGACCCCTTTTTCCTTTTCTTCTTTTTTGCCCTTCTTACTTATTTTCTTTCTCTTCCCTCTTCCCCCTTCCTTCTCCCACGGTTCTTTTCCTGTACGCCTCTCTTTTGTTGCTTCTTCAATTTTTTTTGCCCTCTTTACTCTCTTTCTTTCTCTTCCCCTCTTCCACCTCCTTCACTTTTCTTGATTGCCCCTTGTTGGCTGCTTCAAAAAAAATTGCTCCTTCCTCCCCTACTAAAGCGCTAAAGAAATATAAAAAAAAAAAAAGTCATTGACTATCTAAAATAATCGATATAAGTGAATTTATTAACTTAAAAAATTGATTCTACTAAAAATGAATTGATAAATAGTAATAAATTGAGAGTTTAATAAAAATTAAGAAATTAAACCAACCTCAAATTAGAATCTTGAACTCCCTAAACTTGAAAATTTTGAACTAGTTTCAAAAGTAAAAACCCAAACCCTTTAGTCCCTAAATTGGAGCCCTAATTATTACCTTAACCTTCAATGTTCCCAAATCAAACCCTACCTCTCCCCAACCTAGCCCCGCCCTGCTTCATCCTACCCTACAACTATAGCGATAAGCAAGGATGAAAATGTCGATGTTGATAAAGTTGTCAAGGTTTTGATTTATGAATAATGTTGATGAATATTTAAGAAAAATAAATATTTTGAGAAAAACTTGATTTTTGTTCAAACCTTATAAAACGCCAAAACAATTAATATTACATAACTAATTTAATAACAAAAATAATATAGATTGAGGAAATATAAGAATCATGTTGCATATTATAATAAAAAATAATCATGATTATATTCTAATGGGCAAAGAGTCAGGATATAAAAATATATACACACACATACATTATTGAAAGGAGGGACTTAGGATATTTTAGTTAGAATGTAGTAATAACAGAAATAATTGATTTGTGATTATAATTGATTTATAATTTATTTCCTATTCCTAGAAATCCTCTTTCATAATTGCTAATTAGTTTTTCCTTTTGTAATTAGTTACCTATTTTTATGTTTTTCCTTTCTTAGATTAGAGCAGCAATTGTAAACTCTTTATATTTGGTTTTCTCTCCATTGAAATGTTAAGGCTTAATTCATTTTTCTTCTCAAGCTTTATATGGCATCAGAGCAAAAATTTCCTGGGCTGTAAAAAAAATAAAAATAAAAAATTTCCTGCTTCTCTTTCTTCACGTTGAGTTCAGCCCCATCAAGTACCTCCAAAATTACAATCCAACCAAAGAATAGAATTTTACTCAACCACATCCTTCACTCATCTCACGACAATCATATAGCCAAACCAAATGGCCAACGAAACCAACGAAATTATAATTCCCAATAACCATGAACCCACCAAACCACTCACCATTATTAATATCGCCAACACTGTTAAACTTACCTCTACCAACTATATTTCATGGAAACTCCAAATGGAAGCTATTCTAATTGGGTACGATCTCTACAAATTCATAGATGGTTCTCATATGGCTCCTCCAACAACAGTGACTGTCAACAACGCCACCACACAGAATCCACAATATCAAACGTGGTTGCGACAAGACAAACTAATATTTGGTGCTCTTGTCGGATCACTTACTTCCTTTCTCATTCCTCTCATCTCACACTCATAAACATCAAGAGATGCCGGGCTAGTTCTTGCTGATACCTACGCTAAACCTTCGTGGGGTCATATCAAGCAAATCAAGGATCAAATCAAACGCATCACAAAAGGTACCAAGACTATTTCAGACTATATGCAGGATATTAAAGCCCGTTCTGATGAATTTGCTGCTCTTGGCAAGCCAATGGATCATGAGGATTTAATTGAGACGATTCTGGATGGTCTTGATGATGAGTATAAATCGATTGTTGAGATTGTTAATGGTCGTGAGACACCCATCTCCTTTGATGAGTTGCACGAAAAGCTGATTAACAAGGAGCTTTCATTGCAACAAAACCAGCCCAATTTGTCTCTGCATCCAGTCACAACGAATCCTACCATTGCTCGTCAGAATTCTGGAAATTATGGGAACCAAAATCAACGCTCTCCAGCACCATGGATGTCTCCTACAAATGCTCCAACACCATCTCTCCCTATTCCTCCAAATCAAGGTGGTCGCCTTCCTCCTAGACCTTTCCTTGGACATTGTCAATGGTGTCAAGTTCAAGGTCACACTGTTGCACAATGTCCTGTCTTCCAGTGATCACGTCCAACCTCTCAACCGCCATCTCCTCCATGTCAAAATCAACAATGACACCCGAGACCACAATGGCAACCACGAGCAAATACTGCAGCAGCCAATGCAACAAAAAATTCTAGTTGGCTTCTTGATAGTGGGGCTTCGCACCATGTTTTTGTTGACCTGAGCAATCTCTCCATTCATGCTCCCTATGAAGGACCTGATGACATTGTGATCGGTGATGGCACGGGTCTCCCTATTACCCACACTGGTTCCAAAGCTCTTTCCACTTCTTTCCATACTTTTTTGTTGGATAATGTTCTTTGTGTTCCTAACATGAAAAAGAACCTCATCTCTATTTCCAAATTTTGCCAATCCAATAACACATCTATTGAATTCTTACCCACTACTTTTCTTGTGAAGGATATCAACATGGGGGCAATCCTTTTTCAGGGCCGCGCTAAGGACGGTGTGTATGAGTGGCCAGTTTTGTCTGTCAAGTCCTCTCCAGTGTCTTCTGTTGAGTCTTCCCCAATACTGGTTTTCTCAAGTGTTTAGTCTTCTCCTTCAGTGTGGCACCATCACTTAGGCCATCCGTCTTTTCCTGTCTACAAGCATATTGTCTCTAAATTTCATATTGAGTTATCTGAACCCTCCAGTTTTAATTTCAATTGTAATTCGTGTTTATGTAATAAAAGTCACAAGTTGCCTTTCTTTGTCTCTTCTCTTGTTTCAACGTCTCCTCTCGAAATAATATTTTCTGATGTGTGGACTTCTCCCATTCTTTCTATTAATAATTACAAATGTTATGTCATTTTTGTGGACCATTTTACAAAATACATATGATTTATCCACTCAAGAGAAATCGGATGTTCATGACATATTTTTCTATTCAAATCGTTAGTTGAAAATTATTTCAGAAAGAAAATCATCACGCTATACTCTGACAATGGGGGCAAATATCAAGCCCTTGCATCATTTCTCTCCCTTAATGGCATCTCTCATCTAACCTCTCCTCCTCATACACCTGAACATAATGGCTATTCCGAACGTTGTCATCGTCACATTGTTGAAACAGGTCTGTCTCTTCTCTCTCATGCCTCTATCCTACTGGTCGTATGCCTTTTCCACTGCTGTGTATCTCATCAATCGCCTTCCCACTCCTACACTTCACCTTTCGTCTTTGTGTGATAAACTTTTTGGTGTTTATAGCAAATTGCATAGTTTTGGCTGTCTTTGTTATCCGTGGCTTCGACCCTATTCTCCTCACAAACTAGCTCCTCGTTTGTCACCTTGTGTCTTCATTGGCTACTCTCCAACACAAAGCACATATCTATGTCTTGATCCCACCACCTCTCGTGTCTACACCTCGCATCATGTTAAATTTGTCGAGTCTATTTTTTACATTTACCTTTCTTCAATCAACTCTCGATCGTCCCTCGTCTGACACCTCTTCTCAATGGTGTCCTACTTTGTCTCAACTTCCGGTCCTTATCACATCGTCCAGCGCATCAACACCTCCAATCTTCTCCCCTTCTTTCTCGGCCACTGACACCAGTGCCATAGCGCCCGATCTCAACGCCACAGCACCCACTTGTTCTCCCTAAAACGTCTCAATTCAGGAGCTCGGTGCCATGCCGCCCAATTCTAGCACCACAGCGCCCACCAACTCTACACCCACCTCTTCTCATGATTCCCCAACCCCATCCGACACACTTCCTTCTCCCCGAATTATTGTTACCAGGTCCAAAACAACATATTCAAGCCCATTACCAAGCTTAACCTCATGCCCAACTTTCTTCTATAACTGATCTTGAACCCACAAACCTTACTCAGGCTAGCAGCGATCCCAAATGGTGTCAGGCCATGTCCGCTAAGTATGATGCTCTTGTTCAGAATGGGACATGGGAACTTGTTCCACTAGAACCAACCCATAATTTAGTAGGCTGTAAATGGGTTTTTCATACTAAACGTTTACCTGATGGTTCTGTTGACAAGTATAAAGCTCGACTGGTCGCAAAAGGTTTTCACCAACGTCCTGGGGTTGATTATTATGACACTTTCAATCCTGTTGTCAAACCCACTACAGTTAGACTCGTTCTTAGCCTTGTAGTAACTAGTGGTTGGCCTCTTCGTTAGCTAGATGTTAATAATGCCTTTCTTCAAGGCACTCTACATGAGGATGTATACATGTCTCAACCACCGGGCTTTATTGAACACAATCGCCCTCAACATGTTTGCAAACTTCGTAAGGCTATTTATGGGGTTAAACAAGCTCCTCGTGCTTGGTACCATGAGCTACGTCAGTTTCTTGTGTCCTCGGGTTTTCACAACTCTGCTGTCGACACTTCCTTATTTGTCTTCAGCTCAAATGGTACCACTATTTATCTTCTGGTCTATGTAGATGACATTATTGTTACTGGTAATAACGCTCAGATCCTACAACGCTTCATTCATCTCCTTGCGACTCAGTTTTCTATCAAAGATCTTGGAAGTCTTAGTTACTTTCTTGGGGTTGACGTGATCTCTTATCCTCTAAGCCTGTTCCTGTCTCAATGACAATACATCAGAGATCTTCTTGCCAAGACAAATATGACAGAAGCAAAACCTATTGCTACCCCTCTTGCTAGTACATCTTCACTCACTCTTCATTCTGGTACATCCAACTGAGTATTGCACTATTGTTGGTAGTTTACAGTATTTGTCTCTTACTCGTCCTAACATTGCTTATATTGTTAATAAGCTTTCACAATTCATGCACCGACCAACCACTAATCATTGGGCAACTGTTAAACAACTTCTACATTATCTTTGTGGCACACTTGATCAAGGGATTGTTCTCTATAGTACGACTCCGCTCACTCTTTATGCGTTTTCTAATGCAGATTGGGCTAGTGATATTGATGATTATAATTCTACCGGGGCCCATCTAATATACCTTGGAAGGAATCCAATTTCTTGGAGTTCTAAGAAACAAAAAGGTGTTGCTAGGTCATCCACTGAAGCTGAGTATCGCTCTGTTGCAAACACAGCTGCTGAACTTAGATGGATTAGTTCCCTACTTAGCGAACTACGTGTCTCACTACCACTGCCACTTGTCATTTACTATGACAACGTTGGTGCTATGAATTTGTGTGCTAATCCAGTTTTTCACTCTCGTATGAAACATGTTGCTTTAGACTACCATTTCATTTGAGAGCAAGTTCAGAGTGGTTCTCTTTGGGTAGCTCATGTCTCTTCTGCTGATCAACTTGTAGATGTGCTCACCAAACCTCTACCACGGGCTCGGTTTCAATTGCTGCATGACAAGATTGGACTCTCCTCCTGGAGCTCCATTTTGCAGGGGCATAATAACAGAAATAATTAATTTGTGATTATAATTGATTTATAATTTATTTCCCATTCCTAGAAATCCTCTTTCGTAATTGCTAATTAGTTTTTCCTTTTGTAATTAGTTACCTATTTTTATGTTTTTCCTTTCTTAGATTAGAGCAGCAATTGTAAACTCTTTATATTTGGTTTTCTCTCCATTGAAATGTTAAGCCTTAATTCATTTTTCTTCTCAAGCTCTATATGTAGTTGACGTATCAAATAATAAGTTTGAATTGTATAGAGAAATTGCACCAAACATCGTATCTAAGAAATTAATAGTGAATTATACAAAATTTATGGAAAAATAAAGTATATAGCATATTCAAACAAATCAGCATTGATATTTTGCTTTCGTTTTTTTTTCTTTCTTTTTTCTCTTCCTCGTTTCTCGTGCGCTCTCTCCCCCAACTACCCCACAATCTATCTATGCAATGGCTAAGCGCCAGAGTCGTTCAAGCTTCGGCAGCGATGGAGAACACTTTCAAACAACCATCAGCATCGTGAGCCTCGGAGCCTGCGTCAAAGAAGATGCCTTCACTCTAGAGAAGATAGCGACCATGAGGTCCAACAATGAATCTGAGGTTGGGATCAGACGATGAGTTCAAGGCTTGAGTGTTACTTGCCGCTATCGCTTCTCGTTGTTGAACCAAATCGCTGTCAAGGACAAGAAAAAAAGGAGAGAGAGAGAGAGAGAAAAAGGGGGAACCAGGCATCGGCGGTGATGTTGCGAGGCCAAATTGCAAAGGTTCATCTTCGATGCACAACTGGTTTGTTGGAGGAGAGGCCCATGCATCAATAGAAGGATGAAGAACCAGCCAACCCTAATCTATCATCGTGCATGGGAGGGGGATGCGTAGGGAAGACAATGGTATTTTGGGGATTTTTGGAATTTCATATCTAACTTATGTTATTAATCTTTGGGTGGTTCTATTCTTATGCTATTAATTTTTTAGTGGTTCTATTCATACCTCTCACTTGACTACTTACACTTTTGTATTCCCTTAAAAATAAAATTTCATATTTTAAAAAAACTATAATGCCTGCTGTTGAGGTGTTGAGATCCCCGGCCAGAGCCTGGCGGGCACCTCGAACGTATTGTCAGGAAGGCTGCTCAGCTCGACCCCGAGTGTCCCAGCCGAGTTAGATCCCAACTGAGTTCCTAGGAAGGTCGGGAGCCCCCATGCGGATTTACCTCCAGTGAAGGAGCACGTCTCCTAGGAGTTGAACCCGTGTTCCTCTTGAATAAGAGGGTCTTAGGGTATCCCCTAGGTACCAATGGATTGGTACCAATCCATTGGTACCTAGGGGATACCCAGGGGACACCCTAAGATTGGTACCCAGGGGACACCCTAAGACCCTCTTATTCAAGAAGAACACGGGTTCAACTCCTAGGGGACGCGCTCCTTCACTGGAGGCAAAAATACAAGCTCTGCCCCTCGCCTAAAGGGCCACCTTGGACATAATTTATCGGAGGGAACCACCACCAAGCCGAGGTCCCTTCCTGAGTAGGGACCCCCTCGAGGTCAAGTCTCTCATCCGAACGCGCGTTTTATGTTGAGGTGTTGAGATCCCCGGTCGAAACCTGGCGAGCACCTCGAACGTATTGTCGGGGAGGCTACTCGACTCGACCCCGAGTGTCCCAGCCGAGTTAGATCTCAGCTGAGTTCCCAGAGAGGTCGGGAGCCCCCACGCGGATTTGCCTCTAGTGAAGGAGCGCGTCCCCCAAGAGTTGAACCCGTGTCCTCTTGAATAAGAGGGTTTAGAGTAACCCCTGGGTACATACCCAAGGGTTACTCTAAACCCTCTTATTCAAGATGACACAGGTTCAACTCCTAGGGGATGCGCTCCTTCACTGGAGGCAAATCCGCGTGGGGGCTCCCTACCTCCTGGGGAATTCAGCTGGGATCTAACTCGGCTAGGACACTCGAGGTCAAGCCAAGCAGCCTCCCCAGCAATACGTTCGATGTGTCCGCTAGGCTCCGGCCGGGGATCTCAACACCTCAACATTGGAGAGATTGGTACCCAAGGGTTACTCTAAACCCTCTTATTCAAGAGGAACACGTGTTCAACTCCTAGGGTACGCGCTCCTTCACTGGAGGCAAATCCGTGTGGGGGCTCCCGACCTCCTTGGGAACTCAGCTGGGATCTAACTCGGCTGGGACACTCGGGGTCGAGCCGAGCAGCCTCCCTGGCAATACGTTCGATATGCCCGCCAGGCTCCAGCCGGGGATCTCAACACCCGCCTAACTTAATCACACTACTAATACATATAATCAAGCTAGATGACACTATAAATAATGTGTAATTATTTAAGAAAATAACAGGAAAATTTAAACTTTTTTCAAAACAACTTGTAATTTACAAACAACCACACGTCCATACTTACAAAAGATGAGCTGGCAATCAATATTTACAATAATTTATATCTGAAAATAAAACGCCGTCCAAAACGGCACTTATAACCATCTCATAGTATAAGTACCAAAATAATAAACTTAAGCAAAAGTGTGCCCATGTAATTAAGGTCAACAACGTCCATATAAGCGGAGTCACGAGAACAGAGAGCGTGCCAGTTGATCTTCAATTCAACATTACTGATGTGTACCCTCATCTATATCACAAGATAAAAAAAAAATGAGCTAATGTCCAGTAAGTAGAAACTATGCAATTCAATGTAGTGACGTCATGTATTGGCTCATAAAATTTCCATCGTACCTACCATATCATAAAATTGTTTAATGCGTACATAGTTATATACACTGTGAGTCGCTCGCTTAGCCCTATTACAAGCATGCATGCATACTAACAAGCCTTCACCGTTCAAAAATGCCTCAAGCTACCCTATGAGACAACGGTTTGAAAAATGGTCTCAGACACTCCCATGAACGGTTTGAAAAATGCTTGGTCTCAGACAACGGTTTGAAAAATGCCTCAAGCCTTCACCGTTCATAGTTATATACACTGTGAGTCGCTCGCTTAGCCCTATTACAAGCATGCATGCATACTAACAAGCCTTCACCGTTCAAAAATGCCTCAAGCTACCCTATGAGACAACGGTTTGAAAAATGGTCTCAGACACTCCCATGAAACCACTTGAGTTCCAGGCTACCATATAGAACTTAACTAAGGCCACTTATAAGCTAACTACATGGTGCACATGCAAACAATCTCTTGCTCATAGTACGATGATTTTCTTTAGAAAACTATACATGTGCCTTTATGCCATGAATGCAAATGATATCGTAAATCATATATATTACAATAACAATCTTATGATGTAGTTGAAATAAATTTCTACTTACCACATTTTCAAAGAAAAGGTGATAAGTAGAAGACGTCAGTGTCCTCGTCAAGCTAGACGTGCTAATAATCCTAATGCCAATAATAATGTCAATAATATAATTACATCATAGACCAATATATTACTGATATTAACAAAAAGAGTAAAATATGCATTAAATCATTACTAAAAGTATAAAAGGCTAATCAATTCTAGGACAATGAAACATATAGCATATAATTATATTTCAAGTGTGACTACAAACCAATAGTAGTAAAAAAGATATTCTAGTTACTTAATAGACTTAACATTTATTTTCATGCATATATGTATATGGCTCTAGGTAGCATAGATTCAAATCATGATAAAACATATAATAAAAGCATAAGAAAATTATAGCATTAATATCCCATACAAGGAGAATCCTTAGATGAGCAATCCACTAGACATAAGATTAATATCATGAGAGAAATACATAAAGTTATAGATATCAAAACAATCATACACCAACTAATCTTCTGCAAATCTAACACCAAAAGAAATTACAGATATATACAAAGGTATATCAAGGAGAATTTGGCAAACTAATAATATATAACTATATATATAAGTATATACCCTTTAATCTTTTTAATTACACAGTGACTGAAAGTATGCTGCATAAGCATAATATACTAAATTCATAAAAGTAAGCTTAAGAGAACATATTCATTTAATTACCTCTGGTTTTAGTAATTGAAGTGTTATTGATGGAGGAATTGTTAGTGCTTATGTGATGGAGGTGACATGGAGAGAGAATTAATGCTATGAGAGAGATATATAAGAGTTGCTAAAGGAATGGGCAAAGAGACTTTCATTGTCGGCGGTCAAGGAGAATCCTTAGATGATCGGATCATATGATAAGCATAGATAAAGGAAAGACAACCGACCTTAATAATCTATACTCTTTTTTTTTTTTTGTGTATTGATAGTATAAAATAAATCTTAAAGAAATAGAAACAATTAAATAGATACAAAATATATTCAACCATAGGGTAATTAGAAATTTTTCAAATGAAATTATAACGTGTTCATTCCAGCACACATCAAGCTTTTCTTATGAGGAAACTAATCCTTCACTCTACACCAAAATAACACAAGATCAAAGTAATAAAAATTTGACATCTCAATAACAATTATAATATATGTAAACATATTATTATAGGCTAAATTTAGATGTGAGAATTTATGAGCACCACAAAACCCTTCAATAAAATGACAAAAAAAAAGACAACTATAATTGACCTAATTACATAATTAAATCTTTTTTTAATAATTAGAAACTCATGATAAGTTTTCTTTTCCACACACCTAAATGCCATCTTTCTAAATAAACAAGTTCCTAATGAACAAATCCTTTTGTAACAAAACCTTAATTTTCACTATTTAATGACTATTTCAAAAATCATATGGAGGTACTTTAAATTTTTTCAGTTTGCACGATTATTTAATAATTTGTTTTTTTTATTAAATTAGTAGATGTAATAATAAATTATTAATATTTTTCAAAAAAACGCAATTACTAGATTTAATATTTTTTAATAAATTGTAATAAATATATGTAATTTTTAATTTACAAATTTTCTTTAGGTATGAAAATGCTTCATGCCAAAAGTTTAAAAAAGAGAGAGAGAGAGTAAGAAATGTGAAAATAATGAAAAATAAAACAGTAGGTATGGGGAAAAAAAAAAAGGTGAATGGTAGTTGCCCAAAGGGATGTCTTGGCTGTAGCAAACATGACAATGGTTGATCAGAATGCATATCAGTAAGTATGAGTGAGTTATGAAGGTGGGTTATTCATCTCTAGCAAAGCCAGAACACAATTTTAGCTTCACTAAGAAAACTTGGATCTTATAACACATAAAAGGTTGGGCAAATCAACCAAGTTGAAAGGTAGAAAGTAATATGAAGAATAAAATCACTACGCTGTTTCTGAACAGCACTTTGACATCCAACAAGAAAAATTTTATAGGTACACGTGTGTTTGTGTGTGTGATTTGAAGATGTAAAATCTGAACACACAGGGAAAAAAAAAAAAAATCGCTCTAATATATCAAACTCATGCACAATTGCACAATTATGAAGTGCTATACAGGTAAAATTGAAAGAATATAAATGTCGATCTAACAAGAATGTGAATGCCAAATAATGGGAACTTCGGCATGCTCATGAGGTCTTCTCGGTCTTGTCCTTTCTCCCTGCAAGAATCATTGAAATCTGGAGGCCTCTGCTGAATGCTTGATTGAAGAGCAAGCGCGTTTGAAACTCTGAAACAAATGGGAACCATGACAAAATGGCGATGGGCATGAAAATTATCAATCCCATAATGTACTCATATGCTCTTGCTAGTTCCTTTATTGATTCCCAAAGTCCTATCCGCTTCAACAATCCCCTGCATGCTTGGCCAATCTAAAAAATAGGATAAAGATCAGCAATTTAGTAAATCAACATATTAGCTAACATTTTTTTGTCCAGAAAATTCTTCTTCACTCGTATAGCTGACAGACTCAAATGAGCTAAAATTAGCTTTTTAGTTCTTGAAAACACTTATTTAGTATCTTGCCTGCTGACATTAGTAGGTTCACTATTAAAACTCCAAAAAGTTTCCAATTAAATAAAAAAGTTCAAGACAAATTTAGTACGGGCAGAACCCTTCGCCAAACCCAAATAAAAAAGAAAAATGAAAGAAGCAATATAAGAGGTCTTAAACTTACAAGAACAATGGCCCAGCCAGTCGGCAAGAAGGCAAGGATAGCAGCAAATAAATCTGATATAGTGAGGCCACATACTACAAATAAGACGGTCATGACTGACATGAAACCAAGAAACAAAAGAGCCTTGAGAATTCTGAACATGAGCTGGAAGTCGGTGCTAAATCTCCGTCTGCCCATGGATACCATCTGACACAGATATGGTAAAAACATAAGTGTAGAGGAAATAAATACATACATAAATAGCTACCACATCATCCGGACCGTGGTAAAAGCATTGTGCACAGAAAAGCAAATTTGAATTTTGCTCTCTAGTTTGAGTCGAAGTGAGCATCTTAAGGTACAAAAAACGCCTTAAGCATAATGAAAACATTTCATTTGAAATTGTCAGCTCCGATTCTATACCTTTAAGACAAGAAGAGCAGTTACCATAACTACCCAAGACAGTCCATAAACCTAGATGCATCAGAGTAGAAGATTGTAAGATGCCTTAATGCAATCCCAAATTGATAGACAAGCAAGAGGAGGAATAATACTAAAAAAATACCAGCAAACTCTTGCTATGATGAGCTATATCAAGGTGGTAGACGATTCCATATTGGTATATAAAGAAGCGAAATGCGAGTAAAATCTCGAGCACTCTTCCTCGAATATTTGTGTGTTTGAGGTGCTCTTGTTCTTCATCCCACCATGATTCCCAACTTTTATCAGGTGAGATCCCAATACCGCCACGATTTCCCATCCATCGTTTCCAATCCGTCCAATCATCCACAGTTTTTTGCCAGTCAAAACCAGAGGGATTGAACACAAAAGGAGCAAACAACCAGGAAAAAACAAGAAACCACATGGAGAAAGTGATGAACAAATAGAGATTCGAACTACGATACGATTCCCCATAAACTTCATATACAATCAATAGAATGAAGAGCTCCAACCCTTTGACAAAGTGACTGCGAGAATATAGCCTGTAGTTATCAGCAAATCTTGCATGAAACACAACAAACCCACGGCCAGTAGCTCGGTATTTAGAACCTCCATGCAAGATTGTTCTCCCATAGTAGTGTGCTTTGGTTCCTAGTTGGAATGTAAAGAAAACAGAAGCCAGCTGCAGCTGCATGATGATGAAATCCCCCAAGGCTGTGCGGAACCCTTTCTCAAGGCCAATTTCCATGACCATCGGCAACACCAACAACAAGCCTAACTGGAAAACAGACTGGGTGGCCATAGCTTCTTCAAGAGCCTTGCTATGATGTATCGCTGGATTCTCCAAGATCTCCCTCTCTATTCCACTCATAACCATGTAAAGACGTCCATATAAGAAGACATACACAGTCAGCACTGTTACCTGAGACAACATAATGTCACATTTTGCTAGTTAATGTGTTCCACTTCCACTGAAAAAAGTAAGAATGAAGCAAGTTAACAACATATCAAAAAGGCAGTTTGAAACCGGAAATTGATTTATGGACTCTTCAAGTCTTTCAGGCCTTGTTGAACCGATCAAAGGAAGGACCTTAGGTTCAATTGTTCCAAATCACACAAACATATAATAAGAAACTGCATAGTACTTTCTAGGTTCCCTACTCACTAAGAGTGTGAGAGGAATGTAGTCTTCTATTTTAACATGAACCTCAAGAGACATTATCCATCATGTACGTGAACACAAGCAAAACCATACACACAGAGATACACGTGACATCACTTCAACAAACTTACCATACTGCTAAAGTAGAAACCAACTGTTGTGAAATAAAAAGATAGCATTCTGTAGAAGTCAAATCGACGTCCAAGCCGATAAACATCACGGCTTAGCGTTTGCTCTCCATTTCCATTTGCAACCTTAGCCTCAAAATTTGATATCTGGTTCATACCCACATCACGCCCTTTGCCCACTTGGATATACTCGTGATGTGTAACATATCCTCCACGCAAAGTTGAATTGTACCCTGGAGGTTTATAACATTAGTCACCTGATAATATCTGTTGGTCAAAGCTCTTCTTATTAAATTAATAATTTAATCTCCAAATATTACCTGCAAATATATCCTCACTTAAATTAATAACTTTTGAGGCTTTGCTAATGCCACCCCTTGTTATGTGGAAGATTCTATTAAAAATATCAGGGTGGCCATAATGAAAACGCACCCTGTAAAGTCAAAAGGGCATCATTTAGATACTTGTATGATAATAGCAGAAAGAAATAAGTCATTGCTGAGACCTACAAAGCCATGATATCTTTTCTTCTTTTTTTTTCTTAAGAGAGAAATTTGATTTTAAAGAGAAGAAAGCATCAATGTGTAAAAGTGAAAGTAGAGAACAATTCTCCCAACTATAAGTTTTATTCAAGCCATGATATCTGGATTTTGAACAATGAACGCTGCACTAATAGGCTGTTTGGCATGGTGGTGGGAACCATTGGTTAGAATTGATTTTACAGTAGCATATGAGAGCTTTACATTGTAGCAACTTTTTTCTTTTTACTGTAGCATATGAGAGCTTTACACTATTCATAACTGAGTTAGTGGTGTAAACGACCCTTAGCCAAACACATGGAAAATTGCTGGATTTTGATGAGATGGAGGAAAATTCAACTTGACTAACTAAATTGACAGAGGTACTAGGAACACTTGTTCTATATTAAATCACCTGAAAATAACTTCACTCCTTGAGATACGTCAAAAACTAATGAGTAGATTGTTTATCAACAAACAAAACAAAGTTGTCGCTGCAATTCTATCATGTATTCTCTTGAAATGTTTCTCAAACAGTATTCCTTTACTTGTTTTCCTATACTTAATTTGCAGTGAGCAATTTTTCTGTCCCACCTGCTCATCTCCTAAATTTCACTAGTAATAGAAAATGGGATAAAAAATTTATGTATTTCAAAGTATAAGGAAGAAAAGAAAATAAAAATCTATCTTCAAAAAAGAAGCCTGATCATAACAATATATATATTTGTTAAGTAGCAGACTGGATAAATTGGTTGCCACCAGTACTGTGTAATATAAAAATACTAGTTTTAGGGCAGAAATGAGCCCAGCTTCTTCCAATCAGAAAAACTAAAAGACCTACACAGCCTAGATGCACATGTAAATTTTTAAAGTCCCAAACAGTTTGAAGGATCTGTAAGTCACATGTAAATACCGGACTTACCTAAGAGGATTTGCCAAAATCCGTTGCCCAATAGTTACAAAACTAGTTTCCTGATTGGACATGAACCAAGCGAGCGAGGAAACACTGTAAAACAAATAGCAGCAATTAGTTATGAAAATAGTACAATCACATATTTGCAATGTATCACATGCATAACAGTGATCTATATCAAACCTACTGTGCCGAGATATATGAAAAAACTGACCTTCCAGTAAATATATGCTCCCTCAGACCTAATATTGTGGGTTCTCGGGCACCACGAGGCCTTGACAATTCCTCCAGTACATTTCTCATTTTGAAAGCTTCTTCAAAGTAATTATCCTGGAAAAAGAGGTTAGAAAGCACATTGGAACTATTCTTCCAACCCATGTTGCCTTTCTCACATGTACTTTCAAAAGAAAGAAAGAAATTACCTGATTCATGTCTATTGTCTGCAAGGCTTCTCCACGAGTAAAAATAATAGCATGATTCTGGTTTTCAGGTTTCCCTTCACCAATTTCTGTAGGTGGTCCTGGAAGCTTGATCCTGTATATTTCCTAATGATTTAAGAAGCTCCAAATGTTAGGTAAGAGAAGTTGGTTACATTAATGACCCTTGATCTCGATCTCACTAAAAAAGAAAATGAATTTAGACAGATGTTGTTAATAGCTCCATACATAGTCTACATTAACAAGTTGATATCACCTACTTTTTCATTTTTCTCTTTTAATTGAAGAAAGGGAATTATTCATTTAGCATAAAATTGGAAGGATTACAAATAAAGAACATCAAGGTTTTTTCCCCTCGATAACCAAGTGAATATATTGAAAAGGAAAAGAGTTACAAAATATAAAGGACCTGACTTTCACCAACCTTCCAAGCAGAGAGACAAGACTATCATTTCCCTATTGGCTATTGGCATCTTATGATCCTCTATGGGCTAACCAGATCTCGTGAACTTAAACTAAACGGATCGATGGTTTATCTATTATGTAAGCAGCTTTGACAATCTATCTAACAAAAAACATCTTTAGTTTCGTTCTCCTATCCCTTTCATCCCTCATCCTGTCTTGCACTACCAGTCCCCCCAACACTCACTGCTTTGCAAGCAATAATTTACCTCAACACCCAATGGCACTTATACCAAGCTTTGACCTTGGTAAATAAAAGAAAATACAACATTGAATATTCCAGTTACTCTTACATCACTGTGGTAACAAATTTTGCACACTATAGGGTCGTTGTAGTGTGAAAAGCCATGTTATTGCTCAATAGCCTCCAATCAAACCCAATAAATGTTTTTTAGGTCTTCAGCTCAGTTGTGATTTGAACACACAACCGCCAAGGGATTATCACATTTTGGAAAACCAGAGAACAATAAAGAGTTTCCAGAACCGATAGATTCTTCCATACCTCATCTAACTTGTCCCCTCCCTTGAGCAAAACTGAGTAATGAACCTTTTGGGGTCTTCCATTCACTGTGTCCTCTCTTTTATCTATGTAAGCCACACGCAGCGATGGGTATCTGTGCACAATTGACATAATTTGGAATGGAAACAACAATATAATTATGAAAGTAAACTTCCATTTATTTCGCCATATATTTCAAATGACTCACGCTAACATCAGCTTGAGAATGTTACTATAACAACTTTGGTCACGACTATCATTGGATTTCTTCTGAGCACCGTAGACCTGACAAGAGACAACATAAGTGAACTTTAAATCGGCCAGAGCTTGTGCACGATCTCGGAAAATCTTTAGATCTTTGTTGCCCAAGTCCAAGGTTCTGTAGCCACCAAAAATAGCCGCTGGAAAAAAATTAAAAAAAAATTAGAGAGAGAGAGAGGGACTATCAAGCACATATTTGACACTTTAGCAGCATTTAACAATATCTGAACCAAAGTATGGATCTGCACATCTGGAATTGAAAGACAGCATGTGTTCCAGAAACCCACTAACCATTATCTCCTGCCAATTCAAGGAAGCATTGAAGTTCTAAAGCCTGCCTATAGTACATCATCCCCCTCACTGAAGAAAAATTAGTCAAATTTTAACTTCAGATCTGCTGATACTAGTACTTAGAAGATTGGAGATCAATAATCACCCATACCTGTTCTATATAGTGTTTGCCCCCTATAAGATACCCACTGACGAATTAACTCTGATCTGTCCTTGTCGGAAAATGCATTTTTGGGATCATTTATTCGCTCATTGAAATTCGTCCATTCATCTATTTGCAACCACAAAGGGTATGAAGAAGTTAAAGCTTATTCCAAAAAGAAAAAAATAATAAGGCAGTGAGAGACTTGATCCTTACCAGGATATATTTTCTGCAGGTAGAACAAAATTGATATCCCATCCTCATTTTCCTTTTTAAGTTCCTCATCAGTGTAAAGGACATCTTCCTTGAAGTATGGAGTCAAAACACTAATTGGAAAACCAGAAAAGATTTCAAGCAAAAAGAACAGATCAAAACAGAGATGTTTAAATCATAAAGTAGTAAAAAGCGCATCCATAGAAATCTAAATTTGACAACTATTTTTGATATAGGAATGCAATTATTCATAAGATATCTATCCAGAAGCAGACCAGCTAATTAAAAGTGTGATATAACCATAAAAGTCATATCATGATACGGCTGTATGAAACTTTTCTAGATAAAGAACAGAAAGTTATAAAATGGGGAAGCAGCTGTATGAGAGATAATTGTCGCGATTTGTCATAATGGCACCCTCCAAAGTTCACCTGATGAATTTGAATTTATTTTTTTATAAATCAGGAGTTCTATTGCGAGACAAACCTAAAGGAGAGCATGTCACGAACTTCAGGAGCCCTTGGCATATTCATGAAAAGGGAGTTTGCAAAGAAAGTAATGCGGCGGCGAGCTTCCAAGTTCTGGGGCACATTTATGGCAGATTCCTTGACAGTCAAAAGCAAGTGAAGCCTGACCAGCTAAGAAGAAACACAGAAAGTAATATGGATAAAAGATCTGAATGAAACAATTGTAATAAATTTATGCACTTGAGAATACCTTCTCCTTCCAAGGTTTATTTTTTGTAAGATAGATGTTAATCTTCTCAAACCTCTGCTCTTTCTTGACATTTTGAACAATCACACTCTGACGATGAACTGTTTCCAAGATTCTACACAGGAGAAACCAGTAACTTTCAGGAGTCACAAAGGTTCGTTGGTTGTAGATCTAAAATCTCGTTTCTATTCCTTTCTCTAGTACGATTAAATTTTTTCAAGTGCTTACTCATGTCCATTAATCATAACGTCTTGTGTGATAATTTCCATAATATCCTGAAGGACGTTGATTATCTGAGGTTGGTAGATGTCATTTTCTTCATCGTCCAATAGCTGTCAATATACCAACATAAAGTACTCAAAATGATCAGTGGCACATCCAAGTCTTGTATATCATTTAACTGTTGAAATATACAGCACTGATAACATTGAGAAATTATAGAGAAGTATGTTACCAATAGTGTTAAGAATTTCTCCAACCTCTCACTGAGAGAGGGAAGCCCGCTCATCCGGAAATTATTCAAAAATTCTTGCCCTTCTATACTTTCATCAACTTCATAACATATCTTTCTTACAATCCTATCCCATAAGAACGGAAGAAAATTTGGAAAGGTGGTGTTAGTTTTCTCAAAGAACAGTTAGCAAGGTGATATTCAACTTGGTGCAGTGAAAGTTTTGCCTTACATCTTATCAGCTTCATCTTCCAGAAGGCCATATATTATTTCCCTAAGTGTCTCATAGCATTCAGTTACTGCCGAATACATGTAGTCGTCACTCTTAATCTTTTCAAATAATTCATCATCCTCCTTTCCCTTGAAATCTTTTGCCATATCTAGTGCTATGGGAATCTGTAACATAGAAAGTTTGAAAATTGGAAAGGGTTACAGATTATAGGATCTACCAAGCAGAAACATTTACATACGAAGTAATGCAAGGCAAATACCTTACTAGCGAGCAGGAAAGGCGGCCACTGCATAACAGAAACCTCACTGGAGGAATAAGGAACAAGCAGCAAATTTTTATCTCTGAACAATTGCCAATTATAGAAAATAATCAGAAACTTATACACACTGCTTTTTCTATGATACAGCTTCTTGAGCTAGAGACAATCAAAACCTATCGCTGATGAGGTCCTCCATTCGCATAGAAATTATGAATTCATTCCACACTTGAGAAAATTTGGCAATATTCTTTCTCACGGATGATGGATCCTGTCATGTAAAATCATTTTCATTAGCCAAATACAGACGGTGAAAAAAAAAAAGAAATAGGAACTCCACACAGTAACTGAAGTTTCATACATCAAATAGAACTCTGTAGAACAGTGACCAAAATTGGTACTACCTCATCCTTTTTGTTGGCACCATTGCCTGGTGGCATGAGACGATCACTGAAAGCTGAGGGCACAGCTTGAAATCTAGACCGCAACATTCCAAGTGTTCTTATCTAACGAAATGATATAAAGCAATCATGAGGTAGAGGAATTATTGAACCTAATTGGGATGGTTGTTCAAGCACACAACCATAAACGAAATGTTAAACATTCCTTAAACCCAAAAGGATATCAGACTGATGGGTATATTTACCAAACCATATCTTATGCCAATTTAATTAACATCAATTTTTCCAGTGTGAAAAGAGGTTTCATCACTAACCTCACCCAGATGGCTGAAGGCCCCATGTATCCCACCAAATAGAGTAGAAAAAATTGCATACCATATTTGTGCATCCATAAAATAAACCTACACACCAAATTGTACATAACAAAATGGCATAAATTATATTTACAAACAGAAGAATCGTATTTTAGATGAGAAGGAAAAACATAAGAAGAAGAGAAAAAATCCCCTTACAGTTTCACTCACCAGAACAATTGGTGCCCATATTGCGATCACGACACCAATATTGTGTGTTACTAAAACAGTAACAAGATGCAAGTACAGGAATCAGCCACATGAAAAAAAAGTGGGATTAGTATCAGGTAAATAAAAGGAGGTTGAGGCCTAACCATGTGGAAAGAATTCATGCCATTGATAATTATCAATAGACATCTCCATAATAAGCTTCGTTGGTTCCACTAGAGGCAATATCTGACAATAGAACACATAAATTAGAGCCTGAAATGTAACTGACAATAGAACACATTAATTAGAGCCGGATATGCTTCAAAAATCATTGAAAAAGTGATTTACATATAAACTGAACGATGATTGTCGAAAGTTTAACAGAGTACCATGGGGAAGAAATGATTAATAACAATTCTACTACTTTTTACCATCAATTTGGTATTTACACGTCGTAATTTTTGTAAGTGATTATGTTTAACAATTTGTTATTTCATAATAATAATAATAATAATAATCATTATCATCATCATCATCATGTATAAATCCGGTTATCTACAAAGATTCACTGTTTCACGGTTTTTGAGGTTAATCTCATATTTTATATTCAGGAAAAAAAATTTCCTTGTTAGATTATAGTAGATTTCAATCTCCAAAAGCATCTCAAATAAACGATCAGAAAAATAAAAATTGCACAGTATAGAAAAGGTTCCATATAAATGTGCAGGAAAAATTGTAGTTTATTATTTTTATTTTTAGAACCAAACTTTCAACAAATATATCCGATCATTGAACCGTGTTTTTCTCTAATGTTTAGGTGTGTCACTCTTACTATTAGCTGCCGGAAAAAAGTTTGAAGCTTTAATCCTTAAAGAACTAAAGAGGTTAAAAATTTCAGGTAGACCAGTAGAGCTGAGGATTCTTCACCAAGTTTCCATATTTTTCACACTACTTTTAAGAAAAAAACTCAAGAGAACGAACTCCATTATATTGCCCGGTCATTCTCAATTGCAGCGTTGAATAATGTTCTTTGCATATTCTGCCTCCAGTTTTCCATCATTGTGCCATCTTTTATGATAATTATGAGAACCAATTTGGTATTTTGTCCACAAATGACATTATCCATATAAGAAATTTTCAACCCATACTGGCAATGATTCTAGTCTTTTTTTAATTAATCAATCTAAACATGTGGCTGAACAGATGCAACGTGCATGCAGATGGATGTGCTTGTATCGAAAGTAAAAGTGCATATATGTGTTGGCCACATAGGGAATTGCTTTTTAACTTAAACTTCTAGCAGTCCAAATTCCACTCAATAACAATGGGTAAAAAGCACATAGCAGCTGAACAATAGACTATAATGTTATCCTTTTAACCAAACAGTGGAGTACACTTGCCTCAACATAGTAGCTGAATGCGAGCTTGCTGACTAGCAGCATGATCCAAAAGAATGTATATCTGAACATACAAGAAGCAAGAAGCACATTGAATTATATACCAGCATAAACAATAAAAACATGGATATTCTTTATTCTTAGAGAATGCCAAGATATGCGTCTACGTTATTGAACCTACAGAATTTCCCTTAACAGTTAACTAACAATTTTGTTTAAATAAAAAATATATACATATACATATACATATACATATATATACATACATATACATATATATATGTATTGTACTATTTATTTTGTAGCTTTGGTTTCTGTATTTTATCTATTTCCTATGAGTAATTTTCCTATGCATATTTATTAGAGATTTTTACAACCATATATTGAAATAACAGAGAATAATTCTTATTCTTCGTCAGAATAGATCCTAAATTTATTAAATATTGTGTGGGAAGCCATGCAGCAAAGTCAGAAAACCACAGCACCCCCAGCCCCCAGAGGTCCTCTTTCAGAATATGGTGCAGAAAACTTAAAGATGAAAGCTTCCTTACTTCAGAAGCGAAAACATGTCTTCATGCATGCCTCTTCCTATGTACAACTTTGGCTGCAGTTTGGTAAACAAAGTTTGTAAAGGATAATCAAATCAAGAGAAAAAGAGGTTCAAAACAAAAGAAGAAATAAAGGAACACATGAACAGCAATTAGGGGAAAAAAGGGTAATCCCTAATGAATGCTAACATGCTTACTTGAGCCCACCACATAAGAAGAGTGATCATCCAAAAGTTAGAACGCTCCATGGTTCTTCGTAAGGGTGGAAGGACAAACAGTACAGCAGCAAGTATATTGGGTATCAAATAAACTGCAACTGCATAATTATAAAATGGCTGGTTTGTCCAATCTCCAGCCCAACTGCTAAAAAATCTCTCAAGTTCCGTCGGGTTCTGCAATGAACTAAAGTAAAAAATTGGCAGAACCACGACCCAAAAAGCAGCCACCACAAATTTCAAGAGGTATCGCACAATTTGAGTGATCTTTAAGCCTTTCCATGCATTGAAGCTAAGAACTATATCCAGAGTGGCTGCATGACATGAACATAGAAAATAAGAAGGCAACAAGAAAATAAATTTAGCCTGTAGCATTTCCTAAATAATAATAATAATAATAATAATAATAACAATAATAATAATAATAATACTAGAGAGAGACAAGAATCTTTTATTGAGATTCAAAAATGTCGAGATATTGTCTTTAAAAGGAAAACCGTGTGGACACTTATGTGATCCCTGATTTTATGTAATCCCTGTTTTATGTAATCCCTGTTTTTATGTAATCTCTGTTTTTTAGGGATTAGTTGAGCTGTATATTTGGTGTATACTATTGTTAGGAAGTTTCCTATTTTAGTGAGATAGCAAACGTGTATATAATAGGTGTTTTATGTATTTTCTGATAACATGGAATTACAACCAGATTTTTCTATTCTCTACATGGTATCAGCGCTCTAGGATCGTTCCTGGAGATTTTATTTTTTCTGACCCTCTTGTTCAATCCGATTCCTCCACATCTTTTTTTTTTTTCCAACCAATCAGCCATGTCTGAAACCACTCAAACTAGTCCTGTCTCGGATGTGCCTTCAACCGAGAATTCTGCAGTAGTTTCAACAGGTGATTTGCAGAATATACAAGCAGCGTATCGTCTAAATGGAAGGAATTATCTGAAATGGACACAGCTGGTTCGTACGTTCTTGAAAGGAAGAGGCAAACTGAGTCATTTACTTGGAACAGGACCTGCAAAAGAAGACCCGAAGTTTGTTGCTTGGGAGGAACAGGATTCGCTAGTGATGACCTGGTTGTGGAATTCGATGATTCCAGAAATAAGCGACACATGTATGTTCCTTGGTACAGCCAAGGAAATTTGGGATATGGTTCAACAAACCTATTCTAAAGTTCATGATGCTGCCCAAATTTACGAGATAAAGACAAAAATCTCTACGACTAAGCAAGGAACCCGCACGGTCACAGAATATTCCAGCCTCTTGCAAGGCTTATGGCAAGAGTTGGATCATTACCAGTGTATTGAGATGAAGTGCAGCTCAGATGCAGCAATTCTTAAGAGGTTCGTTGAAAAAGACCGTATTTATGATTTCCTTGCTGGTCTTAATATTGAATTTGATGCTGTAAGGGTACAGATCTTAGGAAAAGAGGATCTGCCATCTCTAAATGAGGCCATTTCAATAGTCCGGGCTGAAGAAGGAAGGAGTGTTATGCTTGAGGCACAGGCTGCGGATGGATCTGCCCTAGTGACAAAATCTGCTAAAAGTAAAGACTTTGTCACGTTACAGCCCAGTGAAGGATTCAATAAGCAGGCTGACTCATCAAAACCTCTCAACAAGCAGTCAAAAGACTCCCTCTGGTGCAGCTACTGCAAAAGACACCGCCATACGCGAGAGACATGCTGGAAAATCAATGGAAGACCTCCAAATATGAGCAGGAATTTTTCCAATAGGACTGAAAGTGAACGAGGACAAGCACATGTGGCTAATACTCATCCAACTAGCGAAGAAAATCCACAAAGTTCAGTTTCTGAATTGAGCAGAGAAGACATTGAAAGGTTAAAAAATTTTTTGGGATCACTTGAAAAAACTTCCACGGCAGGTACATGCTCATTAGCCTTTTCAGGTATTTCTCTCTCTTCTTTTACTTCTAATGTTTCGGATAAAGTTTCTCCCAACATATGGGTAATTGATTCTGGAGCTACCGACCACATGACATGTTCCTCTCACAAATTTATTACCTATACTCCATGCTCTAGCCATAGGAAAATAACAATTGCTAATGGATCCACCATTACTGTTGCGGGACAAGGGGATGTTTACATCAATAATAGCCTAACTCTAAAAAATGTCCTCCATGTTCCTAAACTCTTTACAAACTTGGTTTCAATTAAAAAACTCACTAAGGATTCTAATTGCAGTGTGACCTTTTTTCCATCTCGTTGTGAGTTTCAGGAACTGGGCACGAAGAGGATGATTGGACATGCTAGTGAAAGGGATGGTCTTTACCATTTGGAAGAACCAAGTGGAAGTGCTAAAGTTGAGAGTTCTCGCCCTTTATCATTCCTGTCCGAGTCAGTCATTTCTAATAAAGACAAAATATGGCTTTATCATCGTCGTTTGGGTCATCCATCATTTAGAGTTCTTAAGTTTATGTTTCCTTCGTTATTCAAAGGGTCTTTGGTTGAAAGTTTTCATTGTAGTGATTGTGAAATTGCTAAACACAAGCGTTCTTCTTTTCCAACAAGTAATACGAAAACTTTTGTTCCTTTTTCTCTTATTCATAGTGACATTTGGGGGCCATCCACAGTTCCTAATGTTTCAGGTGCAAAATGGTTTGTGTCATTTATTGATGATTGTACCCGTGTGACATGGATATATCTTATGAAAAATAAATCTGATGTTGGCACAATTTTTCCCAATTTTTACAATATGATCAAAACTCAATTTGACGTTAGCATTAAGAGATTTCGATCTGACAATGCTAGGGATTACTTCAATCAGTTCCTCTCTCCATTTTTCCAAAAAGAAGGAATCATTCATGAATCCTCTTGTGTTAGCACACCCCAACAAAATGGAGTGGCTGAGCGAAAGAACGGTCACCTCCTTGCCATCACAAGAGCATCCTTGTTTCACAAAAATGTTCCTAAACATTTTTGGGGAGAAGCCGTCCTAACTGCTGCTCATCTCATAAATAGACTACCAACAAGAGTTCTTGATTTCAAAAGCCCAATGGAAACTCTCACAAAATTCTTCCCGAACTTCAATACCTCAAATAATCTCACTCCACGGATTTTCGGCAGCATTGCTTTTGTTCATGTTCATTCGCAAAATAGGGGAAAACTTGATCCACGTGCTCTGAAATGTGTCTTTGTTGGCTACTCTTCCACTCAAAAAGGGTACAAATGCTTCCACCCCCCATCACGGAAGTTCTTCATCTCTGCTGATGTTACATTTGATGAAATAGAGTCATATTTTCAAAATTCCTATCTTCAGGGGGAGAATTTGAGTGAAGATAGGGATAAAGATCAGTTTCTTCTTGAGTTTCCTATTCAGTTTGAGTCTACAAATATTGAGTCAACATTGACACCTGCACCTGACTCACCTGTCTTGTCCTCTATTCAGCCCGATTCCAACCCTACTGAGCCAACATCAATTGTCAATTCTCCTACTCATTCACCCAGGTCACATGGAATGATAAAGGAAACGGGGAATCAAGACACTACACAGCCACTACAAGTTTATTCCAGGAGGCGAATACCGGACTCTAGACATGAGCATTTTCAATCGCCTATTCGAGCTACAGTTCAAACACCTGAGATAACCCTTAGACCTTCTGAGACCACCACACAGTCACCTATCTCTGAGGAACCAGCCAATAAAACCATCGAGCCAAATGACTATGACATACTGATTGCACTCAGAAAAGGAACCAGAGCCTGCACAAAACATCCATTATACCTATTCATGTCCTACCAAAACTTGTCCCAAAGTCATAGAGCCTTACCTAGCAATCTACATTCAATTCCCATTCCTAGAAACTTAACTAAAGCGTTAGGAAATAAGAAGTGGGAGAATGCTGTGAAAGTGGAAATGGAAGCTCTTGAACGGAACAAAACTTGGGACTTGGTCAAGATGCCAGAAGGAAAGAAGTTAGTTGGGTGCAGATGGGTGTTCACAGTAAAATACAAGCCAGACGGTTCGGTGGAGAGATACAAGGCAAGATTGGTTGCAAAAGGCTATACTCAAACTTATGGTATAGACTACCTCGAGACATTTGCTCCAGTTGCAAAAATGAATACAGTTCGGATCCTCTTGTCATTAGCAGCTAATTTTGGATGGAGCTTACAGCAATTCGATGTAAAAAATGCATTCTTACATGGTGATCTTGAAGAGGAGATTTATATGGAAGTTCCCCCAGGATTTGAATCAAAAGATGGGATGGTGTGCAAGTTGAAGAAGGCTCTATATGGACTTAAACAGTCCCCAAGGGCCTGGTTTGGAAGGTTCACAAAGGTGATGACTACCTTGGGTTACAAACAAAGTCAAGGCGATCATACTCTATTTGTGAATCACTCAAATTCAGGGGGAGTGACTGCATTACTGGTGTATGTTGATGATATCATAGTGACAGGTAATGATGTTGAAGGGATGCAAAAGTTGAGGCAGTACTTGAAAAAAGAATTTGATATTAAAGAACTTGGGAAATTGAAATATTTTCTAGGTATTGAAGTGGCTCATTCAAAGCAGGGAATTTTTATATCACAACAAAAATATGTATTAGATTTGTTGAAAGAAACAGGAAAATTAGGGTGCAAACCAGTTGATACACCAATTGAGGTCAATCACGGGTTATGTGAAGCTCCTGAAGACGCAGTTGTGGACAGAAATTCCTATCAAAGACTTGTAGGGAGGTTGATTTACTTGGCACATACGAGACCTGATATTGCATTCGCCGTGAGTGTTGTTAGTCAGTTTATGCATAATCCTAAGGAAATGCATCTCAAGGCTGTGCACAGGATCCTACAATATCTTAAGGGAACTGTTGGGAGAGGAATCTTGTTCAAAAAGGTAGGAAGCATGTCGTTGGAGGCCTACACTGATGCTGATTATGCAGGTTCTTTAGTTGACAGAAGGTCAACCTCGGGTTACTGCACATTTCTAGGAGGCAATCTTGTGACGTGGAGGAGTAAAAAACAGAGTGTGGTGGCAAGGTCAAGTGCGGAATCTGAGTTCAGGTCAATGGCACTTGGGATATGTGAGCTTTTATGGTTGAAAATAATTTTGGAAGACTTGCGTATTAAATGGGAAGGTCCTATGCGGTTGTATTGTGATAACAAGTCAGCCATTAGTATCGCTCATAACCCAGTTCAACACGATCGAACAAAGCATATTGAAGTGGACAGACACTTTATAAAGGAAAAGTTGGATAGCGGCCTAATTTGCACACCATTCATCTCAACTAAAGATCAATTGGCCGATGTATTTACAAAGGGACAACCGAGCACTGTCTTCCAACGTATTGTCAGCAAGCTTGGAATGAAGAATATCCATTCACCAGCTTGAGGGGGAGTGTCGAGATATTGTCTTTAAAAGGAAAACCGTGTGGACACTTATGTGATCCCTGATTTTATGTAATCCCTGTTTTATGTAATCCCTGATTTTATGTAATCTCTGTTTTTTAGGGATTAGTTGAGCTGTATATTTGGTGTATACTATTGTTAGGATAGTTTCCTATTTTAGTGAGATAGCAAACGTGTATATAATAGGTGTTTTATGTATTTTCTGATAACATTGAATTACAACCAGATTTTTCTATTCTCTACAAAAAATTATGCACATATAACTCGACCAGATATAGTTGGTATAAATGCTAGTGGTTGCTGTATCAGAACTTAGAATGAACAAATAACTGATACCAGCAGCTATGAAACAGAAGTCTCTTTTATTCACACTAGCACAAGAAACTAGCTCCACACTAAAAATTCGTAGGCAAAGAAATTAAATATGCACCTGTAACGTATCACCTTTACCTTGTAAAAAATTCAGGAAAGCAGACGTGATGAAGATGCTTAAAACACTTCTGAAGATATCTGCTTCAAAGAAAGCCACAATAGAGCCAGAATGGCTCCATGCAACAATGACCAAGGCCTGAAAAAGAAAAAAAAAAAAATGTGCGCGCTTATGTGTGTATATATATACATATATATAGACATGTGCATACAATGAGGAGCAATCTTTAAGGAGAAAGGCCAAAAACTGAAAAAGCAAAATGCAACAACCTCACTTGTATTTTAAGTCAAACCTCCCTTTGGTTTCTTAGGTGGAAAATTATTGGTGAAGCCGGTTCGTGATAGAAATATATTCAAGTCTTTCCAAACAATAATGAATATGGTCGAGATAATATAACTCCTCAAACCATCTCCATATTTTCGTTAAATTCTAGAAGTTCCAAAACTATCCTTGCAATAAGTAAAGGCGTCTCTCTTTACTAACAAAGATATCCTAATATAAAGGTTGACTAAACTCTCAAGTGAATTACTACTGCCTATTATCCATCCAGTATCTCAAATGCTTCTCACAAAGGTAAATCTCGTACCTTTCCCATCATGCTGAAGTCCAATGCCATCAGTCAACCATACGTTGAAGGATAATATTTTTTTTTTTTTTTTACATTTGTTCTTCTTGTAATAGTAATGCAAATCTATATTTTCTTTTTTTGCTTCCAATAGAAAAGAACAAAGACTGCATATTTTAAGAAGGATACCATTCTAATTTCAGGTGCATGTCAAAGATGTATGTAGCTACAGGAAGTTTGTTGAACATTAAAGTACTTTACTTAAACAAAAAGCACTACCTGGAAAGCCAATATAAAGAATACCCACATCCGATCAAAATTTCTGTAGAGGTGCAAAAATGTGCGGACTTCCACAAAATTTGTTTTAGGCTTCCTCCTACCACTAGCAGCTTGATTCAGTCTCTGCTAAAAATGTATGATGAGCATCACATTTTCTCTTACATGAAAATATTTTCGACTGTAATGGAAGAGAGAGATGGAAAGAGGGTACCTCATTTGCAGGTGGTGGTCCATCTGAATGCCTGAAAAAATCCGCTTTAAGATTCATAGGCCAACGTAGGCTGCTAAAACATTTTGGAGACCTGAAAACGGAATAGATTTTTAGCAATTCACCTCTGCAGAAGTATGAAAGCAGACTTTATTATTCAAAGATACTCACCAAAAGTACTCGTTGAGATCATCATAGTTTCTCCAACTTGAGTGACTTGCTTTTCCTCCTTTATTTCTCCTTGCTTCCTTTGCAAAGAACAAAATAGTATTTTAGACACAAAAATCAAACATAGCTTCAGGTAATAACTAAACAGCAGTACATTGTCCATTTTACTTTTTGCAACACTTCATATATAGGGGTGATGACAGTCCTCAAAAAATACTCTTCATCACGTGCTTCATTTTGATATGTGTCTCCAGAACTGACATTGTCGTAAAGAATCTTGTATACCTCCTTCGCCATCTTCCACAATTGGGAGAATAGATTATTGTTAGGAAAAATTTTCTTCAAAATATACGAGTATTCCAATTCAGGATAGTAACCATGTACCACGGACAAGTGTAACTCGATTACTATAATCTAACAAAAACTTACATTATGGAATATGTAGCATAAGCATTCAGGCATGAACCGAATATTTGAAGCTTCACCCCATATAAGAAGATAAAGTGCAATATAAATAAGTTGCAGTTGTTGGTTTTCAGTAACTTGCGGAAAACTGTGAAGCAAAAGGTAAAAGAACTCAAGAAAATCAAATGGAAGTTAAGTACTCAAGTTAGAAAATAAAATACTAAGTTGAATATAATCTGCTGAGCACTAGAAAGGGCTTTAACTATGTCTTTGAAAAGCATCCAGATTGCTCACCTAAGACATGATTTACAGTGCAAATAATGACACCATGACCGGTAATTTTTAAAAATAATGTCCACCAACTGATGTACAGTGCCACTTGCCAACTGCAATAAAATTATAATCAATCAGCAGGTGATAGAAAGAAATGCAAGTTCAGACTACTATCTAACAGACAGCATAAAACTCAAAACAGAATAAATAAACCACAAGAGTGTCACGAAGGGAAAGGGATCTACTTGGGTATAATCCGCGGGAGTAGTCCTCTTCCTTCCATCAATATTTGCAAGAAGCAATATCAAGTGTTCTCTCTGATTTGCTACATTTCCTTTCTTCATATCCCAAGTTTAAACACGACAATACAGTTAGATATTTTTTGAATAAGTAGAAAGCTTTATTAAAAAGGAAAAGAAAAAAGTTATTACAAACTAAAACATAAAAAGCCTAATTAATAAAGAAAACCCGAATTCAAAGCAAACAAAATGGAAAGTAAGCACCTTAAAAAAATCCTAGTATTTTCTCATTTTAAAACTCCTCCCAATACGAGCTCTAAACTCATAGGACAGCCTTTTCTTCTCTGCATTCTTTCTGAATTTAGCAAGTTTGGCCAATTTTTCCCAAGAACCCGAGGCAACAATTTCCATCTCCTTCTAAACAAGAATGTGGTTATTGATTTCTGGAGTGTTATTCTCTTTAAGATTTCCATTAGATTGACTATACAGTTAGATATTAGTGTTTCCCTCTCCAAAAACAAAAACAAAAATAAAAATAAAAATGATAATGAAAAGACTGCTAACCAAAATTCATCATGAGTGTTCGAAAGGGTGTTGCTAACCATGGATAAGACATCCAGATCTTACACACAAACGAATTAATACATAGATCAATTAAATCAGTGTGCAGATATCACTATATCAGCATGATAGTTCAACGCCGTATAAAACTATTATCTTGTTTGCATCAAGAACTCATTATGGATGGAAAAATAACCTTCACCAAATGCCTTTACAAATAAATTTAAGAGGGAAAATCTATTTTCTCTTAAAGGAGCCACTTCTGTGGGCAGAGCATGGAACCTGACCAAGGGCTACACCAATAAGAAAAATTAAGCCCTAGTTTGCTTCTAGAACATTACTTTATAGTTAAAATTTATTTCAGTTGGCATCACGCTAAACTTGATGATTGTTTCCCTTGGTTAAATTTCAATATTATTCATCAAAATTTTTATCATTATAGGGGAACTAAATCAGAAGAGTGGGTGATATTCGTACAAAAATGTATGAAATATTAGGTAGTATGGGGGGAAATGCCTCTTGTAACAAGGGAGTATGGCAATGCTGAAGACTTTTGGGTTGATAGTTAAAAGCATGACAATGCAACAAAAGTATCTTCTCGTGAATCAAGACCATAAGGTTAAATATAAGGGTTTTAAAAGTAAATGGCCTTTTTTTAAGCCTTCTTTTAGTGAATGAACCAAGTTTTGTTAAATTCGGAAATTGGCCGGCTTTATAAATGATTGGCCATTAACTTGGTGGTCCATCACTATTTGACTTGATGGTCTATCCACCAATATCATTTAGAAATTAACCAATGTCAATCAATAATTTACCAGTCCAACAATGACAACCCATCGGTATACCAGTGTTTGACCATTGTAAAACTCAACAAAAAAAGAAACGCCTTTTTTGACTAAAACATAAAATAAAAGTTCCATTATTAATTAAAGGGATGGCCAAAACTGCTATAGAATAAATCAAAATTCGTGGGGGGTAGGGGCACAGGCATTTGATAATTACTATCACACGATAACCATATTTCTTGAATATTATATTAATTGTACATTCAAATTCCAAACTACTCAAACCACAGGTTGTTTAATTACGCTGAATTCTTTCCTCAAACTTGAAGAAAGGAAGGGGAAAGGGACAAAACTACCTGGATCTTGGAAATATAAATCGGCAAATTAGGCCATGTTAATACTAGTGTTTAAATTGCTGGCATAGAAGGGCTAAATAGAGTTCCTGACTAAATCAACAAGTTTCCTTTCATTTTATCACTTTTTTTTTTTTCCATCAGCACCTAGTGTTAAAAACAATTAATGCCTTTCTCCAAATCATAATTCTTTACACTTAACTTTTGTGTACCTTTTATACTACAAGTGCAACCTATGGTTCCGTTTTCTATATTTTGAGTCTTTTCGTTATTTGCAATAGAGCACACTAGATTGTGCATTTCTTTTTTCAATGCTCTGCTCATAAAAGATTTAGGTTTAGGCTCAACCCCAAACTGAGGTCTTTGTATGAGATGCTCTTTTTGGGAGAATCCAAATATTACTAAATGTCCTTTCATCAAATCAAAGATGGTGCAGCCGGAACTCAATACAGCAGACCACCTTTAGGACCAGGCAGTGACAACATTTAGGGCCAGCAGGTGACACATGAGTATGAGACCTGAAGCTCAACGGCCTGTGAGGAGTAGATGAAACTGAAAACTTAAATGCACAAAAGGATCAAATTACCTGAAACCCGAACATAGCTGAAAGCCAATCAAGTATATCATTCACAGGTCCAAC
Source organism: Artocarpus heterophyllus (assembly GCA_025403435.1). Taxonomy (NCBI): domain Eukaryota; kingdom Viridiplantae; phylum Streptophyta; class Magnoliopsida; order Rosales; family Moraceae; genus Artocarpus; species Artocarpus heterophyllus. The sequence continues at coordinate 25,337,253 of CM046348.1, read as the reverse complement.
CCGCTCTGTAGGCACTGTTCTATTGTCGTTGGGTCCAGTGACTGGAAACTGAATTTTGGGCTTTGGAAGATCATCTACATTGCGCAGAGTGTGAATCGCTGCTTTGATCTAGGCATCATGAGAATATAACAGTAGAAACAAAAAAAAAAATAAAAAATTACTTAATTGAGGTAGTCTGATAGCAGAAGGGAGAAAAAGATCATAGTTATAACATACTGCAAATGTACTACCTCTGGAAGTTCCATAATTGCTGGTTTGACCCCAACAGCATACAATGGAAGAATGTTATAATGTGTATACTGGTCCCTTTTCTTCATGACATCATCAGCAATTCTTTGTGTCTAGAATTAAAAAAAAAATTGTCAAACAACTATATAATCAGAACCTTTTACCCGAAACATGCTTTTGAAACTTGGAGCTATGACACCATCATCAATGAAATCAAACCTGTGGATCGATCTGATTTGTAGGTACCACAGTCTTCAGCACATCATAGAGTACTGTTGCAATCTGACAAATCCTAGCCATCTCCTCCCTTCAAATGTCAAAAAAGAACACCAAAAATATTGTTTAAAAAAAAATAAAAAGATAAACAATGCACGTCTTCAAAACTCAAAATTAAGCCTCACGGTTTTTTTGTATATTCTCCCTCTTTGATATTCTTATCATAGTACTGATGGTAAAACAACCAAATCTCTTTCGGATCGTTTCCAGCAAGCATAGGTGTTGTTTCTTCTTCTTCCTGCAACAACGTTCAAAAATTATTTAAAATGAATATTAGAATCTGTAACATTTGGTATGATTGTTAGCAACAAAATTGAATTAATTTTATCGTAGAAGCTTGTGAACAGTCTAAAGAATCACTTTTGGCGATGGACCGATTTGAAATTTTTTCATCCTAATCTTACATGTTTCTCCTATTAAAAAATAAATTAATTAATTAATTAACCAAGTATTATCAGACAACTATCTAAGCTGAAAGAAAGTATAAATTCAATGTAGTTTCTATTTGCTCCTTGTTTCTTCAATGTAGTTTCTATTTGCTCCTAGTTTAAGAAAGTAACAAGAGGTCTTTTGCACAGACACTTGCCTTCAGATCTTGATCGAGAGACTAGTATTATTTTGCTCATCTTCACTGTGGATGTTACCAACTTCCATTTTAAGGACTTCTTACCAATAAAGTAAGTTGAATCGTCAAATGAAGCTAAATACAGGGGAGTTTTTCTTTATTTTATAAAAGAAACAAGAATTTACAAGAATCACCTAAGACTAGAAGGCTAAAGAAAGAAATTATCGAACAAAAATCAATGGTGTACCCTTTCAAGCCTGTGCAAGAGATATGTCTTAAACTGGCGAACACTACGTCCACTTGACGTTGGATCCATCTTATGGGCCTTCTCCAACGCATGGAAGCGGCCTAATTGAATTGAAAAAAAATATACAAGGGTCAGAACAAGTCAATCTTCAACCACTCAACCATGCATAAACCACCACGGATTCTATAAATGAACGCAGAATGCACCCTGATAGGCCCAAACAGTTGGTACGAGAAATATATCTAGTTACAACAGAAGCTAGGCAAAAAATTGTAATCGTGTCAAACATTCTAAGAAATTATTGAGATTTGAGAAATCACTTTTCCCACTCAGTTGTGCTTATGGTCAACATGTTCTTTATCGTTATATGGGATTGGGCTAAATTTTGCGCAGCTCTATGGGTTCATGGCGAGAATGATTTTGAATTTGATAGTGTGTTTCTCTCTGATCTTGTTAGGAACTGGGATTCCTTTTTGTGACGCCAGTAAGACATTATATGATTATAGAGCAAAAATAGCAGAAACAAAACAATCAAAGACGCTGTCAATAGACATCTAGTCTTATTGTGAAATGACCAAACGAAGCTTAATTCGGGAACTCGGAAAGAAAAAACGAAAATTTAAGCCTAATTAAGAATAGAAAGAAAAAGAATTAAGAGACAGAGAAGAAGAAGCATACAAAGGTATGCGACCCTAGGATTTTCCTTCTGGATCTCATTGGCGACGCGGAGAATCGGAGCGATAGAGGCCAAGGAGGAAGGTACGAGCTCACTATCAATGGCGGCGCTGTCCTCGTTGGACAAATCCACCATCCGCGTCGGCATCCTCGTCATCCTCCTCGACAGCGTCCTCGGCGGGCCCACATCGTTCTTCGTCCCGCTCGAGCTCGCCATTCCCGAACTTTCCCCTGAATTCCACCACTCTCTCTTCGTCTTCTTCTTCTACTACTTCTTCTTCTTCTTCTTCGTTTCTCTGTGTCAGAAGCTCTGGCGAAAACCAGAATTTCGGTGATCATCTTTGTTGAATTCGTGGTTTGAAATTTATATTTTGTCAGAAAAGGGCGATGGATACTTTGGACGAGAAGTGGGATAAAGTGGGATTTTTGTTGCACTGATAGCAAGAAAAGAATTTGCAGTCAGAAATTTTTTTTTTATTTGTGTATACTTTTGTAGAGGTTTTGCTTTTCTTTTTCTTTTTTTTTTTTTGTTCTTATTCTTCTGTTTTTCAGTCACGAAAGGGACAATGAAGATAGAACTGCAACCGAGAGCTTTTTCGCTTTCTTCTTTTTTGTTGAGGTTTCTTCTGAAGGGAGAGAGAGGTTGTCTCGCCCTCGAAGTTAGGGAGCAGGAGTTTTGCTTAGGACGATGGGGTTGGCCACTTTTTGACCGTCGTGGAACTTATATAGTATGGAAATGTAGGAGAATGACGTGTCTCCCCCAGTGGGCCCCGCTGACTCATTACGGTCATAATACTGTTTACTTTTTTTTTGCCCTTTTGTTTTTATTTTTAAGATTATTAATACCAGTGTGTTCTAAACTTTAAGATCTCGCATCTTATTTTTTATGCTTTAAAAATTATCATTTTATCGTCTAAATTTTTAAAACTTTTCACTGTGTCCCATGAACTTTAAAAATCACCACTTTATCCTTTGAACTTTTAAAGCTCTTAATTTTGCTCCCTAAACCTTCGATTTTTTGTTCAAATAAGCGGAATTATGCTTACGTGATTAGCACATAAATAACCTGTAAAGGTAAAAATGAGATTTTATCCCTCAATATGCAAATCATATAGGCTTAATTCCGTCTATTTGAATAGAAAATTGAAGTTTTATTGGATAAAGTGAGGAGTTTTAAAAGTACAAGGGACAAAGTGGTGATTTTTAAAGTTCAATGGACAAAATGAGGTGTTTTAAAACTTTATGGGCAAAGTAGTCATTTCTAAAGTTTAGAGGGCAAAGTTAGAGAAGCTACAAAGTTTACGGGTTATTAGTATTAATAACCCTTGTTTTATTTTTCTAATATATAGCCTCTACTTAGAACATCAATTAAAACTGATAGGTTAGAACCAATACTAGTTGGAACCAATAAAATAAGTTTGAACCATGATTTTTTAGTTGTAACCAACATCTGGTTGTTTGTTAAAATGTTGGTTTGAACCAAAAATAGTGGAAAACCACCTTTTGGAGTTTGAACCAAAAATATGGATTTGAACCATAAGTTGTAGTTTGAACTGGTGTTTGATATGTTTGAACCAAAATATTGGTTTGAACCATAATGGATTATGTTAGCTTGAACTAGTATTTAGTATGTTTGAACTAAAAATGTTGGTTGGAACTAAAACCCTCAGTTTCAACTTATTGGGCTTAACATTAGTTGTACTAACGATGGGTCAAAGTGTGACACCCGTTATTCTCCTAACGGGTATTGAGGTAATTAAATTAATTTTTAGTGTATAAAAAAAATTGCTTCATTTAAATTTATTTTATAATATTTATTTTTATCTATTTTTAAATTTTCTAAAATTCTCCTATATTTATTTAGTATGATTACTAAAAAGTCTTAGAACTTCTAATAAATCTCAAAAATGTCATATTGGCATTATGTGTGTTAAAGTCTTTAGATGACACATAAGGATATCTTTTCCAACTACTCTTGACCCTCATTTTCTTTATTTCCTCCGTGACATGCTTCAACATGTCTCCTCTATAATTGTTTCTATCACTTCTCTTCAAAGACTTCATCTTTTCTTTCTTTCTCTTCCACGGTTCCCACACTCTTCTTCTCATTTCTTTGCTGAAGCAAAATACTTAGAGAACTTCTTCAAGGCAGCCATAAAAATCAGCCACCATCACCTCCATTTGAGCAAGAATTTCAGTCATACCGAAGTAAAGGAACCTGTTTTGAAGCCATTTCAAGCTTCCAACTAACCATAATCCGAGGTTAGAATCTTATGAACAAATTTAATCTTTCATTTATAAATTTTCTTTTATACTAAAGGATTATTCAAATTTGCGTTCTTAAACCTAAGTATATGTTTGTTGCTATTTTGGAGCATATGTATGAAGTCTAAGTGTATATGCCCTAGACAGAAAATTTATATTGTTAAACTTTGTAATACCTCTATGGGCAGTGGTTATTTCTTGAAATTCTAAGATTAAATTAAAATGAATTTTATGAATTGGTTTGCATATTTGAAAAGTAGCATCCTAGGCTTTCTAACGAGCTATCATAAACCTAAATCGGAGTTGTATTTTATTTTCTAAGAATTATTCAATTTTTGTATTGGAAACTAGTAAATCTGCCAGTTTGTTATGGTATATCAGCTGCTAACCTGAACCAAGAACCCATCTTTGCTCACCACCTAATTCTTTAATGTCTTGCAACATTTCCAATATTATCCTAAGTGATTGATGAATCTTATTAGGGACTAAAACATATAGATTACTTGTTCATATTTTATATTGTGTTAAGACAAAAATTGTTTACTGTGGTATTCAAAAGAGATTTGTATAAAAGCTTTAATGGCATACTAGTAAGATAGGTTTACACATGATTTATTTATGAATGTAGTTGTATGTTGTGCTTTAGTTTTAATTGTCCTTATGCACGCCTTAGGATCAAGGGAGTATGGAGCTAACGTTAATTGATTCCAGGATTAAAAGATTGTTGATAAGCTTGAAAGGTAGGGATTCTATTACTCATCTTTTGTGAGGTTTTTATAGAATTAAAATTGATTGTTTTGCCGCAATATATATATCTATGTTGAACTAATATTATATGAGTATCACATATGAAACTATGACATGGACTCGTCTTGTATTGTACGGCGAGGAACATAATGAATTGACACATGTTATAAATTGAGAAGCATGATTAGAAAAACTAACTCTATTAATAATGATTCAATATAGAGAAATTGTGAGACATGAAGAGGGCGACGGTTACGTCCTTGGGCATGAATACCCTAAAAGGTAAAATAGGGGGAAGGCGATGACGCTTCCTTGGGTTGAAAGTCCCAGAACACACTGTACAGGAATCGATTTGGTGAGGACTCGGGGCTTGATGTCCCCTCACCGGAACACCCTTGGAATGTTTATAGGGTGATCAAGTGCGCCCATTTGGGTTTCGATGAGTTGAGTGATACTCAATTTAACATGGATACCTAGGAACATTGATGATTGGTAATATTTGTATAAATGTGTAATTATGACACTTGGTAACAATTAACTACGGTATCCATAAGATGTGATCATAATAAATCTCATAATCTGGAATATGATGTAACTTACTAACCATGCAGGTTTTAATGTGGTAATGATAAAAACCTAAAGGTGAGTAATGGCTTTCTCTACTGAGCATAGTGTCGCTCATTCCCTTATATTTTTATCTTTTCAGGACTCACTAAGTGTGAGGTGGCTACGAGAAATATAGTTGAGGAAGTGATGTAGCTATATTACATTGGGACTGCTTCAATTGTTGAGAATGTTCTTCATGATAATGTAAGCATCAATTGTTACTTTCTGTGACTGTATTACAATGTGTTGAGGGTTAAAATGATGATGACAACAGTTTATATTATTAAATTTAAGGTGCTACATTAAACTGTAGTTTATTTGTCGTTTATATTTTTATTTTTGAGTTGGGAGTTTTCATTTAAGTCCCGGGCAAATTTTATTTTTAAGGTTTTACTTTTATTATTTATTTTTATTTTATCTCATTAAAAACTGTTAACCCCCATATAGGGGCGTTACAGAATTTTTAGTATCAGAGCCTAGGTTCGGTTAACCTAGGGAGTGTAGCACCACTTTAAAAAAAAATATATTTTTGAGATGGTTTTGAAGTTGAATTTTCATTGTCATCATCAAAATGAACCTTCACATTGATTTATACAGTCTAGAAGGATGTAACATGGAAAGGCCATAAAATGAAAATATTAATAGTTATATGAGTACAATAATTATATAGAAGGAAAGTATTAATAGTTATGAGGGAATGATAATTATATGGAATGAGTTTATAAGTAGATTGCTTATGAGACATTCGTATAATATTTGGATCTATAAGCATATCTAATTCGTATAAACTATGAGAAATTCGTATAGATACGAGGATTTAAAAGCCTTTTGTCTCGTGAAAAACAATAAGAAATATAAGGCTTGATTTATTGATTTTAAAGTTTGACATAGATATGCCAATTTTTTTTTTTCGTAATTGATTCAAACCTAAGTAATGATTATGTGTGGATTCGATGGAGCACATAAGTGTCAATAACTTTTCTTGAAAGTTCTATTTATTTGAGGAATATGATATAAGTTGGGAATCATGGTATTGAATCTTGAGAGAGATAAATGTTAGACTTTTGGTCTGTTGAGACTGTGTAAAGTCTAGAATGCATGAATCTCAAAATTGGAATATTTTGTTACGTACATTGTATTTAAGTGTATCAGTGAATCTTTATATATAGATGCAATAGAAAAATGATCAATAGGAGTTTTCTTAAGTAAATCATAATACTTAAGGCACTTATAATAATTTTGGATAATTACGATAAAATGTTTAAGTTTTAGATGTTTAGATGTGAATCTTTTAGTTACCTAAGGTTTTATTATATGAGGAAATTATATATGGTATAAGTAGAATTGTGGGGATTGTAGATGTTCTTAAGTAGTAACATCAAGTGTCTTTGTTCATTGATATGGTCTATGTTGAAAGACGTAAATCGTATTGATTTCAAGGTTAGTCACATTCTAAACCCTTGGTAGTAATGATGATGAATCCATTGATAGATGTTGAGTATTATCAATAACATATGGGTGTATGCATTGTTCAATAAGGTTTTGACTAAAACAAAATTATTTGAGTTGCTGGATCATTCAGGAAGATCCTTGTTGTCGTTAAATTAGATTTGTTGTTCATAATTAACTTTATCTATAGTGGGCTTTAAATTGGGTTTAAGATTTATACAAATTGGTTTTCAATTTTATGTTTGTTATTTAACTCGTTCTAAATGTGTTAAGGCCCGAAACAACCTGACCATTTTCAACTAAGAACATTTGGGCCTAGTTCAAATCTTAAATCAGTTTGATTCACACTGTCTCTCCCATGTGGTCTCTATACGTGTCATATACAGTGGTTTAATCATTGTTTACATATACGTTTACTGTGCATAGGAGCTTATTTCTCCGAGTTCACTTTTTCTCTCTTAATTTGTTATTTTCTCTCTAAATCGCAAATCCTCTTCTTTTTCATTAGAAATTCTTCTTTTCCTCTAAAAGAAGAAGGAATTCTAGGATTCTGCAATTTACTATCTTAATTTTTCCTTTCTATTTACTCTTCTTTCATCTCATCATGGACCCAAAGTACCAACACATGAGAAAGTATTTCCCATCACTCTCCCAAAAGATTCTCAGAAAGAAATATAAGGCTAGAATTACTCGGTTGTGGATTCTTATGCGTTTTGGCATCCCTTGTGATGTGAGAATGTTGATAGAGGGGAAAATCCGTCCGAGTGACTTTAGTCAAGATGTCGGTTTACCAGGAACGGGTACCAGTTGTAGTGCAATGAAAAGAAGAGCCCGTGCCATCGTGGTCGCTTGTAACAAATGTGGAAGACAAAATTGTAACGGTAAATGTACTTCACCTGGTTATATGTCTACGAATAGAGAGGATAAAATAAGGTTTTGTAGGGATGGACTTTCAAAGGAGAACTTGGATAGCATCCATCCTCCTCTCCACGGTCACCCTAGTGGATATGTTCAAGGAGCTATTTTTAAACTCTGGCCTAAAGTTTATACAGAAAGACAACGCCTCAGGAATATGGTATTTCTAGATCCTGTTTGCCAAGCCATAAGAAAACTGGATGGGGAATAAGTCATCGCTCTATAAAGGTTATTTAGTCTTTACTTATTTGAAGCAGTTTTAGCTGATGTTCAACAGTTTGTGTTTTTCTTTTACTCAGAATATTTGCTTTTGTGTTTGAAATAATTGTGATTATTAGATTGATACAGTAAGTGTTAATATCTTATTTAATTCATGATTTTCTTAAATATATATATAATAAAATATATTATCTTATCAGACACGTTACATACGGTACAATAATATGTTTGAATTTTGAAAAGCTTATCCAGATATTTCAAGATTTGTGTCTCAAATTTCAAAAGTTCTACAGTATTTGTCGTTTATATTAAATTTCTAGACTTGGTGTATATTTGTCAAAAAGTCTACAGTTGTGTCAAGAGGGTCTTCTGTCAAATTGTTCTCAATTGTCAAAAGTTATACAATTAGAGTCTAATCTTTTTCAAAAAGTGAATCAGATTTTCTGTAAACTATCAATCACCTTATCTTACTTTCTTATCCGCACAAGATTTTGTTTAAATATTTGGATTACCTTTTCATTACCTACTCGTCTATCTCTTTAGCCCTTTTTGTATATTTCTCATCTTTAAAATCTCATGTAGAACCCGAAGTCTAAGTGGAGCAGACATTAAGCAACCACTTCTATAAACCAAATATGTCTACCTCCCAGTCCACGAAGAAAATAAAGAATGTCTGTGTCTTTTGTGGTTCCAGCCTTGGAAAAGATAAAGCCTATTTAGAAGCTGCAAATCACTTAGGGCAAGTCCTAGCACACAAGAAGATTAACATAATCTATGGGGGTGGTAGTATAAAAATGATGGAAAATATGGCACTAACAGCTAGGTCTAGCGACGCTACAGTTGTAAGAATTTGGCCTCATATTCCAGTTGAAGGAAACCTTTATAAGGAAGCCATAGGTAAGGGAGAAGGAGTCAGGAGTATCCCTAAAAATTTTAAAGACATAATCTATAATTTCGATGCTTTTATAGCATTACCTGGTGGTCTAGGTACTCTTGAGGAAATATTCGTAGTTGCTTGTGGGCAATTGTTGGGCTTTTATTCCAAACCTTTGGGACTGCTGAATGTAAATGGTTTTTATGACGGTCTTTTAAAATTTCTAGATTACGCTGTGGAAGAAAACATCACTACAGAATCGGAGAGACAAATCTTTGTTACTGCTTCAACAGCTGAGGAATTGATAGATAAAATGCAAATCATACATCCAGAATCCGACACTGCAACATCCAAGCTTGAATGGGAAAGGGAAAGCCGGGAGCGGCCAATTGATTTGAATCTCCATCTGTAATCTTTTTGTTTTATCTCTGGCATGTAGGCATGTGTGTCCGTATTTCGTGTGTTACGAATAACCGTTTGCCTTGTATTCTGTGTTTCTTGTGGTACGTCGTTGTTAAATCTTTTAGATTCATTGAGCCTAATGCCGGGATGGCTGGATACGGAGTACTTGATGCTCTCGAAACGCATCCTTCTTAAGGTCCGATCTTTTGTTTATCGATGTTTTTGTATCCTATAAGCATGCATGATATGGATAGCTGGTATACAGAGTGCCTTGTACTCTCGAAACGTATCCGTATCATGTTTGTAATGTGTAATATTCTGTTAATATTATGTGGAAGTACCAGAGTCAGTTATGAGGATATTCCATATGAAATATGAGTATATTATTTAGGTTGAATGTTTGTGTCATGAGGATAGCTGTTTAATGAAAAATATGTCGGGTATGTTTGCAACTCTGAGATTTCGTTTAATATCTCTATGAATAAGTTTAATGTATGGTTTTGAATAGAAGTGTTTGTGATATATGTTTTATGATTATGTTCTAGTTTATTAGTTGAGGTATGAAATCAAATATGTTTGACTTTTCTTTACTCAAAAAGGAAAAGGAACCTAAAGATGAAGTATATAAAATTTCTCTGGCAATCTCCTTAAATGTGATTGTAAATCACAGTCCATGGACAATGAAGGACTGGAATCATGATATGGTCAATATGTATGCCTGATCAGATTCTTAGACTATTATACGGTGTTATAAGTTGAAACTTGTCAGAAATACTCTCATTGAGGGATTTAGGAGTAAGATTTATTATGCAAGTAAATAAGTGGAGATACGATGACTTAAATTTGGAGGACAAACAACATTAACGGTTTAGACTCGGAATTGAAATCATAATGGAATTAAAATTTTTACTAGTATTGCTAGAATTGAAATTTCGAGGACGAAATTTCTTTAAGGGGGGTAGAGCTGTGACACCCGTTATTCTCCTAACGGGTATTGAGGTAATTAAATTAATTTTTAGTGTATAAAAAAATTGCTTCATTTAAATTTATTTTATAATATTTATTTTTATCTATTTTTAAATTTTCTAAAATTCTCCTATATTTATTTAGTATGATTACTAAAAAGTCTTAGAACTTCTAATAAATCTCAAAAATGTCATATTGGCATTATGTGTGTTAAAGTCTTTAGATGAGACATAAGGATATCTTTTCCAACTACTCTTGACCCTCATTTTCTTTATTTCCTCCGTGACATGCTTCAACATGTCTCCTCTATAATTGTTTCTATCACTTCTCTTCAAAGACTTCATCTTTTCTTTCTTTCTCTTCCACGGTTCCCACACTCTTCTTCTCATTTCTTTGCTGAAGCAAAATACTTAGAGAACTTCTTCAAGGCAGCCATAAAAATCAGCCACCATCACCTCCATTTGAGCAAGAATTTCAGTCATACCGAAGTAAAGGAACCTGTTTTGAAGCCATTTCAAGCTTCCAACTAACCATAATCCGAGGTTAGAATCTTATGAACAAATTTAGTCTTTCATTTATAAATTTTCTTTTATACTAAAGGATTATTCAAATTTGCGTTCTTAAACCTAAGTATATGTTTGTTGCTATTTTGGAGCATATGTATGAAGTCTAAGTGTATATGCCCTAGACAGAAAATTTATATTGTTAAACTTTGTAATACCTCTATGGGCAGTGGTTATTTCTTGAAATTCTAAGATTAAATTAAAATGAATTTTATGAATTGGTTTGTATATTTGAAAAGTAGCATCCTAGGCTTTCTAACGAGCTATCATAAACCTAAATCGGAGTTGTATTTTATTTTCTAAGAATTATTCAATTTTTGTATTGGAAACTAGTAAATCTGCCAGTTTGTTATGGTATACCAGCTGCTAACCTGAACCAAGAACCCATCTTTGCTCACCACCTAATTCTTTAATGTCTTGCAACCTTTCCAATATTATCCTAAGTGATTGATGAATCTTATTAGGGACTAAAACATATAGATTACTTGTTCACATTTTATATTGTGTTAAGACAAAAATTGTTTACTGTGGTATTCAAAAGAGATTTATATAAAAGCTTTAATGGCATACTAGTAAGATAGGTTTACACATGATTTATTTATGAATGTAGTTGTATGTTGTGCTTTAGTTTTAATTGTCCTTATGCACGCCTTAGGATCAAGGGAGTATGGAGCTAACGTTAATTGATTCCAGGATTAAAAGATTGTTGATAAGCTTGAAAGGTAGGGATTCTATTACTCATCTTTTGTGAGGTTTTTATAGAATTAAAATTGATTGTTTTGCCGCAATATATATATCTATGTTGAACTAATATTATATGAGTATCACATATGAAACTATGACATGGACTCGTCTTGTATTGTACGGCGAGGAACATAATGAATTGACACATGTTATAAATTGAGAAGCATGGTTAGAAAAACTAACTCTATTAATAATGATTCAATATAGAGAAATTGTGAGACATGAAGAGGGCGACGGTTACGTCCTTGGGCATGAATACCCTAAAAGGTAAAATAGGGGGAAGGCGATGACGCTTCCTTGGGTTGAAAGTCCCAGAACACACTGTACAGGAATCGACTTGGTGAGGACTCGGGGCTTGATGTCCCCTCACCGGAACACCCTTGGAATGTTTATAGGGTGATCAAGTGCGCCCATTTGGGTTTCGATGAGTTGAGTGATACTCAATTTAACATGGATACCTAGGAACAATGATGATTGGTAATATTTGTATAAATGTGTAATTATGACACTTGGTAACGATTAACTACGGTATCCATAAGATGTGATCATAATAAATCTCATAATCTGGAATATGATGTAACTTACTAACCATGCAGGTTTTAATGTGGTAATGATAAAAACCTAAAGGTGAGTAATGGCTTTCTCTACTGAGCATAGTGTCGCTCATTCCCTTATATTTTTATCTTTTCAGGACTCACTAAGTGTGAGGTGGCTACGAGAAATATAGTTGAGGAAGTGATGTAGCTATATTACATTGGGACTGCTTCAATTGTTAAAAATGTTCTTCATGATAATGTAAGCATCAATTGTTACTTTCTATGACTGTATTACAATGTGTTGAGGGTTAAAATGATGATGACAACAGTTTATATTATTAAATTTAAGGTGCTACATTAAACTGTGGTTTATTTGTCGTTTATATTTTTATTTTTAAGTTGAGAGTTTTCATTTAAGTCCCGGGCAAATTTTATTTTTAAGGTTTTACTTTTATTATTTATTTTTATTTTATCTCATTAAAAACTGTTAACCCCCATATAGGGGCGTTACACAAAGGTAAGTTTAAGTTTAAATTTAAAATATACATTCTAACTGATGTTCTAAACAAGGGAATAGTTTTTGATGCATTTATTTCTAAACTTTTCTCTTTTGGACAATGTAATCCTTAGAACTTTTTTTTGTTGCACTTAAGTTTTAAAACTTAATTGAATGTAGCAATTAATTCCTAATCATAAATGTTTGTTAACTTTAGAATGAAAATCGATCATGTGAGACATATATGACCTCTTAAAAAACATATTCACCTCACTTACTTGTAACAATAATCAAATTGTTGAATTTTGGACCATTAAGAAAAGAATAGAATACAAAATAAATTATGTAATTATTAACGTTGTTGGTAATCTTGGTGACCTAATGAATTAGGCCCGAGATCAACTTCGGCCCACACGAAATCGCATCAAGTATAGGGGCCAAGGTTACAATGTAAGGTAGCTTAATGAGATTCCCTAGAGCATCGAGGCTAAGCCAATCAGCGTGGAGTAAATATAACGGGATGACCATATTCAATGAATGATCATGTTCGAATTCAAATTAAGGAATTACTTGATTTCCTTAATTTATAAAATCAGGCTGATTACAAAGAAAGGGGAAGACAATTAAGGATGGCAATGGGGCAGAGCAGGGGCAGGTATGCTTCTCCCACCCCATACCCTACTACTTTTTTGTCCCCCATACCTGCCTTCACACCCGCCTAATTTAAGGAGGGGCGGAGTCGGGGAATCCCCATCGGGGGAGCTATCCTTATACCTTACTCATTTACCCATTTAGAGTTTTAAAATTGATGCACCATTATTAAACTCAAATCAAATTCTATTAAATAAATTGTAAAATTTAGCAACATAATCACTTATATCTTATAAAATAGACCTTAAATAAAATCCAAACTCCATCAATATGAAAACTAAATTTATAAAATAAACCAAAGCATTAAAATATTAAATACAGTATTCTTTTTCTTATCATATTCTTTTCATAGTTTCATGCCAACTCTATTACTTTACATATATGTCCTTTTATATATATATATATATATATATATGCATATACATGCATACATATATAAAAACATACACATTTAAATACATACATATATGTAAGAAAAATAAAGAAAATATAATCAGGTTGGTGGCAGGAGTGGGGCAGACTCGGGGTTAATTTAACCTTCATACCCACCTCTGCCCCCATATAGTATCCTGCATATCGGCCCTATTAGGGGTGGGTAAGAATGCCATCCCTAAGGAGAATCCCAATTTAAATGGGAAAAGATATCTCCCTGATCTTAGGAGCCAATTTATTTAATTGTTTCATTTCATTGTAAAAGGGCTATAAATAGGGGTTCAATCCCAAAAAATGGCCCTAAGTCTAATATTGAGCAAAAGTGCATATAAAATTCTTTGAAATAGTGAAATCTCTCTCTCAAGTGGATGTCTCTCAAGTGGATGTAGCTCATAACGAGTAAACCACTATAATTCCTAATATTTTCTTTAATTTTTAGCATTTTTTAATTTATATAATCATGATAGCAAGCATCATGGTGAGGGAAAATTCTTGAGAGTATTGTTGGCAAAATTTCACTGTTAACAATCTTTTAACATGGGTCATATGCGCCTTACATTGTTGTTTTTCATCCTAATTTTGATGGGTGCTTGTAATTAAGGCTTAATTACAATGATAATTAAGTTTAAGGACTCCATTGCCACAATAATTAAGTTTAAAGACTCAATTGCCACAAAAAATAATTTAAGACCACATTACAAAAAGTCAAGAACCAATTAGGAATGCACTAGATTTTAAGGTTGTAAAAGAAATGATTTAGAGTGTGTTTGTTTCAGTTTTCAAATCACGGTTTGAATCATTTTGCTACAGTATTTTCTCTCACAAAAATTTAAATCTTCATTCAAATACTCTACTCAAATACTCATATCAAACGCACCCTTAATTATAAAAGTTCTTTCTCAACTATAGCCCTTTCAAAATATATAATTTGTTTTCTCAATCTATAATATGTAAATGAATAAATTCCTTTTGTTAAGAATTTTTTTATATATAGATTTTGAGGCATAATTATCATATGGCATATAGTGTAGGAATATTTTATTAACTCTATATGTCTAAAGCTAATTAACATTATATGTTGATTTAAAAAAGTGGGAAGATAATTATAAGTTTGAAAAATTATAATAGAACCTGGTTTTGCAATTATAAA
The DNA here is from genome assembly GCA_025403435.1 of Artocarpus heterophyllus. Taxonomy (NCBI): domain Eukaryota; kingdom Viridiplantae; phylum Streptophyta; class Magnoliopsida; order Rosales; family Moraceae; genus Artocarpus; species Artocarpus heterophyllus. The sequence goes on along the minus strand of CM046348.1, from coordinate 25,322,247 downwards.
AGACTACGGGGCAATAAATAAGAAAAAATAGAAAAATAATACAGACTTTAGCATTGATGAGGCACATGATCAAATTGTATTTGTTGAACTAAGATGCGGTTTCAATTTGTAAATATTGTACACATGGCCCAAAATAATTTTAATCAAATAATTACTATGTAATTATAGTATAAAATTTATCATGATAACAATTACTATGTCATTATAGCTTGGATTAATGACGAAAATTCTCGCTCAACTAGAGCCATGTGCAATCGTGCCCCTTGAATTTCAAAACGTAACATGCATCCCCCTGAATTATAAAATATTAATAAAAAAAAACTTCTTTTGTTTGAACTTTTAATAAATCTTGGTACATAATTAAGATTTGGCACATAATATAAGAGTGTTTGGCAACTCCATTATATCTAAAGCCAATTTGAATTTAAAAAGTCAATATAATATAAAAATTTTAATTGTTAAAAATATAACTAAAAAACCTTGATTTTTTTAACCAAATTGTCTCTTCTTTTCACTTTTATTTGACTACACCGGGTAAGCTAATAGTCAAATGTTCACTAAAACTATTCAACAATCCAACTATTTGTGTAATATCATGTTATTTATGCTCAAAATCATAATTTAAGGAGTTTTCTTGTCAATATTTCATAAATTGGGAGAACAAATATTGTTTTAAAGTTCAGGAGAGAACAAATGTTACTTTTTGAAGTTTGGGGCCATAGGGTTACAAGGATTATAGTTGAGGGGAAATTTTTGTAATTAATTTTTATAGATTTTTTAAAATACTCTGTTAGTATAATATGTAATTTTTTAAGGGAAATTTTTCAAGGGAAATTTCATAAATATTTTCT